>NDFZ01005437.1:0-108927 GCA_002192655.3 Mamestra configurata | reverse complement strand
AATAAGGTGGCGGCAGTGCGGGCTGTGCAGCGCGACTGTGAGCACGCGCGTACGCTACATGACCGCTTGCGTTCGTCAACTCTCGCCGGCGCGGGCGGCGGACACTTGTCGTAAATTACGAGTATCATGACTTCAAAAAGAGGAAAAAAATATTGTAGTGTTTTCGGGTGCCTCAATAATGATTTCGCAAACCCGGACTTATCATTCTTCATACTTCCTACTCAACCAGAAATGTAAGTACCTACTTATACTTAAATATTATTAGAAAATATGGTATTGTATTGTTTATTTCACAGTTTATTTGCTTTATTAAGAGCGTAGCCGAGTCGCATTTTTCTGAATACTATGTTTAGAGCTAAAGTTTATTTTAAGAAGTCTAGTTTTACTATAAAATAGAGGATTGAGTACGAAACATCGTTTTGGTAAACATATTTTTCGCGTAGGTATAGTTGTAATAAGGACAATTTCACAATAATTAATAAATAATAATAAAGCGTTCCGGACGTGCAGAAACAGGAGAAAAATTTTCTCGGTATCAAATTTGTAACTTAGTATAATAAATGTTATGTGAATAAAAGCTTTTTATTTTTACTAAATTTATAAATTGGTAAAATATTCAATCATAATATGCTTTTTATTTTATAAATTTAGATCAAGTGCTGCTTGTTCGAAAATATTAACTAAAAGTAAAAGTGACAACCCTGGGTATCAACGCAAGAGTAGGCTAATAACTCGGCGGGCGGCCTTAGATAACCTACTGTATATTTATCTACTGTGGTTTAGTTCTGACCCGTCAACGTTATCACATCGTTATATCAATCCAATTGAATTCAATTTATTTTAATTGAGACTTTCCTAGTGTTAGTAATACATAAAAACTTTAAAACTATGTTAATAATTAATTATATTTTATTTGACTAACATAATATAACTATATACTATCTTAAAACTATTTACTTATACTATTTACATCTACTAAACCTAAGTATGTACATATACAAAAACAAAGTACAGTCAGGCGTCAAAGTATTCCTTAGCATCGCTGTCATCCGGAAACGTGCCCAGAAGACTGGCAGCATTGCCACGTTGAATGGCAATGCTAATTCTTTGAGCAAAGAACGAGCCAGCCGTCTGTTAATAATACATGGCATCAATGAAACATCACTTCACTCTATATATCTAGTAAGTTCTTGCAGCAATAAATACCTAATTAAATACCAACTCATCTAAACTAACATTATAATAAAGAGGTACAATTGATTCTTCAGACATTTGTAGGAGCGAGTGCCGGTCGATTCTGTAAGCATGTTGAAGTGATGCTTGGGTGAAGTCAACACGAGGTGAGCTGTCAATCCATATAATCAAGATGTCACGTGATCACGAAGTGAGCTGTCATTCCATCTTGATTGTATGGATTGACAGCTCAAGCTCAAGCTCAGCTCAGCTCAACTGGCTGGAAGTACTGACCCCATTACGATTTTTGTTAAACTTATAGAAAGCTATACTACATACTTTTACACGTATTCTATGTCATGGGCCTGCGGAGGGAAACTAGCAATAAGTACCTAATTTCACCTTTTTAACTGACTTCAAAAAAAGGAGGAGGTTCTCAATTCGGTTTTATTTGTTTTTTTTTATGTTTATTACTTCATAACTCCGTCATTTATGAACCGATTTGAAAAAAACTTTTTTTATGTGAAAGTATATACTTTTCGCTTGGTCCCAAATTTCATCAAAATTTTATTTTTTTTTGTTTTTGTCAAAATAGCTGAAAAAATATGTCATCCAAGTAAACGAAATTGCATATTTTGCTTTCTTGTGACTTTCCAGTGGTGTTGTTAGGTGTGGTAGGGCACCACTAAAACAGAAAAATTAAAATAAAGTTTATTTTCTCTCTCTTCTGCTTACAGTGCTTAGCCGAAGACTATTTCTACAAGCCACTAAATGTCACAAGAACCACCCTGAATGGTATAGCAGCCTATAGGTCAGCGCTAACGTTGGACTGGCTGGCAGCCGAAGACCAGAGGCAGAGGGAACTGGCCTCGGCTTTCGAGACAGAGCCTGTTCCTCCGGCCAGGAGTATCTCCACCGACTGCATTGGATACGCGCGCCCAGCTTCGGGGAAAGTGGCTCGGCTTATGCTGGAACTTCTGAAGTAGGTCTTAGAAGTCTTGTAATTAGTATTTAATTTCTTAATTATGTATATCAAAATTTCTGTCTCCCCCTGTCTGCTTCTTCGCTTATTACAACTGCAAAGTCAGGTTTTGATAGATAGGCCTCCTTTATCAGAAATTACGAGATCCGCTGGAGATCCTAGACATCTGACATAGCCCAGAGAATAGCCCAAGTTTAATGGATGGAGAGGCGACCGTGTAGCGGAAGATGTAGTGTTTGATTGACGAGGGGAACGGATTATCTTACTACGGCTTCAGGAGTCCGCTGGATACACAAGTTCGGTGCATATGGTGACCCCATGCCAATAATAGACGTTTATCGGCAGTGAAATGATGATGATTCTTTATACTAAGTATTTTACAGGAATTTAGAAGGCGATGAAAGTACTATCGTGACAGATCTGATCACAGCGCTGGTTCGCACCAAGTTACTAGTGGAAACGTCCATGTTGGAGGCTGAACCTGACTTGGATTCCCTGGTCAAGACCCCCGCAGTCATGATGGGAGAACCGCACACCACGTTCCCAAGGATTCTGGCCATGTCGTGGATGGCAGTCACTGATCCTGTCACCACGAAAAAGTTTGGATGGTGTCCAATAACTCGGGTAATCACTTTGGTTTTCCTTTGGTGAATTTGGCAGTCTTAAAGACCAGTAAAGAAAAGAAAATCTTTAACTTATTGTTTCATCTAAATACCTAATGTGGTAATAAAAAGGCAAGTCCTAGTACTGTCTATGTTACTTAATAGAATCGATTTTTTATTTTCTAAGTTTATCCTGGAATTGTGAGGAAATGTGGACTTTAAAAAATAAAGATCCAAAGTAGCTCTATCTGCGAAGAACCCTTTGCTCTGCAGTGGGGCAACAATACACCAGCTGCATCGCATTAAATTCGAAAACTATCCCTCAGGAACGTACTACTGGATAAAAAGTTTCCTAGGCACTAGGATTCCAGGTCATGGTCTACCCATTTGCCAAGATAAGTTCAGCCGATGAGGCGTGATCGACTAACAAACTCTTAAACCAGACATTCAAATTAAAAATACATTAGTACGATTTACAAAACTATGCAGCACCTGTATTTAATGATCTTTTTGGTGCCCCAGGTGAGCAAATACCTAGCAGTGAGTAAGCCTATACTGATAGCCAAACAAATGCGGGCCTTAGAGCCTATCATAGCTAGAGCCCGGTTCATAATGGAGGAGTTCATACAACATGTCACTCCCCTGAACATGTACCAGAGGAAACTCCAGCCAGAAAGTGCCACTCACGCACCGAAGGTAAGACACAGCAAACGAATACGAAGCTTATTGACTAGAAAGTAAGGACTGAACTGCTTTGTTGGTCTAGTGGCCACAAACATTACTGCCGTCAGGCCGTGGCCTGCGCAGACTGGTGGACGGGGCGGCAGAGGATTTTTACTTTATCAAAGTCAAAGTCAAAGCGTTTATTTCAATTAGGCCATTAAATAAGGGCACTTTTGAACGTCATCATTTACAGTTCAGTAAAATAATAGTATTCAATTAATAAAGTGACTCCACTGTCCATTCGGAAAGGTAGATTCTTATGGAGAAGAACGTTCAAGAAACTCCCAAGAAACACGGACAAGAAATCAATTCAATTTAATAGATAGATAATCGGCCTAAATCTGCTCTACGATGCTCCGAGGCCGATCACCGAGCATTGAAATAAATACCTTATTTCGATTGGATAACTATTAAATTTAATTGACAAATTAAAAATCCTTTGCCGTCCCGTCCGCTAGTCTGCGCAGGCCATTATTGGGTTTATCCATCTGGAATTTCTTAGTAACAGCCCGGAGTCTGGATTTGTGGAATGGCAGGCCTTAAGATGTGTTAAATATGTGCCGTGTCCGGCAGCGAGATAGGTAGTCTTTCCAAGGGGTTTCTTGTTAACTGTTGTTGGACTTGTTGCTGGGGAGTTTGTTGCGCCACTTCTTATTCCCAGCTAAAACACTAGAAAGTGGTGACGGGCGGGCGTTATGGGGGACTGTCTTTATGTAGAACTTTGACGTTCAAAAAGTGCTGGCACTCAGCCTAATTTGAATAAATGACTTTAGATTTTGATTTTGACTAGATCTATTTATTTATCTTTACATCTATACTTAGGTCAGTACTCGTTCTGATGTTCTGTCATTAAAATCATTGTTTATTTTTAGTCAAGGAAATCATCTTCATCAGAACCTGAATTAAGAACAAAGCCCACACGACCGACGCGAACTCCGAACACTGTAAGTATATTTAACATCCCATAATGCTTTATATTACTAGACTCCACGGTCCGTCTGTCTGTCTGTCACCAGGCTGTATCTCATGAACCGTGATAGCTAGACCGTTGAAATTTTCACAGATGATGTATTTCTGTTGCCGCTATAACAACAAATAATAAAAGGAAAACAAAATAAAAGGATACAAGAAACATGTTTTTTCGGCTTATGGTACGGAACAACATATGCTTATGGTAAGGAACCCTTCGTGTGCGACTTGCACACGAAGGGTTCCTTACCACATGCAAAACTTGCACTCTGCCAGTTTTCATAAAAATTCAAATCTTCCAATCATGCTAATCTATACTTAAACTACTTATAAATACTACAAATGCTGTCATTATTCTAGATTACTTTGCAATACGCAGTACATTGCAATAAAAATACATCAAACATTTTCCCGCGAAGTACATAACTGAAACCATAGAGCATCAAACATTTTCCCGCGAAGTACATAACTGAAACCATAGAGTAATAGATTGGGAAACTGAAACATACGTGTCATACCGAATGTTGTTCATCATCTGCCTAGCCGTTTTCACAACTATATTGGGGTCGGCTCCCAGTCAAACCGGATTCAGCTGAATGCCAGAATTTTAAATGGAGCGGCTGCCTACCAGACCTCCACAACCCATTAACTGGATAACACGGTAGTTCTTGGCAAGACTCGTGTCAGATTTTCTGGCTGCTGACTATCCGTAACGACTGCCTAAGATCTAATAATGACAGCCGGGACCAACGGCTTAACGTGCTTTCCGAAGCACGAAGGAGTCTCGATATGTTAATAAGGTCACCCATCCACAGACAACCTTGGCAAGCGTTGCTTAACTTTGAAGATTTGTTTTTTTGTGAGTGGCGTCTCGCAGTTCAACCTATGAGGTTGTCGACTACACGCTATGGGCACCCCCTGTGGGGTACGGGCCTCGGCTTAGGGCGTCGCTGGGGGGAGGACAGCTAGGGACGGGCTGGATCGAACTAGATAACCTTGATGATCGACCCTTGCGGCTTTTATTATTTAGCCAGTAAGTAAGCCAAATGTTGCTATTATTCAAAAATAATGTCTATGAAATTTTCAACGAGTGTTGCCGTAGTATAAAATCATCTTACAGATCGTTCTTTACTTCCCAGGTACGAGCAATCCATCTAGCCTTGGCGCAGGCAAGCACTACGTCTCTGATTGAACAGGATTCCTTGCCCATCCTTCAGTCGAAACAATCTTCTGCAGCCAGTTTGTGCAACCTTCCACACTTCGTTATTGCAACTATTGTGCTTGTTTCGTGAATAATAAACGTCCCTTCATGTATTTTGTACCTTTTTTTTATGGAACTTTTGAAAGTTACAAATACCATAGTTATCACCTAGCGTGGTATTTATACGAAAAAAAACACTACTGAATAATAGTTTTACAAACCGTATGTCGGCCACGGCGGCCAATCTTAGCAGACTAGTCGCGTCTACTGCACAAATGTATGCGCATCTTTCTGCCTGCATCTCTGTTTCCGAACGCATACAACCCTAACCTCTTCAAAATTAGAGTGAACAGGCTTCTTCTGGGTAAGCTCGCTCCATCGTCGACTTTGTCTCTGTCAGCTATGAACTAGACTAGAGTAAAGAGCAAATTCATCCCAAATAAAAAAAATGCGCATAATACAGGTACACTCTCATAGTCAAACGGCACGATTCGAGAATTCGACACGACCGGGGAGAGATCAGACGCAGGACCAATGGCTGAAAGTTCGCATCAAGGCACAGGAGTGTCACACCACCAATGTCCAAACTCCGTGCTGCCGCTCAGAAATTAATATCTTCGAAATCCTGGAAAATAAAACGAACACAAAACCGAAAATTCTAGCAAAACATATCGCACCCCCGGTGCGACACTGTCACTTTTGCAAAAAAGCAATTTTTCAGGAGAAGCATTCAAAACTATACATCTCAAAAAATAATGATTTTCAAGATTTGGACAAAATGAATATCTACAACTACGTATCTACAACGTCAAACTATGTGTACTACTAAGGGATCGTGCGATCGATGGCCCTATGTGGGGCCCCGATCTGGGCGGCTGACCTGACGGCCAGCACCATCACTGTTCTGCGGAAGCCGCAGAGGGTGATGGCCGTCAGAGTCATCAGGGGATATCGCACGATCTCCTACGAGGCGGCTTGCGCACTGGCCGGATCTCCGCCGTGGGACCTGGAGGCGAAAGTGCTCGCGTCACTACACAGGTGGCGCGAGGACGCGCGGGCGCGCGGCGAGCGACTGACGCAGCGACACTTGGAGTTGCGTCAGTCGCAGCTGCGCGAGGTCCTGGTGGCGGAATGGCGGGACATGCTTTCGAGCCCTTCCGCCGGCCTCATCACCATCGAGGCCATCCGGCCAGTGCTCGACCTGTGGCTCGGGAGAAGGCACGGCTCCCTGTCGTTTCGTGCGACGCAGGTCCTCTCGGGGCATGGCTGCTTCGGGAAGTTCCTGTGTCGTCTGTACTGTCGTCCATAACAGCACTACTGGAATTGGTTAAATGACTCATTCAACCATTTCTAGTTACTCATTCCAATGCAATAATTTTGAAAAGATAAACACCGTATTCCCATATGAAAACTGTTTGTAAAATAAACTAGAATTATGTGGTAGAATTAGAAGGGACGACCGAATAACAGCAAAACAAAGTCCGTTCTTAAAAAAAAACAGAATTTTTGTATCTAAAATATAATTTATTTGATTTTGCATTTTAAAATTACAACTTACATACTAATTTGGGATTTGCTCATACACACAGTTACTCAAGATATAAATATGAAGTCATACAGCACCATATTTTTGTACGGGGACTTTTTATCATGGTATTGTTCTAGCCAGGTTAAAGGGCTGCTAAAAAATCTGCCCTAAGACTACTTACTATTTTAGAAATATTATAAGCTAGCAATGGTCCAGTAAGGGGGTGACAATGAAGGCTACCGTTTTCATGCTCACCAGTTGACGCCACTGGCGAGTAAGCTCCCTACGCATTACATTAAAAGTTGTTATTACGCGCACGCGAGCAAAGTTACAAGTAAAATAATGTATATTGCCGTAAATTCGCGATTTAATACAACATAGATAGTGCCGTAGTGTTGTTACGCAGATACATTTGTTCGTAAAAAGGACATACCTACACATATTTCCGGCAGAAAAAAATCTCAATGCAGTGGTCGGTAGAACCGTACCTTAATCTGCCATAGTTAGTCGGTTTTAGGAAAAAAACACAACGAATGAGTACTTACATAAACTCGCGTCAAAAGCCAACTAGCAGAGAAATTTGACATTTCGAAGACCTCACGCTAAACTAGCGCCCCTAGCGACGAATTTAAACGCGATAGCCCTCATTGAGTTGACGACTAACAGAGAAGTCTGCCTGCCTAGCCTTTTTCCCAATTATATTGGGGTCGGCTTCCAGTCAAACCGGATTCAGCTGAATACCAGTATTTTACGTGGAGCGGCTGCCTACCAGACCTCCACAACCCATTAACAGCCGGGACCAACGGCTTAACGTGCTTTCCGAGGCACGGAGGAGTCTCGGTATGTTAATATGGTCAACCATCCACAGACCAACCTCGGCAAGCGTTGCTTAACTTAGACTAACAGACAAGTATGGTAGAAAAATACACATGTTACTCCGATCCCAAATACAATGGGAAACGGCTAAGCGACACAATGATTTTACCCATCAAACTAAGCTAGGAATTAAGTATGCTTTTGATATTAATGGGTGTTGTAAAATGAAGTTGAATTATTTTCTTTTAACAAAGTCGTTTTCGTAGTTTATTTTCGTCTTGAGTCGTTGTTAAAGTAGTGCAGATTTAGTGCAGTCTTTAATTAAATATTTATTTACAGTTTTATAAAATAGGCAGTTACAAAAATATTTACAGGTCATAAATAAATTGTATGAGTAGAAGTATTTGAAATGGTGCTTTACAATCGTTTGGATCCGGCAGTTCCCAGTTGTCAACATTTTAATTATACACGTATGCTATGTTGCCAAAAAGTATTAACTTAATTATTGAAATCAAGACATCGCAATATCAATATTTTTAATATTATCAGAATTGTGTACAAGTCTTTCACTGCACAAATATTATTGAATATATAAAAGTGATAATTTTGATACATACACAAATTGTCCAATACACATTTATACTTTCCGTCTATACAAACATTAATTAGAATATTATCTAGGCCTAGTTTTTATAACTAACAATATAAAACAAGTCATTTTTATTGCGTAAAGTAGCCTGCAGATAATTTAATAAAAACATACATATTATTAAGTGTAAATTATATAAAAGTGCTTTACAAAATTTTATTCAGCGTTTGCAAGCAGCAGGTCAAAAAAGACCCGCTAAAAATTACCGGCCACAATTTTTTTCATTTCTATTTTTTAATTCATTATTTATTTCTATAATTTTACCAACAAACTTACTTCTTTCTATCAATAATAATATCTATCTTCCCAACTAAAATAACTTTTGTAACTTTGTTTATTTTATTTTTGGTATGCGTCATGCTCGTCGCAGATAAACTCTTTTTCTTTCTTTCAAATATATTTACATACAGAAACGTTTAACATGAATCGCCTTTTTATATTAAATATTAACTAAAACTGAAATTTTGTATAACTGACCTCTTTATTCACTACAACATGATTTATATTGCCAGGTTACATAAAAACAGGTTCTATTTCGGCACCATGGACAAGAGTAGAACCTCGACTATGGCGCCTTGTCTATGGTAAGGCAGTTTACATGCCGTTGTAAGCCGGTCCGCCGCCGCCCTCGGGCACCACCCAGTTTATGTTCTGCGATGGGTCCTTGATGTCACAGGTCTTACCTATGAAATAAATATTTTGTTTATAACATCTGCATTTTTTGGTCTAAAATGAAAACGAGTACGTTTTATTACTGTGACCATTAAACAACAAAGTAGTCTGAATTAAAATAATATTCGAAAACTACAATCCTTGCTGTATTTAATTCTTATTATAGGTAACCAGTGCCTTGAGTTTGCCTTCAATTCCTGATAGATTACGAGCTTTTAAAAAAAAAGTTATATTTTTTTCAAGTTAAGTTTATAATATGTCCTTCGGCCACTATGCTCATTTTCATGTAAATTAACCTAGAAATGACTCGATTTATTTATTTTGTTGTAAGGTTTTAGTACAAAATAATGCTCCACTTACAATGTATGCAGTTCTGCGCGTTGATTTGCAGACGCTGTCCGTCACCTGTCTCCATCGGCACGAACTCGTAGACACCTGAAATCATAAATTGAGTTTTAACTTTGTGAAAATACGTGCAAAAATATAAGTACACAATAACGACGAAGTTTGACAATTTTTTNGCCAAATAGATATCATCCTGATGATATTCTGCGTGGAGCTATAAATTGAATAATGCGTTGAAGGATAAGTTTTATATCATACTCAAATTATTGAAAAAATAAGTATTCTATAAGTAAGCATTCTATAAACATATTAAAGCAAATGTCACAATTATTGATCTCGGGCAAAGCACCAGGTTAATGTTCACACATACATTTTAATCTAACTCAATTTAGATTCAGTTTCATGAGGTGAAATAGGGTGAGTAGTAAAACTAACAATACAAATAGGTGCAAATATATTATCTTGCTAAAGTCAGAAGATGTTACAATTATATCCCCCAGGATTTTAACAATTTTCTCTTTTGTTACTTGTAAAACATAATTACTTACTACTCACATGTGTGCAATATACATTAACTAATCTTTCTCCAACTTGGATACGGGCAAGACCGATTCCTTTACCTCCAAACCAGTCCCCGTGATGAATCTTGTGAATGTAGCCATTTAAAGGCCACTGGTGAAAGAAGACATCTTGCATCAACCATTTTGAGAATATACATAAGCCTGACCCAAGCACTCCACTGAAATATTAAGTATATTAGATGAATTTAATGTAAATATTACTTAATAGTAGTAAATAATAATTAAAAAATATTTTTTCTTATTACTTATATTTTATTTGCTTAATTTTTTAAGTATCATGAATAAAATTGATGTTGACAATAACAATTGTGGTACTTCAGACTCTATGATAATTATTCATTTTCTGTTTAGGTGTTTCTATCTCAAGCAGATATTGCTTCTTATAACCAGAGATGGATATTACCTGTAAAAGTAGTGTGAATATGGTAGATTGCTTTTCAAACTGTTCTTCAAATACAAATAATCGTTTTCACTCCAAACTTCTTGCAAACACACTATATTATGCGGGCTCCTTTTTAAATATGCAGCTATGGCTTCAAAACGCTCCTTTCGATTTTTAGACACCCCTGGTATCCCCCTGTAAATATAGATAAGTGGTCACTAATGCAGAATGAGGCATTAATTGCTAAGCAAGCAGACCTTGAAATCAACTAAGAACTGGGACAATGATAAGACTGATTTGATTGATTCATTTTTAACATTTAATACCTATTACAAATCCAGATTGCATGACAATACAAAGGCAATTCAAATTTAAAGGGGTTCTCGAATACTTAAACCTTAATTTATTAATAATTATTTGTTGCTTATAAAGACTATTATTTAAAATGAATTGAAACTATTGAAATTTACACTTTCAATATCTTAGTAGTAACCATTAAGACGGTTTATAGTGTATACAAAGAGGTAACCATAGAAACTTTAAAATTTATGCAGTATCATGCCATTTGAAACAGAAATTATAAGCGATGAGTTTAATAACTTACCAACAGTTTAGAGTAAAGACATTCAAAGTGAATTCCATATTAACTGAATACTGTCACAGTTTGGTGAACTAGGCGCATGTACCACTTCAAATCCTGTTTTATCTTTGTGAGAATCATAAAAATAATATGGATAACTACTCGGTGTGATTCCAAATGGATGGAGTTTGCGATGCGAATGCGATTTTGAATTGAACATCGAGTTCAGAGTTGACGTCTTGGTAGATGATTTGGCAATGACAGTGTTGACATTGACGGTTGAATCCAGTTGCCAGTACAAGGAAAATTTTATCTATTTATTTGGAATATGTATAGAGGAAGGAATCATCCGGAAGAAACATCTTTGATGTAGTTCTTATTTTGCTGCTGCGAAAAACCTCATAAATATAGAGCCCTTTGGTGTTGAGACCTCGGGCCGTGGCGCCCTTGTGCTCACAGCTTGTTCAAAGTTTCTAAACGTCTTGTTAACAATTACCGTGACTATAGATGTAAAACAACCGATTGTAACGTTTTTAAACAAAATGTTGCCGTTTTAAACCCCAAATATACGGTTGAAAACTCGCCTACAAAAATAAAAGAACTGCGTATGTAGGGTAGGAGAGCTGGCACCGTTGCGTCGAGTCACGAGTGACGACGCCAACGAGAGTGCGAGAGTGTGAGTTTGTCTTAAACCGAATCAAATTGATTATTTATATCGTCTGGAAACAAAGAAAGAAATGTTTATTTACCTTATCAATAGAGTTTATATAACTTAGGTAGGTCCTACTAGAACTAAACCCGCTAAGTACAGTACGCGTCAAACAACTTTGCCCCTCTGAAATTCGTCACAATTGGCAGCGCAGTAGTCAATTTTACAACCAATCATGACACCGCGCATGCGTAGGTTTGACGCGCATGCGCGGTCTCGCGGAAGATGGCGCGTGTTATGGCGTCTCAGTCGCTCCTATACGTTCGATGCTTAGTCGTGTCCCGCTTGCTCAATGCAATGAGACTGTTGATGCCACAAGTGTTACACGTTGTTAGATAATAACTTCTCTCTTCTTACAATCGCTAACTGCTTCTACGAACGTAACACTTTTTTACGCGATTGCACTTGCGCAGTCGTCACCAAAACCTAACTCCGAGCGGCAAAGTTGCTTGATTATAACTTTAAATCAATATCAGTATATCACACATTAAAAAAATCTTTTCACAGTTTATAGGTACACTACCTCGGTAAAATCAAGAAAATGTAGGTATAATTAAGAAAAGCAACAAGTCATCAACACCAACCGTTTTAAATAAAATAAATAGGTTTATTTCGGTTTTAACGGATTTTTTTTTGTTTTAAACAGATTGGTTTTAAAACTGGTTTTACATCTATAACTGTGATCCAAAGGCTGGTTTTACTTTGGCCAGAGGCTAAGCAGTGCTATACAACGTGGCGATGCAGCCAGTCTCTTGGGCACATTAGCAGTAGACAGCGTTGTGGATGATTGTCACGTTAATTTTTAATAGTATCATGGCTAATTGAACTAAATGTATACCCATCAAGTGTCTAGGGATCATGTACGTTTTAGAGTATCGTCGCAATTGAGGATTATTTTAACTTTTTTGTATCGTTATTGATTCTTTTGAGTGAATTTCACTATTTAAATAAATAATTTTATTTACATACAAACATACGGTGATAACCGTCACCGCGGACGAAGTGGCGCCTGCGGTGGATCCTCCTGCCAGTTTGGAAATCGCACAACGCAGACGTCAGCCACCATTAGCAATCGAGTAATCTCTCCCAATGCTCGCCGCGTCCACCGCAACGATGCCCACCGTGTACTACACCGCGGGCGCAGTGGCGGGCACCGCTACTCTACACACCCCGCACCACGCGGCACGTCACGACCCGCATCTGCATAAACAACATTGTACAGACGCCAGCACATCAAAGCTACAGCAATCTGTCAAATTTCTTAAATATATTTTCAACTTTATCGTCAAAGCGTTAGGTTCAAGGTTGATTGGGAAAATTTGACAGTTTCGGGTAGCTTGATGTGCTGGCGTCTGTACTTTTAACATACGCATCTAACTTGAACCAACGGCCGATTTTCGGGATCAGATCCTAAAGCCAATAATCGCTTTTTTTTTAAGTCTGGGTGCTGATTTTTATTTATGTTTTACAAAATATTGTTAAAAAAGTAGTAAATAAATCATATTTTAACGGCTGATTAGTAATTGTAATAGTCTAAGAGCTGGTTGCCACCTCGAGAGAACCTATTCACAAGGTTGAATTTTGGGCATAGTTTATTTAGTAAATACAAATAACGAAAGCAAAAGTCTGCCAGGATTTGGGAGGATGCAAAACTACTGAAATTAACTTTGACATATCATAAAAAAAAGTTGCCCGTCGGCACAAGCTAGCAGGTATGCTTAGGGAGCGTTCAAGTATTACGTAACGGAATTTTTGAAGATTCTTGACTCCCCCCCATATAACGCGCCGTAAAGTTTATCTGTACCCCCCTCCCCCTACCTAAACAACAATTTTTACCTAAAAGTCACAATACCTAATGTCTACTACTCTCATGTTACCAATTTTTTAAATTAATAAATGTAATTTCAAGAAAAATATTGATGTTTATTTCTGTTTGGCAAAATGACTACTGTTTAGTGACTGTGCAACTCGAAATTATGTTTAGTGAGCTAGCGTTAAATAAAAAAAACAATGTTACGTAACGCGTTGTTCGAACACCGCTCCCGCCCCTGTAACGCATCGTAACGTTTTACAAGACCCCCCGCCCAAATTACGTTACGTAATACTTGAACGCCACCATTGTCATCTGACTGGCTAGACAAACAGTATTGCGATTCTGTAAACCTCTCACCGTCTAAGCTTTGGTGAGGAGAACATGAAGTGAGCTGTCAATCCATGCAAACAAGATACAATGACAGTTCACTTCATGCTCACTTCACCTAAGTTTACACAGTGAGATATTGACAGAGTAGACCGGCAGGCACGGCGCCTTAATCCACTGAGCGAGCCAGTTTCATGTTGATAAACGTCACATTATTTCGATTTTAAAATTTTAGGTTCCCTTCTTCATACACAGCCCGACTTTGCCCACTAATAATAGGTTTCTCTTTCCTAGTGTCCCCACGTTCGTGTGCCAACCTCCAGGTTCTACCTGTGATGGCAATAATGTTCTCAGTCCATCTCGCCGCTGCACGACCGACACTTCTCCCAGTCCGCGGACGCACTTCGGTCAACACCTTACTCCATCTATTATCACCTCGCCTGGACAGGTTTCCTGCCCAGCTCCATCTGAGTTCGGTGGTCTCATTCATAATTTTAAGAGTTGGATGTTGTTGCCACTAGACCATCACAGCTTTCGACATTAATAATAATAATAATTCTTTATTTAACCAAAAGGTACAAGAACTATAAACTAAGAGCTTATAACTAGGCCACAATAATTTTAATTTCCTGACTCCTAAACTAGGTGTATATGCCTGTGACTTAGGAGTCAGTGATTCTCCGAAACAATCAGGACGTTACAACAATCAGCAAATGGTCTAAAAACAGAATATGATCTATATAAATAAAACACAACATGAAAAACGTTTAACTGTGTGGTGAGGTGAATAAATGTAATATTATAAAGTTGTCGAAATGGAAGTGATTACGAGAATCTTTTTACTAACCAGCTGGGCAGAACCTGGCTTCAGGTCCATCGAAGACTCCTAAATTCTGCTTGACTGGTACCGTGTCGTCCTTCAGGGTCAAGTGTGCTGGCTGATCCGCCTCGTGGTTCGTGCCTGAAAAACATCACAGATAGAATAAAATAGAAATACGCTTTACTGTAACACCATACAAAAATTACATTAGGAACATAAAAATAGAAGGGTGTAACGGTGGGCGGTCTTACTACTAGGTAATTTTGTTTGGGTGCGTGCGTTTTTCGACCAATTGTTAGTTTTTAAACTTTGTTCGAAAAACGCATTTAACCTTTTGAACGCCAGAGCATAAATGCATCAGCGTGCCCCCGACGCCAAGCCACAAAATCGCCGTACTGTTTGTCACATATATGTGACGTTTGGCGTACAGGGCACGCGCTTGCTTGTCATGTATACGTGACAATGGCGTTCAAAAGTTTAAAGGTGCCCAAAATTAACCAATGGGTAACTACGGATCAAAAACTCGCCATTAGAATAAGATACGTATGATTATTGCCTATAAAAATAGTACTATTACGTTGAAAGTAATGTTTTTACTCGACTGCGCGACGCAACAGAGACTACTAAAAAAAACTTCTTTTTGCTAAAAATACTACTGACTTCCAAATATTAAAAAAAAACACTACAAAGTATAAAATACCTTGAATTTTTAATTTAATTTCATTAATTTTAATTGGAAAGTCACAGGAAAGCTAAACACGCATTTTCGTTTACTTACTTGGATGATATATTTTCTATTTCCTGAAGCTATTTTGATTTAAAAACCAAACTACTTAACTGATATTAATGAAATTTTTATGGGACCAATCGGAACGTATATCCTTTCACATGAAAAATAATTTTTCAAATCGGTTCATAAATGACGGAGTTATGAGCTCCTCCTTTTTTTGAAGTCGGTTAAAAAGTTCAAAACAAGTCAGTTGGTAGCATTTATTTTACTTCAATCACAGATTTGATGACCACTGCATCAGACAGCTTGAAAAGTGACTTGTTTGGAAGTTCTTATCAGTCTTTGGGGTCGGGTTTTTTGATACAAGTCAATTTATTATCACGATTAATCATTCGCGTTTGTTGGAAAAATACAAGGAGGGAGTTAATTCTTTATGTTAAAATAAACGTAATTACTTTAATATTTCATAGTCATAATCCATTATTTTGATCAAATTACCTGTGAGAGCGACTGAAGACAGCAGGTCGAAGGTGATGACTCCGTCGGGCTTGGGGTACTCAATTGGCTGACACTCCTTGGCAGGCTTCAATCTTGCGTGATCAGCACCTACAAGATCGTTCAAAGATCATTATCAATCTTTAACCTTTTGAACGCCATTGTCACGTATACATGACAAGCAAGCGCGTGCCCTGTATGCCAAACGTCACATATATGTGACAAAAAGTACAGCGATTTCGTGGCTTGGCGACGGGGGCACGCCGATGCGTTAATGCTCAGGCGTTCAAAAGGTTAAGGTTAAGCAAGGCTTGTCGAAATCGATCCGTGGAAAGATGCATACCGAGACTCCTCCGTGCCTCGGAAAGCACGTTAATACGTCGGTCCTGGCTGTCATTTATAGACTTTTGACAGTCGTTATGGATAGTCAAGTCGGAAAATCAGACACCAGCCTTACTAAGGGATATCGTATTACAGAGTTCCTGGTTTATGGATGTCAGAGAGGCAGTCGATCGCAAGATAGTCGAGAGGGTTAACCTTTTGAACACCTTTGTCACGTATACGTGGCAAACAAGCGCGTGCCCTGTACGCCCAAACGTCACAAATATGTGACAAAAATTACGGCGAATTCGTTGTTTAGCGTCGGGGGCACGCCGATGATTTATGCTCTGGCGTTCAAAAGGTTTAACAGATTGGAGATGGCTTGAAGGCAAGTGTATGAAGAGGATTTATATAACTGTAAAATCAAATTCATACGTCATGTTGCGTTTTTTTTTTATTTAATATTGGTTTGCTCTTGACTCTAGTCTAGGTCATAGATGACAGAGACAAAGTCGACGATGGAGCGAGCTTACCCAGAAGAAGCCTGTTCACTCTAATTTGGAAGAGATTAGGGTTGTATGCGTTCGGAAACACAGACGCAGGCAGAGAGTTCCACTCCTTTGCTGTGCGCATTATAAAAGACGTTTGGAAACGTTTTGTTGTTTTGCTTTGTTATTCTATATACGTACATCTGTGCGCTCTAATTATTAATCTTAGTTTTAGATATTGTTTCTCAGTAAGTGAAATATGTAAGCAATTCTTTATGAGAAATAAAGTTGTTCTTAAACCTCATGTTGATAAGGTAGTCTGTAAATCTGACACCAGTCTCCGTTTTTGTGTTGTAAAATACTCAGACGCTCCATGTAAAATACTGATCCTCAGCTGCATCCGGTTGGACAGGAAGCCGACTCCAAAGTTCTTGGCTTTGGCAGATTGAGATGCGTTAAGGGCAAGCATGTATGATGATGACTGACCTCCGTGGCTGAGCGTCCAGGGCTCCTTCCCGCGCACGAGCGTGCTGAAGGCGGAGTAGGCGACGCCGCCGTACAGCCCCAGCGACGTGTGGAACGACGGCCGGCAGTTGCGGACTTGCTGCAATTCGTATAAACTACTATTAATTCTCTGACTAAGAGTTTTATAGATTATGTCACAAAAAAACCACAGACAAGAAGCAAATAAAAACTCTTTTCAAGTGATTTGATTGGTAGTTGTTGGTCAATTAAACTTAACAAATACCTTCGGATACCAATGTCGTCAATAGAGTATTTACATATAGGTCTTAGGTTTAAACATATGGGCGCTATGTTTTGCCGTGAAGGCGTGCAAATATTGTATAGCAGCAAATAATAAACTATAAAAAAAAACAAAATTAAGTAAGTAGTACTTAAGTACTTACAAGAAAGTTAATATTTTAAATTTAATAAATATCTTAATAAAATCTAAAATTATAAAGACGCTTAAAAAGAGATACAGTTGTCTTAAAATATTTAAAAACTACATCATATGTTTATTGCACATTAATATTAAGCTTTTTCATTAATGAAATCCTCTACACTATGATAACATTTTTCAATTACTAGCAAGTAGACTTTTCTTAAACATTAATAAGGGATTTTTTTAAATATTATTAAGTATATTGTTGTAAACTTTTGGAGCCATGCCAAAAAAGCTCTTTTTCATTAGAGCAGTACTGCAATTATATGTGACATATATTATGTTTAAATAATCAAATTAGATTAATCAAATAAATTAATATAACTCAGTTACTATTTTAATATTAAGTAAATATTGTTAACATTTGTTATAAGATTCTTAGTACATTGTTGAGCTCTTACCGCCTGTGATACAGGATCTCTTTTTCTACCTATATTATTATCTAAGATTTATTATTCTATTGTACCAATTTGAATTTTGAATAAAGATTTATTTATTTATTATTTTCTGTCGCACGGTTTATTCATATACTGAGATCGCTTTGAAGTCTTTTTAAAATCGGATAGTTTTTGAAAAAGGTGTAAATTGATTTTCACAAACAAAGCAGTCTCGTAAATGTACAAAGTTAATTTTAATGATTGAAAATGAGGTTTAAGTACAAGTTTTCAAGACGTACATACCTTCAGTTCCTTGTAAACGAAGGAGTCCTTGAGTTTGTCTTCGTACTGAGTGGGTACGACGCCTTTATCGTGCGTCGCTTCCCCAGAGATGATGAGGTCCATCGCAGCTTCCGCCGCCAACATACCTGACAGCCATGAATATTTAAATGATTCGCACTGAACTTAAAGCAGCCTATAACCGTCTTCAGGGTCCTATCTATCTTTATACCAAAGTTCATCAAAATCCGATGAGCGATTTAGGCGTAAAAGCGAAACAAACAAAACTACACTTACTTTTGCATTTATAATAAATACTAGCTGCGCCCCGCGGTGTTACCCGCGGTTTATTAGATTTCCGCGTTAATGTCGAAAATTATCCGAAGGGAACATACTCCCGGGATAAAAACTATCCTATGTCCTTTTCCGGGACTCAAACAATCTCTATACCAAATTTCATCTAAATCGGTCCAGCCGTTTGCGCGTGTAGAAGTAACAAACATACACACACACTCACAAACTTTCGCCTTTATAATATTAGTGTGATAAGTTACGATGGGATAGTTAAGATTGTACCAGTCCTTCCACAGAGTTTGTTAAAGTAGCATTTCCTCTTTGCTTTGCTTTACTTACTGTTTTACAAGCTTATGCCAACGCCTTCGACCGCCAGAAAGTCGAAAATTATCAGATAACAAAAAGACGGAGTCGCTTTCGCACTTATAATAGTAAATAAATAGTACAGTGTGGAGCCTTCGTTTGCTTGCACGTTCCCACGTACACGTAAGATATGCTCACCACTCTTCATAGCGTTGTGCGTGCCCTTGATCCGGGGCACGTTGAGGAAGCCGGCGGAGTCCCCGGCCAGCGCGCCGCCCGGGAACACGGGCCGCGGCACGCACTGCCAGCCGCCCTCCACCAGCGCGCGCGTACATGTAAGATATGCTCACCACTCTTCATAGCGTTGTGCGTGCCCTTGATCCGGGGCACGTTGAGGAAGCCGGCGGAGTCCCCGGCCAGCGCGCCGCCCGGGAACACGGGCCGCGGCACGCACTGCCAGCCGCCCTCCACCAGCGCGCGCGTACATGTAAGATATGCTCACCACTCTTCATAGCGTTGTGCGTGCCCTTGATCCGGGGCACGTTGAGGAAGCCGGCGGAGTCCCCGGCCAGCGCGCCGCCCGGGAACACGGGCCGCGGCACGCACTGCCAGCCGCCCTCCACCAGCGCGCGCGTACATGTAAGATATGCTCACCACTCTTCATAGCGTTGTGCGTGCCCTTGATCCGGGGCACGTTGAGGAAGCCGGCGGAGTCCCCGGCCAGCGCGCCGCCCGGGAACACGGGCCGCGGCACGCACTGCCAGCCGCCCTCCACCAGCGCGCGCGTACATGTAAGATATGCTCACCACTCTTCATAGCGTTGTGCGTGCCCTTGATCCGGGGCACGTTGAGGAAGCCGGCGGAGTCCCCGGCCAGCGCGCCGCCCGGGAACACGGGCCGCGGCACGCACTGCCAGCCGCCCTCCACCAGCGCGCGCGTACATGTAAGATATGCTCACCACTCTTCATAGCGTTGTGCGTGCCCTTGATCCGGGGCACGTTGAGGAAGCCGGCGGAGTCCCCGGCCAGCGCGCCGCCCGGGAACACGGGCCGCGGCACGCACTGCCAGCCGCCCTCCACCAGCGCGCGCGTACATGTAAGATATGCTCACCACTCTTCATAGCGTTGTGCGTGCCCTTGATCCGGGGCACGTTGAGGAAGCCGGCGGAGTCCCCGGCCAGCGCGCCGCCCGGGAACACGGGCCGCGGCACGCACTGCCAGCCGCCCTCCACCAGCGCGCGCGTACATGTAAGATATGCTCACCACTCTTCATAGCGTTGTGCGTGCCCTTGATCCGGGGCACGTTGAGGAAGCCGGCGGAGTCCCCGGCCAGCGCGCCGCCCGGGAACACGGGCCGCGGCACGCACTGCCAGCCGCCCTCCACCAGCGCGCGCGTACATGTAAGATATGCTCACCACTCTTCATAGCGTTGTGCGTGCCCTTGATCCGGGGCACGTTGAGGAAGCCGGCGGAGTCCCCGGCCAGCGCGCCGCCCGGGAACACGGGCCGCGGCACGCACTGCCAGCCGCCCTCCACCAGCGCGCGCGTACATGTAAGATATGCTCACCACTCTTCATAGCGTTGTGCGTGCCCTTGATCCGGGGCACGTTGAGGAAGCCGGCGGAGTCCCCGGCCAGCGCGCCGCCCGGGAACACGGGCCGCGGCACGCACTGCCAGCCGCCCTCCACCAGCGCGCGCGTACATGTAAGATATGCTCACCACTCTTCATAGCGTTGTGCGTGCCCTTGATCCGGGGCACGTTGAGGAAGCCGGCGGAGTCCCCGGCCAGCGCGCCGCCCGGGAACACGGGCCGCGGCACGCACTGCCAGCCGCCCTCCACCAGCGCGCGCGTACATGTAAGATATGCTCACCACTCTTCATAGCGTTGTGCGTGCCCTTGATCCGGGGCACGTTGAGGAAGCCGGCGGAGTCCCCGGCCAGCGCGCCGCCCGGGAACACGGGCCGCGGCACGCACTGCCAGCCGCCCTCCACCAGCGCGCGCGTACATGTAAGATATGCTCACCACTCTTCATAGCGTTGTGCGTGCCCTTGATCCGGGGCACGTTGAGGAAGCCGGCGGAGTCCCCGGCCAGCGCGCCGCCCGGGAACACGGGCCGCGGCACGCACTGCCAGCCGCCCTCCACCAGCGCGCGCGTACATGTAAGATATGCTCACCACTCTTCATAGCGTTGTGCGTGCCCTTGATCCGGGGCACGTTGAGGAAGCCGGCGGAGTCCCCGGCCAGCGCGCCGCCCGGGAACACGGGCCGCGGCACGCACTGCCAGCCGCCCTCCACCAGCGCGCGCGTACATGTAAGATATGCTCACCACTCTTCATAGCGTTGTGCGTGCCCTTGATCCGGGGCACGTTGAGGAAGCCGGCGGAGTCCCCGGCCAGCGCGCCGCCCGGGAACACGGGCCGCGGCACGCACTGCCAGCCGCCCTCCACCAGCGCGCGCGTACATGTAAGATATGCTCACCACTCTTCATAGCGTTGTGCGTGCCCTTGATCCGGGGCACGTTGAGGAAGCCGGCGGAGTCCCCGGCCAGCGCGCCGCCCGGGAACACGGGCCGCGGCACGCACTGCCAGCCGCCCTCCACCAGCGCGCGCGTACATGTAAGATATGCTCACCACTCTTCATAGCGTTGTGCGTGCCCTTGATCCGGGGCACGTTGAGGAAGCCGGCGGAGTCCCCGGCCAGCGCGCCGCCCGGGAACACGGGCCGCGGCACGCACTGCCAGCCGCCCTCCACCAGCGCGCGCGCGCCGTACGCCACGCGGGCGCCGCCTCACAACACAGACACCTCATATTCAATTATTGCTTGGCAAATATGGTCAGCATAACAGTATTTATAGAAAACAATGGTACAAAGGTACAAAAAAACTGTTTTAGTATCGTGCTTCAGTTGTTCCGAGTCTGTGTATGTGAATTTAAATGTTTAATGTAAGTGTTTCACGATACAGGAGAAATTCCTAGTGTGGAGCAACGTTTTCAAATAGTAAAAAAAAAAAAACTCGCGTTGATGATAATACTTAACCTAAGGCCACGAGTGGCGAAGAACGATGGATATATTATAATGAAAACCCCGATCCGCCATCGCTCCCCGCCGTTTAGATCAATTCCGCAGTCCGACTATACACACGGATCAAGATGACCGATCGATTCTGTAAACATGTCGAAGTGAAGGCTTGGGTGAAGTGATCACGAGGTGAGCTATCAATCCATATGATCAAGATGTCAAGTAATCACGAAGTGAGCTGTCATCAAACTCACTCCACCTAAGTTTTCACGGTGAGATGTTTACAGAATCGAACGGCAGGATTCCACGGGAATTAAACCATTATCCTCCTTCTGAGCTAAGTAAAAGAATCGTCAAAAAACAGTGATTGGTTTACCTTCAAACATTGGCCTAATGTAAGGATGAGTCTTGAATTTCTGGAACTCCCTGAAGGGACTCAGGTAAGGATTGGAGTAGTCCAGGCCCACAACGAAGCCCGCGGCCACAAGGGGTGCTTCGCCCTCCGCCACGTTCAGGTGGTAGATGAAGGAGCCTCCGTATGTGTTCTTGTTTAAAGGCCAGCCGATTGTGTGTTCTACTAGGCCAGGTTTGTGGTTCTGAAAATAGAGCATTCAATATTGTTGAAATTGGTAAATGTTCTTGTAATTGTATCTTTATTACTCGGTTCTTGGACTTTGTTCACGAGGAAGAAACATAGGCACTGGCACCTGGCTCAAGTGTTGCTTTATATCAGTAAAAAATAAAAAGTAATCAGACCAGAGAGACTTCTAAAGATCTTTTGCAAATAATCAATTTAACGAGTACCTCTTAAAATTATGAGTTGAGATTTTAATAAAACTTAAATCATTTATTTACGAGTCTATAAATATTTATCATCATATCAGTCGAAAGACGTCCACTGCTGGACATAGGCGTCTCGCATCCATCGGCTACCCGCGACCTTCACCAGGTCATCGGTCCACCTTGTGGGAGACCTTCCAAGGCTGCGTCTTCCGGTACGCGGCCGCCTATCCACAACTTTTGGGCCCCATCAACTATCTGTTCTGCGAACAAGTTCAGTTTGGCGATCCTTTTGGGCTAGGTCGGTAACCTTGGTACTCTTGTGGATTCGATTACACAAGGAAACTCCTAGCATTGCGCTCTCCATTGCCCTATGGGTGACTTTCAAGCCTTCTGAAGAGGCCCATTGTGAGCGACGACGATAATAATCATAATAAACTTCAGGGATTACTATAATGCTGAAGTATAGATAGATATAATGCCCTTTATTGTACCTCTTTCTTACCTCTGGTTTAACTTCCCACAATTCTTTGAGTCCAATACCATACGACTGAGGTTCACTGTTCGCTCTCAAGTCGTACTTCTTCGAGATCATCTTAGTTAAGTGTCCGTGACAACCTGTAATTTAAATAATAATAGATGAATAAATAAATAAAAATGTTATAATATGTGGGACTGTGGGTATATTTAACTGCAGTCAGTTAAAACAACTGCGAAAACTGCTTGCTCTGACCTGAACTGACAAAGAAACATTTTTGTTAAAAACGTTTTTTATTTTTAGTGGTACCCTACACCTAACAACACCACTGGAGAGTCACAGGAAAGCAAAATACGCAATTTCGTTTACTTGGATGACATATTTTTTCCAGCTATTTTGATTTAAAAACCAAACTACTGAACCAATTTAGATTAAATTTCTATGGGACGAATCGGAAAGTAGGTATATTCTTTACCACAAACAAAAGATTTTTTCAAATATGTTCATAAATATCGAGCTATGTGGTAACTAACACACAAAAAAAAACACACAGAATTGAGAAACTCCCCCTTTTTGGAAGTCGGTTAAAAGGCGTTAAAGACTATTTTAAATTTAAAGAAGCTCAACCATACGCTTACAGACTTACTTCATTTCAAACACTGATGAAAGAAGTTAGAGCCACTACTTAGAGCCACGGTGAGTAAAGATTTAGATAATCCTAAATTCTGTGAGTCACCAAGTAATTGTCTTTACATGAACTAAAATACTGATACATTCAAATTCATCCGACTGGAAGCCAATCCCAACACAGGAAAACTTCAGGCAAAATTAAGATGGTGTGTGCAGATTTTGATCTGCACACACCATTTGACCGCTAGGTTGCCAATGTGGCATATAAAAAATAGTTAACGTCGTTTTCTTCTAGTTTTAAGTACTAACACCAAAGGCGTACACAGCATTTGCTTAAGGATGAGGCAAATATAAGCAAACTCGATTTGTATTAGAAGCTTTTGTGGATAAGCAGGTGCGAGCGAAACGAGCTTGAAAATGCTTGCACCCTTGTCTATGTCTTTTATATGTAGAACTAGTTGCCGCCCGCGGCTCCACCCGCGTGATTGTCGAAAATTATCCCAAGGGAACATATTCCCGGGATAAAAAGTATCCTATGTGTTATTCCAGACTATAATCTACCACTGTGCCAAATTACATCAAATTCCATTCAGTAGGTTTTGCGTGAAAGAGAGAGTAGGATTATTTAACACACAGTACAATTTTATGAAGAGAATGTAGGATGCAAGAGCGACGGAAGCGACCTCGAACGTTTTGGCATTTTCTGTGGCAGCTACACATAGATAATTATTTAATATAATTGAAGTTACGCATGTAGCGTTGTTAACGAAACTAATAATTTGACTAGTCTCTAAACGTATTTGCTTCAAGTCAGGGTGGAGGGTGGGGCTGGCGACTCACCTTGCCCGCGCCCGTTACCATGGGATACGCCCATGACTAACACTAGTTTCAAAGTTGTGTATACTAACCAAATGGACTTTTTTCTGAAACATTTTGAAGAGATAACTTCTTATGGGAGGGTAAACCGCTTCGTAACGTAACGCTTTACGGCGCCAGTCTGTCTGGCTTCCCTTTCTCTCACGCATACGGCAGCGGTAGGCAGGCTCTTCCTCTCTCACTCTAACCCACGCTAACACAGCGCTAGTCGTATTTCGGACAGGCGCTTCCCATATTAAATAGTTCAACTTAGGTTAGTTTAAGTTATTACTTCTGTCGGGCGTCCCGAACCGCACACGTTTTTTTAAAGTGAAAAAATCCTTTAGGAGCGTTGGGCATTTTTGAGATGGGAAAACCCAGATGGGTTTAACTCGCGACACTGTTACCGTAACCGACACCTCTGTGTATAACGTAGTATTCTACTAGTAGTGGCGGTATGGAAATCGTGGGATAATTTATGGTTTTTGAAGTGAATTTAGGTCTTATGGATCTTACTACTGAGGCTGTATATGAGGAGCCCAAATTTTGATTATTTTTGCAATTGGACTTACCGTTTTCGAGATATTTAAGATTTTTATCTCGAATCGATCGATACGCGATTCGCTACGATAAGACGCAGCGCGCGTTCGGCGACGGTAGCGGATCGCGAGGTGCGTTGGGCATTTTTATTCAATGTTTTCACTTCTATCGGCACTCCCAGATGGCCACTGTTTTTTTTTTATCTTACCTTCAGTAAAGATGGTGATCTTGGAGTGGAACTCCATGCCTCGCTCGAACATGTCCTTGGGGCTGCCGTCCTTGGCGATGCCGACGTCACCGGTGGCCACGCCCTTGAGCGAGCCGTCGTCACGGTATATCAGGTCGGCGCCCGCGCAGCCGGGCCAGATCTGTGCGAAGTGACATATATTTGAATGATGAAATGTTCTATCGTACAAACATTTCATAAATTTTAAATTTTGAGTTTGTAGTAGATTGCTATTAGATCGGAGTATGACCAAAGATACAATGGAAAAATTATGTTAAAGATTATATATGGCTAGAAAAGGGATCACTACAGTGATATACGAGTACGTAGGAAGAATACCGATTCCAATTGATTTGTTCTGAGGGCAGCAAAATAATGAAAGCAATAATATTAAATAAAAATAAAGAACTCATTTCTGAGTTTGCATGAAGGCGAAAAGCAGTCTCATACATCAACTTTTGGATCATCAAGATGGATAATGCAGTGGCTCAAAAATAAACAGCAACGAAGGGACTCATTTAGAATTTTATTCATTTACTTCCACAGGCTCATTGCCAATGATGTACCTATGTATGTGAGTTATTTTGCGCTCATGATTTCGTCAAGGAATAAGCCAGACTGCTAGTCTACTACATCGAAAAGACGAGAGTATGAACCTATTAAACTGGAATAAATATGTCATAGATGTACCTACGTTAAATTTGTTGCAGTTTACAACGTTACGTTTAAAACGAGTATTAGTCTACGATGTAGACTAATATCTGTTTTCGCACTTCCACAGTCGTCGTTATATGTAGCGGCGACTCGGATGCGAATTGTGGGCACACGAACAAATTATTGTTCGAACCCTTAATGTAACGCCTAAATATTTTTGAACTGTAGCGCAGTACAAATACAGTGTGGGTTTACTTAGGCATAGCATTTAGGTGTTGCCAAGTTTTAGTGTTTAGGCATTACGCTAAGGTGTTGCCAAGTGAAAGAGTTTAGGGACATAAAAAGTTATAGTCAACTAGCTTCTGCCGGCGACTACACCCGCGTGAGAGTCGTCAATAATGTCGTGATATAAGAATAATGTTATTCTTACCTCAGCTCCAGCTGCCTCTGCTTGCTCTGACAGCCATCTCACGAGGTGTCCCAGACGTACTACATAGTTACCGTGGTTGTAGTTGGGTAAGCCTGTGAAACATATAAAATCATTTATTTCAAAGATAGCACGTAAAGTTTGACCTTCATTTAGTTAGATGATGAAGTCAATAAGCCTTATAATCTTATATCTATATTAATATAATACAGCTGAAGAGTTTGTTTGTTTGTTTGAACGCTCTTATCTCTGGAACTACCAGTCGTATTTGGAAAATTCTTTTAGTATATGATAGCCACATTCATGAGGAAGGCTATAGGCTATACGGGAACGGCACAAAACGGGATATGCGTACCAAGTCGTGGGCACCAGCTAGTGGATATATAGAAAGGATCAATGCGAGAGTATAATTTGGGCTTTTGAATTTATTGATGCAGCCTAATGAATTTCAAGACTCAATACCTGCTAGGATCAAAGGTGCTGAATTATTTACACTTATTGTAAGGAAACAATTACATTAATTTACTAATATGTTTTCTTTTAGTAACACGATATAGAATAAAGACACAATAAGCTTTCTTAGCAAGCAATTATCCAACCAATCCACAAACTTACCTGGGAAAACAGGGATAGGTATCCTCCCACTCGCAGTGAGTAGACCAAACTTGTCGGAGGTCACCTCAGTGTTCATGGGCGCTCCTTTATCTTTCCAGTCTGGGATCAACTCATTTAGGGCAATAGGGTCCACACAGGCACCAGATAATATGTGTCCGCCTACTTCTGCGGCTTTCTCAAGCAGAGTCACTCTGACTTCCTGTGAATTAATGAAGAAGTGGTTTTAAATTGCTGGTGTGAACTTTGATCTCAAACTGATAGAGAATATTTTTGTGGGGTAAGCACAATAATAAGTTGCACTGTTTGCTCGATCATCAATGTATATTGTCCTTTATTATTTTCAATATACTAACAGCTCCCTTTTCCTCTGCAATTTGACGAGCTCTGATGGCAGCGGCCATGCCTGCGGGCCCCCCTCCAATGATGAGGATGTCCGTCTCCTCCGCTACTCTCTCCATACTGATGTCTAAACATAACAGATAACATAATTGACTTAATTAGTGAAAACAAAAGCTTTAAAGAATAAATTGTAGTATGCGAAGCATGTTCTGTGAAGGGCCTTTGCAGACTGCAGGGTGATGTTATACTATTCTTAAAGGGGATTTTCAGTTGAAAATCTTGTTTTCAATGTCAAGGTTGTCCATACTAAAATCATAGGCCTAATTCCTAATATAAAACAATATTTAAACATGATCTAAACTTGGTAGCTTTCTATTGGCAAAAGTTGGCACCTATCAACATGAACAAGCTCTGTAGGTATTTCCTGCCCTTTGCATTATCAATGCCAGATCATGGATGCCAAATGGGTGGGCGATAAGATAATAATTAATTGAAATCTAAAGGGGGTTGTTGCCATGTGGACTATAAGTATGGTAAAGTACCAACTTTTTTGAGTAATCTTTTACAGAAATTGCGGGGGGTCATTTGGCAGAAACAAATTGAAAAACGGTACAAGGTGTAATTGATTTTTACTTGCTAATGATAAGAAATTAGTAATCTACACTTCAGATCACATTTGTTTGTGTTTTCGAGACTCTTTTCTTTCATTATAGTGATAAATTATTGCTATCAAGGTCTTACGATGACGTTAATTTTGTTGATTATTTGAACT
The DNA here is from genome assembly GCA_002192655.3 of Mamestra configurata. Taxonomy (NCBI): domain Eukaryota; kingdom Metazoa; phylum Arthropoda; class Insecta; order Lepidoptera; family Noctuidae; genus Mamestra; species Mamestra configurata. Next base: position 80,488 of record NDFZ01005437.1, on the reverse strand, counting down.
GGAGGTTATCGCTTACCTTTCCATCGTGGATCCTTATCTCTGGGGTGTATTGTGTAATGAGTCGTTATCTTTGGATAAGCATCCGAATACAACCTCTTGGCAGCCTTAGTTAGCCTCCCCACTGAAAAATATAAAGATCAATTGTTAAAAACACTAGGTACCAAAACAAACCACAATGAACTTTGAACTTTTATATTTAGCAGCTTTATTGCATAACATTGTGCACCAAAGTCGGGTAAGAATGGTTTTTACTACCTGATATCACAGAAATAATTAAATTAGGTGTTCTAATTACCACTAATTACTCAAAAATATTTAAATCCAACTCACGAACAGCTGATAGCAACGTCACTTAGAATAACTTTTTTAACTTAAAACTCTCGGTATTTAACTATTTATAAATTCAAAGACGATTATTTAATTTCATTTAGTTCACAACTTATGATAGAAACATGGAGATTTTTATTTAAAAAGTATTTTATTTACCCTGACGAGACGAACTAACAAGTGCCGCCGCCATTTTTAAAAACAATCTGCGCTCCGATTCATAGAACAAAGTCCGACTTCTAAGACATTCTTCGTAAAAGTTACAAAATAAACAAATTTTATAATAATTTTGAAAAAAAAATGGACTGTCAAAATAATTTTATTTTGTTTATAACTATTTACATTTTTCTTTATATATCGTTTCTGACCATTATTCTGCACAGTATAAAATCAACAATGTTTTTCAATGGTGTGAACACGGAACGCAACGTTGGACGTGGCGGGAATTTTGGATGATCGTGTCATGAACTCGAAACACAGAGTACTACTTTGATTGACTCTAAACCATCCAAAAAACATTATGTAATTGAAGCGATATTGTCAAAATAATTATGGAGTCCCCGAAAGCCATCAATGCAAGTCACCTAACGAAGCTTAATAATGAATTTAAACATGAACGGCAAACTTTTCCTAAAGCAGTCATAGTATAGATTGAACTTACACGCGTTTATCGTACAAGCAATGAACGTTTGTGAATTGGTGCTCGTTCAGGTTCAGTCAATGGTGTTAAGTAGTCTACTAGATTTTTGTAATCTATTTTACGGTATTATTTACAGTTAATGGATTTCTTTAGCGTTTTGCGAGTAGTTCACATCTATAGTAGGCGCCAGATAATCGTGGAATAACGGTCACTGACCCACCTACAATTATTGACCTTTTTAATTTGTAAAACGGAATTAATGACACAAAGCTGTCCCGAATCATCATCTCTCGTGATCCTTAACATTGTCTAATAATGAAAAACGATTCATATTTAATTGTTCAGGTACCTATGAACAGTTATTAGGGAAAGGTCAATATACTTTATTCCACATTTATCTGGCGCCTACTATACCTACTTTATTTATAGACATAATAAATACAACCGATCACCTACCATATGTCTTGGATTATACATACATACGGTATACGGTAGGTTATAGGTACAGTCATCAAAGCTATTTGGTATCTTACAGGCAAAAATCTTAATTTTACCACTGCACCCAAAATAAATTTAGTTCTAATGTGTGCATTACTTATAACTTTTTAAGCTTATAACATAGGTAGGTTAACTCCTTGGATTTTGAACTCTTACGTTAACTGCAGCATAGGTGGCATAAATAAATACCCCAAAGTATAGGTGTATGGGTACTTGGGGCACGGTACATCCAATAAAACAACGAAACCCTTTCAGAAATTCTTTATTAAAAAACTTAGTCATAATAAGTTACATAGAAGCCGTACACAATACACATTATGGTCGTATACACATGCCCATAACTTGCACAAAAGTACCTATGCAAGTATCTTGCATGCCAATGGCCATAACAATTTCTGATTGGTGGATGTCACTATGGCACGCTAGCTACTTGCATACTTTCGTGCAAGTTACAAGCACGTGTATTACAGCCATTATATCGATTTGATTTACTTCACTGGTTTCATCTGCCACAGGCCGTCGTTGAGATAGTGACAGTTCTCTATGCCCACGCCTTTATTCACTTTCGCTCTGGAAAGAAGAAATAAGCAGGTAGGTAAGTAGGTATAGTATTTTCTAAAAGTGGTTATGGTAATTAAGACAAATCTTTACGAGAGGCAGTGAGAGCAATTTGATTTCTTCAATTTCTTTTTTCAAAGTAGGTAGCTGCTTTTGTAAAATCAAAAATACAACTTTTAAATAAGTCGTCTGACAATAGAAAACGACCAGTTAGAAAGCAGTACCTATACAAACATTAGTGGTCATAACACACACTGCATTATCTTATTATGTATGTCATGTGCCCGATTACACCAAACAACAAATTTTGAACTGAGTTTTTACTATGTTTTTATTATTTCGTACTGTGAAAACAAATGGTATTCATAACAAAAAAAAATCCATCACTTCTCAGTTTTCAGATAAAGCGCCTGGAAAAATCACGTTTGTCCTACAAACCCTAATCTTCAATGATAAGCAAAGTTTTTTCGGACTGACTGGCACTTCTTTTATACTGATATAAATCATGATTAACATAAAGAGGTTTTGAAGAGTCTTCCTTTAAAAAAAAATACGGTTAAATCGGGAAGACTGATTTGGACTAAAATTCGTAACAAATTTTATGCTCAAAAAGGACGTGGGGTATTCAAAATCCCAATTTAAAATAAACGTGATATTTTAATGATCAGCAACTAAAATAATGCGACAGCAGTATTTAGGTCGTAGCAGTTTTTTTTACTGCCCGCTATGTTAGACCAGAACTTAAATTAAAAACCAAATAAAAATGTGATTTTCTCTGCTTTTAGATGTGATATGAAAATAAAATGTTTGCAGATATTTTTCATTAGGCATCCTGATTACTAAATAATATAAATCAAACCAGATATTTTTTTAGTGTTGTATAGTGTTATCTTTAAACACGAGTCCATTATTGTATTAGTACCTATTGTATAGGAAATAAAAAATCACTCGCTCTTTCTTAATTCTTTTTCGAGAAAGTTCTTGACTAACTGTTCAGATGTAGTAGTTATCAAGTTTCAATAAAATTGGGTCATTAATTTCCAAGCAAGACTTGCCAGTTTTTATAAACAACGACAGAGTCTTGGAAAAGGGAGCTCCTAGGTTCTTTCCGTAGGTCTACTCACTGCCGCTGATAACTTAAACAGATATACCTACTCCTCAGCCCTGGAGCTAGGAACTTAATGACAGATGTAGGACGGCAAGTCAAAGGCGGGTTTATTTACTATGTTAAAGTAATTCATTTAATAGTAATATACCTACCTAGAAATCGCAAATTGGCCTTTTATTGATTCCCAGCAGCACCCTAATTGTCTAACCCAGGGGTTCCCATACTGTGCGTCGCGACTCCTCTGAGCGTCGCGGTGCTTCCCCTGACGCGTCGCAAATGACAGAAACGGAATAAAGAAATACTGTGTTTTCCTATTTTATGCAAAACAAAACTGTTTTACATCTGTAGCTAAGTTTACAATTGATACATTATTGTCGAACATTTATTCCTTTAGACCTCACACACATTTTATAAAATATTTTTCAGTGTATCTTAATTAGAAAAGCGAGTTTATCCGTGTCATTGATTCTACGTACCTTCTCGTTTTCCCAAACGGTGCTACCATAGGCATCTTCATAAAGTGGCGTCGCAAAAAAATTATAACACTCAAAGGGAGTCACAGTATATAACATTGAGAACCCCTTTTTTTTTTGATCTCGGGGGGAAATCCTCATGGAAATCCTCCACCCTGGGGCGGGTGGAGGGGTCTGTCAGACTCTTACTGACTAAAACCACCCCGGTGTTCCATCTCCCACCTACGCCGGGGATCGCGGGAACGTATGCGACTTCCGCAATCCCCGGCTGGGCCGGCCCGCCTCTGAGGGCCACCTCGCGTCGGCGGGGGGAGTGAGGTGTTAGACTCCCCCCGCTACGTCAAAGAGGGGCGCACGGGAACACCACGCGCCGCCACCTCGGGTCCGGATGAATGGGGGGCGACGGACATCCCCAAGTCCGCCGCCCCTGGACCCAGTTAGGGGGGCCGGAAGAGGGCAGCGTATGCCCTCCTCCGACGCCCGATGCGCCTGCTGCGGGCCGGGAGAGCGGTTGTGATCTCCCTCTCCCTTTCCGCAGCCTCCTTCTGCGCGATAACTGTCTCGCAGAAGGAGACCACCGCGTCCCAGGACTCCTCACCGCCGACCATAGCATGAACTACGGCCGGCAGCGAGAGGTCACCGCCTACAACAGAGATGAGGGCACGACGCGGCTATTGGGAACCCCTGGTCTAACTAATAAAATCACAATATCACTATCGAATTTTATTCCAAATCCATTGCTTATTTTGTTTTAATATTGAAAGGCTCGCGTTTGACCACAATCTTACCTGATGGAAAGCCAAGATGTGGTCGACGATGGATTGATGGATTTCCTAGAAGTAGTGTGATCTAAAAGATAGATAATTACATGTCATCAGTCGAAAGCGCGGTACACCCAACAGCCAGAGCATGTTCCTTTCCTTCAGCCATGACAGCAACCACCTGCCCCTTGTCAACGCCGCTCATTCGCGCCCCCGGTGACGTCAGGCCCGGACACATGATGTTGGCACCACTGAGCACGAAGCGGATGGCACCCTTGTCTACTTGCTGCATTGGCAGGAAGAAAGGATCTGGAAAAATAGAGAGGAATATTTTAAGTTTGTTTAATGTCGTGACGAGAAGCTATCGTTGCGGGGGAGGGCTTGGTCCAGTTTTTTTTGTTGGTTTATAGCCATTTCCGTTGGTCTGTCGAAGACCAGCGCCCGTAGGAGCATACATACAAGTCCTGGAGTAGAGACCACAAAGTGGCTTCTGAACGATTACAATAGGAGTCGTGAACATGCTATGTTCTTGTAATATCTTTCAGCAACAACATCTACCTCGTCAACAACAATACAAGCGTCTTGACCTTCTTTTTATTATTCTTTAACTTCGACTGCTACGAGCTGCTCTTGCCTCGGGTCAATGAAGTATTATAAATTGATATACCTATCAATTTAAAAAGGGTGTGTTGACAACCCATATCCCCATACGATCTATATCCTTTCAACCCGACATACTTATATTCGCCATTGTCGGCATCCTGCCATTAGAAGACGCCAGTCTTGCCAAGGGGTATCTTGTTATCTAGATACTGGATTGTGTCTGCTATCGGAGTCAGCATTCAGTTTAACTGAATGCTGACTCCGACATAGTTGGGAAAAGGCTGAGCTGATTGATTGGTCATCGTTCTGTCCTGGCCTTACCCCAATTTATTTGGAGTCCTTTTTTATGGATGGGAAATCATCAAATGACTCCTTCCGCTCTGGGCGGAGCGGAAGGGAGTGTCAGACTCTTACTGACTAAAACCCATACGTGTTCCTCCTAATGCCCTTTGCGTTCCAGGGCCGCGGTGACTCTTTCGAACAAATTCCGCAACTGTGTTTTGTTCCTTACGTTTCTCAGCCTGTATCTCTGTAGACTATCATCATTATTTCTGCCAATAGCGTCCACAGCTGGACATGGCCTCGCTCAAGCATATTCCTGTAGTGCCATTCTAAAAAATCTCACCGTGATAATTCAAGTAAAGTGAACTGTGAATGCATAGCCTCAAGCTCACTTTTATAGTATAACATATCATAGATCGGCAGGTCCTTTCATCATAGGTGAGAGCATTACTTACACTTGTGCAGGAGCTTCAGTGTGGGCATCCAGGGTCCCTCGCGCTGACGGAAGAACAGCAACTCTCCCGCGCTGTTCACCATTATCTCGATGTGGTCGTGGCTGGAAAATATAATGCACGATTTTAAAATCTATCCACGCCACGGTTCGAAAAAATTACTTTTTTGGCACATAAATGTACCAATACATGGGTAGGTAGGATATTGAAACAAGTTGGATATATTTTGACTTGACGCGTAGCAATGAACTTAATTGCTTTAAACTAGTAGTAATCTGTGCTTTAAACTAAGAAGAAGGGGTAAACGACTAAGGGACTCACCAGAGAATGGGCAGCAGCATTCTCTGTGCGTTGCAACAGCTAAGTACACTGCGATCGTCAACCCGCCTGCTAAGCTTGGCGATTATGGCAAACCCTCCCTTTGGGGGAAGCCTATGTACAGCAGTGGACTTCATTCGGCCGATGATGATGATGATGAAACGGTTAACTACGATAAAGCTGTCCTGACACAGCCAGATGGAATCGCGGCAGACCCAGGAAAAGGTGGCACCGGGTCGCCTTGGATGGCTTCGTAGTGAATTGGTGTGAAGAAGCCCTATTAAGAGCCAGTCTTTTCCCAGGTCCCACTCCTAGGCAAAGACAGTTCAGGCGGACAAAAACAAGCTAGGTATTAGTAGCGCCTCTTCCCAGCTCAAACACTATGTAGGTAAATGAAGGTTGGGAGTTTTGGAAGACAGCCTTGTGGAGGTGATTCTGTCCTATTTTGATCCTAATTTGACAAAAGATTCCGGTGGAAAAGTAAGTGTGCAAAAGTGTGTTATTTGTACATACCATTTGACAATCCTAAATGTGTCTTTCTTCGGGAGAACCTGGTCAATGTAGTTCTCCAAGTGAGGGTACAGCTCCAGCAGTCGAGCCCTGATGCCCTTCTGCACCGAGGACTTGAGCTGCTGCACGCCCGAGATGCTTTCCTTCTCGTCGAATCTGGAAAGGGAAGAAGATGGAGGATTTAGATAAATAGAAGAACATTACAACGACCGCAGGAATTAGACAAAAACACGAGTAAGGTAAAAAATATGAGATTATGAGAAGCGCCCGTATTCTGCAGACGTAATCATTTATATGACCACAATTGATAGATTTAAGAAGAATTAATGAATCTGGAAAGAGGCGGATAGAAGATATAGAAACTGGAAAATATGACAAGGCCAGGGACAGGGAAAGTCATTTCGTCGGAACTTTTCAGTCGTTTTTTGTGGTCGATTTTTTTTAAGTTTCGGTTTTTATGTTTTGATATTTTTTCCTAAAATTTATCAGCTACCCAACATCACCCTTAAATATCACTACGCACTTCTAGAAGATCCTGTAGAAGACATAATTAATCTTTATTCTATTCTGTATGGTCAATGTAGGTATGTAATATATCTATTATCTCCTGTTACAGAGTCCATTTAGCGACGCAATAATAATTGAGCTCTGTACTTATATACTCAGCTCTGACTGCAAGGCATTATACTACTTGTTTCTTTGCAACAAAGTCTGTAATCGTGTGCATGGCTTGGCTCCGACCAATTGTAATGACTGTAATCATAGCACTATTGCACGAATCGTTATTACTGTAGTACATGCAAAGAAAGGCTAGGGTTTAAGAATATGGAACATGTATGTTATGACCCAGTTAATAGCTTTTATGTCTCAATATTCTTATTTAATACCCTCTATTTAAAAATGTAAGACATAGGCCAATTATGGAATTGGCAGAAAAAATCGATTGTCCTTTTTGGAGGGCAATTTCTTAACCTGAAATGAGTTTCTAGAAAGTTAGCTATGAAATTGGCCCCTAAAAAGATGGAATATTTTCTCCGTCTGGAGTCCAAGTGCCCCTTACTTGGAAAAGTTTTAAAAACAAACAGTTTCTTTTCTGCAAGTCATATGTTGCAACAGCAGAAAATTTAAAAACACGTGGTCGAAGCCAAGTAACTTCAAAAAGCAGTCAGATGGCAGAAGTACACCTGTTACGTGGGACAGAGTTCCATCTCTAGCCATGCCGTTCTTGGTTCAAAATACACGATCATGCATGGCGTTGTGAAGTCCGCCAGTAGCAGCAGTACACCTGTTACGTGGGACAGAGTTCCATCTCTAGCCATGCCGTTCTTGGTTCAAAATACACGATCATGCATGGCGTTGTGAAGTCCGCCAGTAGCAGCAGTACACCTGTTACGTGGGACAGAGTTCCATCTGTAGCCATGCCGTTCTTAGTTCAAAATAACACGATCATGCATGGCGTTGTGAAGTCCGCCAGTAGCAGCAGTACACCTGTTACGTGGGACAGAGTTCCATCTCTAACCATGCCGTTTTTGGTTCAAATTGTCACGATCATGCATGGCGTTGTGAAGTCCGCCAGTAGCAGCAGTACACCTGTTACGTGGGACAGAGTTCCATCCCTAACCATGCCGTTCTTGGTTCAAATTGTCATGATCATGCATGGCGTTGTGAAGTCCGCCAGTAGCAGACAGTTTCGTTAGCGTCGCAAGTATTACTGGGTCAATGCACTGGCCCAGTTTGGACATAACAGCTTCCGCTTTCTGAGCTTACATGAACACGTGAGGGCAAAGTCCTACTTCGCCACGAAGTGATAATTTTATGACCATAGTAAAAGTTGAGTTGGGTAAATAGCCTAGGGGTGTTCTAGATGAATTTGGGTCAAAATCTGAAAAGTATGAAAGAAAATACTCGGGAAAGAATAAAACGATTTTTTTTTAAGAGAGGAAGCGAAGACATCCTTGTTTTCGCAAACATTGCGGTTTTAAAAAAACTTTGACCAGCTACCTACATAATTAAAGCTACAACAAAAAATATTACATATTTTCTACTTGGTTGATCTTTCATTACAGGAAAATGGATAAAAAACCGCAGAACTGATATGATACAAGAATGAAATATTTAGCATGAAGTGTATCAGATTAAACGCAAAACCTAAAAAGGGTGCAAGACAATCCTGATACATAGTAGGTAGAACTGCGCATTAGGACAAACACACAGCCAGCACAGTGCTGGCTGGTGCTGGCAGGCTAGATTTCCAGATGGTCCGACTGTAATAGCTACGGTCCGACCTCCAAAAGCCTGGATACAGGGCATAGCTATAGAACCACGTGCCAATTGCAATTTGTCCACGTGCTAATTGGCATTAACAAAATCGTAACAAATAAAAAACAGAATAATATGATGTAGGTACCTATAGTATTAGCCGAAACAAGGAAGAAGTTCCGTAATACCACAATCGCAAGGCTGGGCTTTATCAGAAAACGGGTATAGAATAAAAAAATATCATCTAAAATATTACGAAAATATCAGTCGTTTCACATGTTTATTTATGCTATGTTAAGTAGGTTATCAATTTACAATAAATTATGACATTGATCTATCTTCATAGACTGTTTCCCTTTCGATATTATATGTATGTACCTACCATATATTTCTATGGTACCTACACTACCTACCTACCTAGGTATGGCATACGTATAGCCGAAGGTGGAAAAAAGGCGAAAGATGTCTTTTAAAAACCCCTACCTGAGGCGACCTTTCACGATCTATTTTCAAGGGTCTCAAGTTTCTGAAAAACAAGCAAAAACTGTAAAGGGCTCATCGTATCAAAGTTAAAGTCAAAGCATTTATTTCAAATAAACCATTATCAGGTACTTTTGAATTGTCAAAGTCAGTCCGTCAAAAACATGAAGCTATTTGCACGTTCGAAAGCGTAGATCTCTATGGAGAAATTTCACGGACACTCTTTTAAATCATTTTATGTTTACAAAAATCCTGGTTACATAAACCTTGTTGCTTCTATATATGAGAACAATGTTAAGAAGGAAAAAAACAATTTATAGTATGAAATATTAAAATGAGGCAGTGGCAACCAAGGGATGACCAGTCTCCACTGACGGCGCCCGTTCACGAACATAACGCGTGCATCAGCACCATTCAGCTCAACCATTTTGAAGGGAACTGAATGATCCGATACACGCACCACCATCAGCGAGACATTGGAGTGAGCATGACACACCCTCAACTGCCCCCGCTATTTCATGTCAAACAAGGAAACTATCTAATTAACATAATGGTCCATGGTTCTCACATTCATCATCAAGAACACTTTTATATGTGGAAGCATGAGATCGCAAAGAAAAACTATCTGTGCCATACTTATATTTATGTGCATAACTCGGCAAAATGACTGAACTTTTTTTTTTCGCGAAATCGGGTTTTACGCATAGAAAAAGTTGATCATAGATAATGGTGATTACGATGACCCCTCTTCAGGTTTTGCGTTACACGTTATATAAGAGGCTAAACCAAAAATAAAGGTCAATAGGTAACACACATATACAAAAAAGCGAAAGGAAGTAAATGACGCTTTCTTATTGCTGGCAAAAATAAAAGCATTGCATACGTTTAAACTATTTCTAATTTTCTACAGGCCACTAAGCGACAGTTAACATTCAGATAACACTGCAATACTTTCATATCCATAAGAACGAATTGAACAATAAAATCTTTTTCATGCTACATTAAACGCAATCTTATTTCTAAACACGTTTGTAGCCTATAACATAACATCACACCTACTTTCGCAAAAGGGTAAGGCAGAGGAGTTCACACATTTCACCAGTTACATAGTTACGTTAAGTCAAGAAGATACTAAGTCTCCAGGGTTGCGGAATTTGTTCGAAAGAGTTACCACGGCCCGAACGCAAAGGGCATTTGGAGGAACACGGATGGGTTTTAGTCAGTAAGAGTCTGACACTCCCTTCCGCTCCAGAGCGGAAGGAGTCATTTGAAGATTCAGTCCATCATTGAAAAAATCTTTTAGTGTTGGATAGCCCATGTCTCGAGGAAGGCTATAGGCTATATTACATCATGCCACGACCAATAGGAGCGGAGAATCAATAAAAAATGTTGCAAAAACGGAGAAAATTTAAATGTGTTTCTTTTTCTTATGTGACGCAGTCAAAATTCAGCTACTTAGTTACTATTTATATGCTCGCGATTGACCACAGTCATACCTGATGGAAAGCGATAATGTGGTTGAAGATGTAGTGCGCTTGCCTAGAAATAACCTATTCACTCTTGATTTAGAGACCCCCAGGTTGTAGCTCTGAAACAGATTCCGGGCGTGAATCTATTGATGGACAATAAGGACACGACATGTTTCCATCTATCACAATAATGTTGCCTATTTAGGTACATAAAGCACATAGATGAAGTTATAGTAGCTAACTTAAAGTGTATGGACCACTAAAAACGACAAAAGTTCCGAAGAAATGACTTTTCAAGCAGATTGATGCTGCAGTGGGTGCCATGAAATCTGTGAATAAACTAAAGTAAATGCCACATGGATAGGTAGCTAACTCAAAGTGTATTTTTTCAATTGGCTGAAGTAAACCCAAACGAGGCTTGACGAACCTTCAGCTTAGCTTGCACTCTTTAAACGGTGTTTCTTTAATCAATCAGCATGTTTGTAGGTTTACTATCTAAACCTTAAATAACTAGTGCTCAAATTAAATCGAATGATCAAACTCACCATTTTGTAGTCATACTTGTTAGTTTCAAGTGACCCAATAGTAATGAAACTTCAACGAAAACCCAGTTATCTTCCCGTTCCCGATTATGGTGGTTCTACGAATCGAGGTTTTTGGCATATTACGCTGTAATTCGGAGGTGAAGTCGTGAACTTCCTTGAAGTTTATAATGAATGCAATGCACCGAGATTGCTTGTGATAGACATCAAGATTGGCGTTCGAAATTTAAAAAATTGTTGCTTAGGAGTCTGGATAAAACTCACCGTAAAAAGTGAGGTGAAGTGAGCACAAAGTGAGCTGTGATTCCATCTTGATTATATGGATTGACATCTCACCTTGTGATCATTTCGCCCGAGCCTTCACTTTCGACATGTTTACAGAATCGACCGGCCGTTCATTTCAAGCTCACCTCACCTAAGTTATAACGGTGATATTTTACAGAGTACCTACGACTATCCATTCCCATGCCAAATCTAAGCAAAACGTTCGAAATTCTTTCGCAATTTACAAAGCATTTATTCTGCGAGTCGGGAAAAAAATTGCATGATCTAGACTACTTTCACAAAGCCGTTCATGGATATGCAAGAACGCGTCATTCCGACACAATCTCAGGTATGTAATTTCACCTTTCTGTGAACACTTGCAGTGTGTAGGAAAATATCGTTTTTGCTTAAGAACATGAAGAAAATATCGATTTCACTTCCCAGCATTCGCGTAATTGTGGAAAACAATCTAGAGAAAGAAAATAAAGAGAGAAAAGTAGTTTATTTGGCACACACAGATTCACACAATAAACAGGGTGTCCAGTGGCAGAAACAGAAATTAAAAGTTAAATTAAAAAATAAGTTTTAAGAATATACGTTTATTTTGTCGTGATGTCGGGATGCTATTAACTTCGCGAACGATATTTTCTTTCAGTGCTGAGATGATCGCTGGGTTTCAAAAGGGGACTGCAAAAGTAAAGTTCATCACTTCTCCAGCGAGTGGCACGAAATACGGAAGCCAGATTCCAAGAGTGTGTCCGATTACAGGAGAAGACGCCCCGGGCGTCGGGAGTCGCAGGGCGTTCCCCGGCCACCGTAGGCGCGGGCCTGCGGACGGCGACCGTTGGGTGGCTCGCTGTCCGATCACCACCAGGCCCGGGTCGATGGCGCGTTGTGTTTCATGCGCGCCTCAAAGAGATGTCAGCATAGAAGACAGGGCATAGACGGGGCGGAGCATAGAGGACGCTAGGGCCAGAGCCTGCCAGGGTTGCGGAATTTGTTCGAAAGAGTCACCGCGGCCCTGGAACGCAAAGGGCTTTAGAAGGAACACGATAGGGTTTTAGTCAGTAAGAGTCTGACACGCCATTCATCATCATCAAATGACTTCTTCCGCTCTGGGTGGAGCTACCCAGAGCGGAAGAAGTCATTTGATGATTTCCCATCTTCAAAAAAAAAAAAGAGTGTCCGACGTGACGGTTAAACGAAATTACTTAAAAAAATAAAATCCGCACTTGTCTTCTTTGTAATAGTTTTTGAAATAGACGTAGGTACCTATATAGTAAGAAGTTCTTTTTTTAATTTAACTTTTAATTCCTGATTCTGCCACCGGACACCCAGTATGTATGTACAAATAAAAGGAAACTTATTTTCCTTAATCTGCCTAGCCTTTGATCAACAATGTTCGGGTTTCGTGTCGGCTTCCAGTCTAAACGGATGCAGCTTAACGTGCTTTTCCGAGACCCGGAGGAGTATATTAAGATGCTCACCCATCCTAGGCCCGACCTCGGCAAGCGTTAACTTTGAAGACTAATTCATTGTAGACGAGCTAGCGCCCGCGGCTTCGCCCGCGTGAACGTAGAAAATGATCCCAAGGGAACATACTCCCGGGATAAAAACTATCCTATGTCCATTTTCGAGACTTAAACTATCTATATACCAAATTTCATCCTAATCGGTTCAGCGGTTTAAGCGTAAAGAGGTAACAGACAGACAGACACACTTTCGCATTTATAATATTAGTGACTGATTGTAGAAAACAAAGGTGCACAAATATTTAGAAATTTCAAAGCACACAGCTGTAAGCAAATTGAATAAATATTTGTCACAATTCGCCTTCTACAATAAAATTGTAATTTGTATGGGTGTCGATTTCTTTCTAGTCATGAACGTTCGCCCCTTGGATAGACAAGGGCATTCTTGTTTTTTCAGGTCTTCGGTAAACAACAAAGGTCACCCATTCCATGGACTAGAAACGCCATCGTAAACCTATATCTTAATAGCTGTTGACATTTATCGCATTATTATAGCATTAGCCGGTGCTTGGGCAGCCATAGAGGGACAAATACGGTCAAGGAACTCCGCGGAATAAACTAAAGGCCGAGTTTTTTTATCCGTAGTTAACTCAATCTATGGTTAAAATTGTTTTAACAATTTCTTTAAAATGACTTTGTCTATCAATTGTTATGGCGGCACTTCACTTGGCGTATTTGGACAAATATTCGCGTCACTTTTTCAATACAAATAAGATTAATTTTGTATTACAAAAGTGACGCGAATATTACCTATTATTATACCTAGTTTGGTCAAGCTTAATATTTGATCTAAAACCGCAGATTAACGAAATTTAGGTGCCCAACATTTGTAATAAATGGCTAAAGATAAAAACTCGTCCTTAGGAATAATATATACTTACATACTACGGTTATCTATGTAGGTAATCGAATCAATACTTTTAACGAAACAGCTAAGTACCTAAATCGTTTAACGTTATTGTTCCTTTCTGTAACGATCACGCGATGGAATACTCTGAAAGTCTAAAATCCTAGATAGATTAGGTCAGGTATGACCATATGACCTAAATGACTTAGCTAAGGGAATGTACCCATACTACGTGACCCGTTTAGGGGGGGAGAGGGGTCTTCAAAATACCACGCTTGGTCACAGGGCTTTTTTTTTTATGGATGGGAAATCATCAAATGACTTCTTCCGCTCTGGGTGGAGCGGAAGGGCGTGTCAGACTCTTACTGACTAAAACCCATCCGTGTTCCTTCTAAAGCCCTTTGCGTTCCAGAGCCGCGGTGACTCTTTCGAACAAATTCCGCAACTGGTCACAGGGCTTAGGTTTTAGTCACGTAGTCAATATCCTCTAGAGAAATCTCCCACTTTTTTGAGCTACATTCAAATATGGCACGCAGCGATTAGCGCTTTTCTTAAGTTCCTATTGAAGAAGAAAATAGGTATGCAAGCACGTCTGGCGTCACGCGGCAAGTGCCGTATTAAAAAAGACAAATATGAGCCAAATATTATTTTTTTTGAGCTAAATGGTATTATTTTGTTTGCAAAATAATATTTTAAATCATATTTATGAATATGAACGTGAAGACTAGAGGGGGTTTTGGGCAAAAAAAAAATGAAAAAATGGGTCACGTAGTATGGGTACGTTCCCTCAGTAGATGAACGCCCACCTATACGCACAAAACATTTTGAGAATACTCTCATTGTGCGTACAGCTAAGGAGTAGAGTTCTCTGCCGGAGTCTTTAGAATAGAATAGTACTTATATATTATTATTTATCTTATAATATTATTTAAGTAGTATGTATTAGTATGACATTAATTTGAGTCATATTTATGTAGGTGTAGTAGGTATGTTATATTTAAAGTTTTTTGTCTTTTTTCTTAGGTCCGTCTCTCTCTTAGAGCGGAATCATGATCATTTTAAGACTTCATAGTAGGGCCCCAGGCAGCATTACCCATGTATCACAATAAACGATTTGATTGGATGCATTTCTGAAGGTCAAAAAACGGTCAAATTCGAGTCGCATATCTAAGCTGAGTAGGTAGGTACCAGTATTTTAAATGAAGCGACTGCCTATTGACTTCCAGAACCCAAAAACTATAACTCGATTCCCCTCGATAGGACAGGTGTCAGGTTTTCTGTCTTCTGATAACCCATATCTACTGTCTTCAAATGACAGCCAGGACCAACGACTTAGCGTGCTTTCTCAGGCAAGGAGGAGTCACGGTATTTCGGTTTTATTAACGGTCACCCATCCAAGAACTGACCTCGTCAAGTGTTACTTAACCTCGAAGATCAACCCATTTTTTTTTTTTTTTATTTAAGGATGGGAAATCATCAAATGACTTCTTCCGCTCTGGGCGGAGCGGATGGGCGTGTCAGACTCTTACTGACTAAAACCCATCCGTGTTCCTTCTAAAGCCCTTTGCGTTCCAGGGCCGCGGTGACTCTTTCGAACAAATTCCGCACCCTGGCAGGCTCTGGCCCTAGCGGGCCCCGTCTTTCATGCTGACATCTCTTAAGATCAACCCATGCGGCTGTTATTATGTAGCTTCGAGCTCCTCATAGATATGTTATACTTAATATGTATGACTGTATGTACCTATGTACCTATATGGTTTAAAACTGTGTTAAAGACGTATTAACAGCAGTTTTGCTTCATTTGGTTAACGTTAACACAACACGTGACCTATATGACCGCAAAGTATGAATGTTGCTTATAAAAACTAGAAAATTACACTGTCGGTCGAAAACCAGCCTCGCCTACCTTTAATTTTATACCTTTTGTTCTAGGACATAGAGGTCATGAATTTAAAATGAACACGATAGTAGGATTTATATTTGCAATTTGCGTCGGTCGATATTAGTTGCAATTTCAATGTATAATTATGGTAATTATTCGCTGCAAGCATAGATACTTATTGCCTCAACGTCAACGAGTAAGGGTTGTCAGTTTCGGCCCCGGTGTATTCTATTCTATTACATTTTTATTAAAAAAATAATTTAAATTTTTCCAACTAATTGGGGTCGGCTTCCAGTATTCCCAGACTAGCCTGTAGTATCACACAGGATTCACCGCATAGCACTGTATTTTGAGAGATAAGAGGGTAACTTTTCTTTTTTTTTTTGGAGTGAAAACTTCTTCAGGCGGGTTGAGCACTTTTTGAGCGAACAAAAATCATGGTACTCGCGTCATCGTCACCGAACGCTTTGGGTGAATAAAAATCATGGAACTCGCGTCATCGTCACCGATCGCTTTGGGTGAACAAAAATCATGGAACTCGAGTCATCGTCACCGATCGCTTTGGGTGAACAAAAATCATGGAACTCGCGTCATCGTCACCGATCGCTTTGGGTGAACAAAAATCATGGAACTCGAGTCATCGTCACCGAACGCTTTAGCTTTCGCTTAGTTTTCGCTTCTATCGGCCGTCCCCAAAGACTGCTGATGCTTTTTTTTGGAGCTCCTGCCTGTCTGACCTCCAGAATTCAGTAATTGTGTAAGATGGTAGGTGGCAAGACTGGTGTCAGATTTTCCGGCTTCTGACAATCCGTAAAGACTGTCAAAGGTCTAAAAAAGACCTTAAAGATGAGACCAACATCTTAGCGTACTTTCCGAGATACGGAGGAGTCCGGAGGAGTGGCTAACCAAGGATTAACCCCAACAATCAGGATATTTTCACGATAGGTGACGCATCGTCGGCATGGCCATTGAAAGCTGTTAATTCCGTACATTTTGTAACCTATAATTCAATAAACTTTAATATTAATAATAAAAAGCCTATGTGTGCTGTAATCATTATAACATTTATTACAAAGACACAACACTAAAAAAGAAGTAGCAAAAGGCTATACGTCGCAAACATATTTATTTACTTTAACCTTCCAGGTACAATAAATGTTATATAATATAACGATAGTAGAATGGTTTCAACACAAAAAATTGCAATAACCAAAGCGAAAACGATTTGACAGCATCCATCCCGCCTCCAGCGACATCTGCGCTAAGCTTATCGTGTGGATCCCCATTAGTGTTGCTTTGACTGGAGGTTCGAAACGTCCGGTTGTACGTTATTTAACCACGAGCTCCTCAATTCAGTGCAATTAAATTAGTTTAGAAAATTCATATTATGTCAAAGGCTTCAAGATAAAAACACCGACTAAAATAAAAACGATCGTAAATAACTCCACTCAAATCGTAGTTTCTTGTCTTATCTTATCCTTTTGTACTGAAAGAGAAATGTGACCCGTTGCATGAGAACTTGATAAGCTCACGCGACAACCCTAGGCTACGACGCGGTCGCCACGATACCAAATGGAAGCTTTCAAACAGAAAGTCCACTCCAGACAAAATTGCGAGACAACACCTTGACATAAAAGCGAAAAGTTACAATATTTGTACTTGAGATGCTTTCACGTGAGCATCCCCTGAAAAAAACACAAAAAAAAAACAACAAATTGAAATTACATCTTATTTAATTTCGCACATGCCTACAAAGGCACTTATAATAAAACTTCAGAAACTAGAACACGATTCGAATTGATGGTTTCCTATGGAGAAGAACCGACAAGAAACTCCACGGTTACTGTTTGAAAATAATAACACACTAATAATAACATTAATAACACACGCGAAGCGGTGACCTTTGCTCAGCAGAGGGACAAATGCAGTGTGAAATAAATAAATGTATGCTATTAATTATTGATATTTCAACAGGACAGCTTATAGAATTAGGAACGAGGAGGAAAATGAATCTACTAAAAGCAGTTTCTAATCTTTCCATCAATTTCTCTCCTGGTTTCAGAAAGCCAACTTATTCAATTTACCCCTATATTATCTGGTGTAATTTTCGTCAACGGTCATACAATCACTAATGTGTACACTGTATAGACGCCAGCACATCAAGCTACCCGAAACTGTCAATTTCCCAAACAACCTTGCACCTAATGCTTCAGCGATAAAGTTGAAAATCTATTAAAGAAATTTTACAGTTCGTTGTAGCTTGATATGCTAGCGTTTGTACATACAAGACTAGACACTAGATCTGCAAAGTCATGATTTTGACACTTGATCAGTTTACAAAAATCATTCACTGTCGTATTATGCAAAGCCCGCGTTTATTTATTTCAGTAAGTTGGAATTCTGTTACCGCACTACTTTGTATCGATACTTCCAATGTCATCCTGTCACGTGTTCCATAGCTCACGTTTTTACGAACCAATCTGTTTGTGACAGCTTCTAACAACAACACGCATTGATTTCTATTCATCGCCGGTTTTCCTGGCAACAATCCCTGCCTCATCAGTTCCCCTACAGCAATGTACAGAGACACGGTGAAGTGAACTCTAAATTTACCGTTACCCAACGGTGTGTGCATACTAATAGGTGCCTACACGATGTATAAATAAACTAAGGTGGAACGTCCGTTCGGTAGACGGTGAACGAAAAATGTTTGGTTGTGTATTTATTTTAAATCTATATCAAGCACAATTAGCCTTTTGACTGAGTCGATATCAGAACCATAATGATTCACGTTCACGTGAAAGTCAGGCTACCTAAACGGTTTTTGTGATTAAAAAAAAACTCGTTATCTCTCTGAGCCATCGTCTGACCATTCACACAATAACAAAAACCACGACGTTGTTTATTCGTTTCAACATTATAAATAAGACAGAGAAGGCAAATGACGTAACTATGCCGCGACAGACATGTTATGATTATGATGTTGCCACACATAATCATTTGCTAGAAAGAGACAAAATACTTGCTTATGAAGCTACGACAACATTGGCTATGGTATGGCCAAGTGAACTATTATATAGGAGGGACGTGCTGTTTTGGAAAGCAGCCATAATGACAGAGTCAGACAATCACCTTTGACACAACGATTACATAGACATCTGTAGTTTCGCGCATAGTATGACAAAATGTACTGTTACTGGTTTTTACTGTTCTTCGTGCCTCAATATGGTCCCTGGCTGCCATTTGTAGATCTTTGAAAGTCATTACGGATTGTCAAAAGCCTGAAAATCTGACAACAAATTTTATCAAGAGTCAAGAGGTGCCGTGCTACCCAGGTATTATAAATTTTGTTTTATACAGATTTGCAATTATTTATCTTGACGTTAACTAAACTTGACAGTTTTTTTTTTGACATTTTATTAATTCCTCATTTTGGACTGGCATAAATTGAAGTGGTAATTAATATGTAATTGTAAAATTTATTTCTAATTTAATACCTTAATTATATGCATGATTTTCAAATGTTTTTGGTAAATTTTAATTTGTAATCCTCAGCTAGATTTACTTAAGCTAGTACACCATATTTATACGCCTCCTGGCATAACATAGCGCTCTGCTCATCAAACATAAGATCTGTATTTCTTTACCTATGTTAACAAGTAATTGACTTGTGGAGATCATCTGACATCCTACCGTGAAAAAAAACTGATATTCAAGCTGCATCCGATGTTTTGTTTTGCTGTCTTGAAGTGTCCTCAAAGACTGAAGGTATATTAAGCCATCTGTTTATTCTATAGGTAAGTCTAGACATATGATAGTTTTCTCCTCGGAGACCCTGAGCCCCTGACCCTCCTTTGAAAAACATCTACCGCAAAATTTGATGGGTATGCGTGTGAGTTGACTGACACCGCCACCGCCGGTGGTAACAATTCATTTTCGCTACAACCGCTAAGTACAACGGTTCATTGAAAAGCCGCCACGTTCAACAGTGCGTGGCCATCAGGTGTATAAACTTGGACAAAGCCACTGAAGTATTAAAAATTATACCAAGCATAATGGCACTCGATAGCAAAAGCAAGAGACTTCAAGTGTTTCTTTTTTGTTAACAAGCTTAATATTATTATAAAGATTCATCAAACCATGGTACAAATGATAGGATGACTGTTGACAGTGAATAATGGAAGAACACGGGACAAGGAGAGGGAGATGATGATCAAAACCGAAGCGCCAGTTTATTAGAACGACACTGTCAGTGGGGCTAAAAATATTAACAAAGTCTGATAAATAACATTAAAAAGTTATCCCGTCTCGTGTCTGCGATACAAGTACAACAAAGCTATAAAATACTGTTTAAAGACTTTGATGTAGTGTTTACTAAACAAACTTCTAACGATCGCAAGTAAGGTACCTATCTACTTATTCAATCTACGCACGCTTTTTCCAAAGACGTCAGTAATAAGGGTGAAACAGGAAAAGAGCTGCTTGATAGGTTATCGCAGGCCTTCAATACAGTGATGAAACAGACTTGATAAGGTATCTTCTCATTTGTCAACGGCCTGTCGGCTCAACTGAAGATAGCAAGCTTACATGCACAGAAAGCCTAAAATTACACGGGAACTCACTGCAAATTCCATATTTGTGTGGCAGTCAATAAGATAATTGGCGTAGAGAAAAGTTAAACAGTCAATGGACATGACAACATGTTGTTGCGAACTTCTGAATTACTAAACAGACATTTTGTATTTAGATATGTATTAAAAACAAGGGTTGAGTCTAGAAAGTTGGTGACTACTGGTATGTCGACTAATAGAAGTACGGAAGAAGACGAAATGCGAACCCTAAATAAAATGTGATAGGGACAACAATGGTGAAGATGAAAAAACAATGGTTCAATGAATTGTAGACAATGTATAATATGCACAAGGGTGAAGACGAGGTCATACTTAGCTGAGCCTTTGAAGGTTACTTTCTTTTGTTAAAGAAAAATAAAAAGAAAGCAAAGGTATTCTATTTTTAGGCAGCATTCATAAAAGTTTCATGAACTTTTTGCTTTTTGCAATCTTTCAAGATATGAAGGATGGGATCAAAGAGCATTCCTATAAAAAATCTAATTCAGTAATCTGTTAGAGGTATGGCAACCAAATAAGACGCACCTATGTCTAGAACGTAAACAACGTCTAGAATAACCCTGATAACATTGATAATGGCGACACAGTTATGAACATACTTAAAGGTATCCATATCTGCAATGCACTTACACAATCTTTGGTATGCGGATGTCTCTACACTTTTGACCTATTTTGTACATCTACTGGTGTCGCATCGCATCATGTGTTTGTTTACATTGTCTGATATAGGGAATCAGTATTTTTCCAATAACAATCCCAGTGTAATCATGAGACTGTTGTTATTGGGTGTAAACAGTAAACATCCTTCGTTATTGGAAGCAGAAGTATACACGTTTAAAAGGCAACCAATATCATCACAACATCAGAGGCAATAAGAGAATGACTTCTTACTCTTCAGTGTTCTCAAATCCTACTGACTAGAAATTACTAACTGTTAGTTCATTTTTAAGTAGGTCACTGGTAGTGAGAGCTACCGTTGAGCCGCCACTCCCGGCTGTTATTAGTAAATCTTTGGCAGTCGTTACGGATACTCAGACGTCAGAAAATCTGACACCAGTCTTGCCCACGAGTGTTATACCGTATTACCCAGTGACTAGGTCATGAAGGATAGGCAGTCGCTCCGTGTAGACTAGAAGCCGACCCCAACATAGTTGCCATATTTGGGCAAAGGCTAAACAGATTGATTGGCAGTGAGAAATACATGGAGACAATATTATAATATTATAATGATGAAAAAGACGGATGAGAAAACATTGCATGTAGCTTAGATGAGAATGTTGAGATGGATGTGTGGAGTATCGAGAATGGATAAAGTGAGGAATGAATTCATTAGAGGTAGTTTAAAAATGGCGCCAGTGACGGAAAGTTGAAAGGGACCCGCTTATCTTGGTATGGCCATGTGAAGAACCCCTTTTTCACATGCCCATACCAAGATAAGCGGATCCCTTTCAACTTTCCGTCATGCGTAACTAAAGAGTTATGAATATAAATGTGGATGGATGGACAGGGAGAGGGAGGCGAAAGAAAAGATGGATGGATTGTATTAGGAGTGATATGAAAGAAAAGAGAGTTAGTAATAGCGTGACGGCTGACGGGACAGAATGGAAGAAAAAAAACGTGTTGCGCCGATCCCAAGTAACATGGGATAAGGGCAGGAAGATGATGACGATAATGATTCTTACAGTCTGTCGTTTACACAGACACTCACATCAGTGATAGAAGAACGTTAAATCTAATCAGCCTCGTCGTTTATTAGTTCACACTCTGAAAGATTGCCAACCATTTAAAAGTTACCCTGTGACATATAGCCATTTTGTCCTATAAAATTTCATTCGTTCATGGTACATTGTCGGACTATATCATCTAGGCACGTCAAGCTATTTCCTTACCACTGCCAAGTTACGTATTCTATAACTATGCGTGGAAACCCCATAACTTCCCAGCAGGCACTATCATCAAGGACGAAAAATGCTTGAAGCGCTACATTTTTCCATGAATCACTTATTGCAGAAACTACCTTCCTTATAAAAAATGCATGTATTAAGTAATTAGGTATGTTAGTTATTGCATACTGATTATACCTAATCCCAGGCAATTTATCATGCATCGTCAATCGTTACATTACAGTATGATGATTTCATGGCCAAGGTTTTACTCATTGTTACTCCTTCAGATTTTAACTGTTAAAACATAGTTTAAGCGTGAGATTTTGGCGACAAGAAAACAGTCGTCAAATAGACAAAAGACACAATCACTAAGAAAGTAAAAATATTAGAATGAAATCTATTAAAAGGCGACAGTCCTTGAACCACATACATCGATCGGACAAGACGCGCAGTACCGCTGTCGTATCACATGTATCTATTTGTGAAGCAACGTAGAATTCAGAAGGACTACACCAGACAAAACGACAAGGGAGTGAGAGAGTTCTATAGCAGTCTACTTTGTGGTTCCAGTCTACACTCAATCGAAACTTTTACCGACGGGACGCCCATATTTCAAGAGCAATACACATAGCATGCTATGCAGCTGTAGCCCAGAAGATTATTAAAAAGGTGCTGGTCTTGCAGCCTAGTCCAAACCTTGCTGCAAATTTCTAAACTACAGAATGCAGATATACAGTAGCAGTAGTGCCTTCAAACCAGCAAATCTGTGTACCTCTACCTACACCGAGTGGTCCTTCTAAATCTACTTGTATTGTGCTATCTACGTAATCGTCTGTCTCCGTGGGAGTCGACGCACGACGCGGAAAAACACATAATTCTTATCCACTTACAAACAGCTTTATTCTACTTCAGGAATTTCACACATTTGGTGCACAATTTCGTATTGTGTTGGCAACCGCAAAACGTTATCGTCGTAACCAACCGCATGGCACAACAGGGCACAGGAAATTGCATTGAAATCATGTCAATTACCTGATATATATTTTTCCTTTCATGCAGTATAAAACACTTGGTTTGGCTAATCGAATAACTTGCGGATTCAATTGTGGAATTTACTAATGATTCAATATCATAAACGATGTAATATCTTATTCTCCTTTTGTCTTGTATTGATTGTGCGTGGCTGGCTGTGACATCATAATATAGGTGATCAATCAGAAAATTCTAGAACGATGGTTGGGGACTGGGGTTCTGTTTTAAGACTTAGCCTAGGACGCTACCTATTTCTCCATTCAGCAGTTTGCTAATCTAGAATATAACATCAAATTCAATCATCCAAACTTTAGCAATAAGCATATCAAGGAGAAGCAGTTTAATTTACTTAACGTGATAGACAGAATTGGGTCAGTGTGTTAGTAGTACAAGATAATCTAATAATTCTTGGGTAAGTCCATCTTTATTTGGTTAGTGTATACCGATAATGGATAAAGTGGCAATGGGCTGGTCCCGTGAGGCCTTCGTCTGCCGAAGGGCCAATATCAAACGATGTGTGAAATCGCTAGTAGGATGGCCACAGCTGAGAACAATTTCCAAAGGACCCAAGGTTTGGGACGGTTTGACACAATGTTGAATAAAGATCTTAAATAGGGTAGATTCCTAGAAAATAAATAAATAGTTCATTAGTTAGATTACCAAAAAATATTGGACACTTATTTTTCTTTTGTCAAGTAAACAAAAAATAAGGGCGATTACAGTGCGTTGAAATTCGCGTCACGTCAGGTCTACATCTAAGTGAAAAGTAGCACTTTTTACTTTATTGTAAGAAGTAATGAAACAAGCCCCCATTCCTTTTTCAAATATTTTGCTATGACCATTCATAAGAAGTCTAGAGGAAGCCCATGTTTAGCAATAAATCCTGACAAACTGACATAACGCTGACGAGGTTTGTATTTGATTGGGTATGCAAATGATTGAACATGATTAATATGCGTACGACACCAGCCACCCAGCATACAGGAGCTTAAACTATATTATCCTACGCAGTCACGCACCTACCAAACGGTATAATGAATGTACTCCACATTTAATACTTTTTGGAGCATTTTACCTTTCAGATTTTTTGGTGTTTAAAAATGTGGGTTCTAGCCTTCTAGGTCTGCCAGGGTTGCGGAATTTGTTCGAAAGAGTCACCGCGGCCCTGGAACGCAAAGGGCTTTAGAAGGAACACGGATGAGTTTTAGTTAGAAGGAGTCTGACACGCCCTTCCGCTCCACCCAGAGCGGAAGAAGTCATTTGATGATTTTCCATCCTCACTTTTAAACGAGGGTTCTGACGGAGGTTGGATTACAGACAGCAAATACCACCTGAGAACTCGCGAAAATTTTCAGAACAGACACTAACAAAAGCGTGGAATTGTAAAAACAATTGTGTATTATTCTGCCCCTGTTCTTCCATTGTACCGAATTGTTGTGCTAATTACCTGAATATTTTGTCTGTCAAACTATGTTTTTTAATAATACATTCGATTGGTGGCGTTCATATGGATACAGCGATATACATAGTTACTTTACTTAAACAGTTTCTCTTATACTTTTTTTTTTATTATTATTTTATTTATTAGACCACAATCTCACCTGACGAAAAGCGAAGATGTGGTAAACGCTGGAGCTTGCTTTTCTAGAAGTAACATACCTGATATATATATCATATATATAGTAGACATCAGAAAATACAGAATCCAGCAGGGAGACTTCTTAATATTAGCCTTTTTGGAAACGGAGAGTTGAGACAAAATAGTTATTCATGATACTATTGCGGTAAGTTGTATTTTACAAAAGAATAGACGAATGTAAGCCCGAGATAAAGTCGAGGTCTTACCATAGCCACGAGTTTGTAAAAACCAATTTCCGCACGTGTGCCATACAACGTTTTACAACACATTTGCGAGAAACAGTTCATTTAAGGTAATGAAACAAACTTAGTTTTTAGATATTCAGAACATCGCAACAATCTTTGACGTTCCATACATGAAAATAGCGCAAATTTGCAAATGGCGCCACGTGCGCGTGGTGAAAATTAGAACTACATTTTTCACCTCATTTTCTCTTTAGTATTAAAATGAGACAAACCTGTTGAGCAAAAGCGCTTCCAAGGAGATTTGATCATACAGCTTATTTTTTCTAGTACTTAATGGGAAACTCCTTGGTGGAATTCTTATATTTTTAATGATAATTTCAAAAAAAACCGAGTGCGGTAAAATAGGTACTTAGATGAGAGTACCTATTTTACCGCACGTTCTAATGTATGGTGTATTTTTTTCGAACAATATATACTTACACGCGTAGTAAATGCATTTCTTGAGCTGTTTTTTTTTTAATTTGTACTGGTGTAACTAATGCAGAGAATACTTTAAACGAATGTTATTTATTACGAGTAAGGTAAACATGTAAATTCTGGCAAGTTATGCATTTCAGACCTAAATTACCAATTTCCCAGTCGTCAATGTTGCAACATAATAATACCTCACTCAACACCCTTTTTGGTTTTACCTTACAGGTAAAATACCCAGGCGCCGATAACAATAATTTATTATAAATATATAACAATAAATTACCTAATATATCTTTTCACACCGTTGCTGTAATACTAATTTTAATTTAAATGTTTACTTTAAAACTTAACGTGGGACAAATTCCCAAAATGTACGTCATTGTTGAAATTAACTCTTATCTAAAAGTGTCTCCAATATTAGCTTACCATCTAATTTGACATTTGTTTAATTAAAATAGGGAACGTTCAGGAAGTGTAGGTGGCAGCACAGAAGTGTCATTGTCAAGTATTCTTAACGTTAAAGTTTCGAATATGCATCACTCGATGGCATAGGTTTGGAGAGGCGCCACGGCGGCGTCCTCACCTTTCGCCTGACGCAGGTACTTACCGGACACGGCTGTTTCGGGAGGTACCTGTTTCGGATTAAGCGGGAGGACACGCCCGGGTGTCTGCACTGTAAGGCTCGCCCGGAGGATACGGTGGAGAATACGGTGAAGGTCTACCCTTCTTGGATTGAACAACGTCGTGTCCTCGTCGAGGCGATCGACGACCTTTCGCGTCCTGCCCTGGTTGAATCCATGGTCCAGAGAGAAGAGGCTTAGGAAGTGGTCACCTCCTTCTGCGAAGCAGTAATGCTAGCGAAGGAGGAGGCGGGCCGCGCGAGGGAAAGGCAAGGCCTTCGCCCCAACCGCCGCTACAGGAGAAGACGCCCCGGGCGTCGGGAGTCGCAGGGCGATCCCCGGCCACCGTAGGCCCGGGCCTGCGGACGGCGAGCGTTGGGTGGCTCGCTGTCCGATTACCACCAGGCCCAGATCGATGGCGCGTTGTGTTTCACGCGCGCCTAAAAGAGATGTCAGCATAGAAGACGGGGCCCGCTAGGGCCAGAACCTGCCAGGGTTGCGAAATTTGTTCGAAAGAGTCACCGCGACCCTGGAACGCAAAGGGCTTTAGAAGGAACACGGATGGCTTTTTAGTCAGAAAGAGTCTGACACGCCCTTCCGCTCCATCCACCCAAAGCGGAAGAAGTCATTAGATGATTTCCCATCCTTAAAAAAAAAAGATGGCATAGGTAGTCAAGGCCGTGCACGTTCCCTATATAATAAAAGGTTAACAACTGACTGACTAACGTAACAACGCACAGCCGAAAACAACTGGGACTAGGAACAAAACTTTGATGTAGGTGAGCAACCCCTACTTGTCTGGCATTTTGCTGAACTGTTGCGTTACCATGACGTGCTAATGCCATCCAATTCCGATGATGTAAAAGGGATAGTGCTATTCGCTATGTATTGCTACGTCTCCCTCTTAGAGCGGAATCATTATAAGACAATCGTTTTAAGACTTTATAGAAGGGCCACTGAACCTATTTGGCGCAGCCGCGGGAACACATTGTTATAGTACTTATTAAAATTAAGTTTCCTTTTATTTGTGTGTATCTGTGTGTGCCAAATAAACTAGTTTTCTTTCTTTATTTTCCCTAAGAAGGGATTTCAGGAAATTCAACCTGTAACCCCTTAAAGGAGAAGGGGCAAACCGTTTGTATTAAATCTGTGCAGATAAAGTCGCGGGCGAAGTGCCAGTTAAATAACCTATAGTTATTTTTAAATTAAATCTCGTCGTTTATTCTAGCTATTGTATTAGTTGGCATGTTAGCAGTAATCTTGATAACGTGGTGACTCGAATAATAAAAAACTCGAGTAAGTATTAAGTATTCAAGCTTCTTATTCGTGGAAATTATTAAAACTTCAGTTTTTCCTTCAAGGTTAATTACCGTTGTTAGAAGGAAAGTCTGGGTTTTTTTTAATTACAGGTACAGAACGTAAACAAGATTATGAAACGATTGTGAAAAATAAATGTCTTTCATGAGAATCCTAACAAATCTATACTAATACTAGCTGACCCACGCAACTTCGTCTGCGTCACATTTTTCATGAATGCTCGGCTCCTATTGACCGTAGCGTGATGTTATATAGTCTAAAACCTCCCTCAGTAAATAGACTTCTCAAAACGAAAATATTTTTTCAATTAGGGGACGCGGGTCAGCTAATATTTTAAATGCGAAAGTGAGTTTGCTATCACGCTTTCACGTCCAAAAAAATATTGTGCCCTGTTATCGAACAGTGCTTGCTGTGAGACAATACAGGCTCATAATAATAAAATTCGTACAAGCTATACATTATAGTGCAGTAACTTTTGCCCGCGACTTCGTACACGCATATCCTGTTGTTTTCCGTTCCCGTAGGAATTTCGGGAAATCCTCTCTTAGTGCTCCCCTACACTTCCCAAGGAACCTATATGCTAAATTTCAGCTTTCTACAACTAGTAGTTTCGGCTTGGCGTTGTTTGTTAAATGTCATAAGATTATAAAATATCGCGTAAAATTATGAACTATTTTTTCTTAATAATACACGGATATATTTGAAAGTATTGAATTCGATGGAATACAAAATACAAAACGTTTTCTTCATAATATATATTTTGATAAATTATAATCTAATAAAGATTTATTACAATCTTACGGAGTCTGCAATTTTCCGGTGACATAATTCAGATATGTTTGCACAAGCTAAAGTCGACAGCTTCTCAGCTGTCGTGCGCAAGAAGAGTGCATCTCTTCTTGCCAGATTGCGTGGCAACAGCCTCCTGAGAGTGATTGCGGATAAGTTTGATGAGAGCCCCATTATGAGGCATCTCATTAAGTATAAGCTGTTTTTGTTACTAACATCTTTTCAAGTATTTTGTTTGTTGTTGTTTATGTGTTTGAATGTATGGACTATGTTGTCTGAAATAAATAAATAATTATTATTATATTGATAAGGAAGCCTAGAACAGTCGATTCAAAGTAAATAGCTATTGTATGCAATGCAATCAAACCACAAAGAAGGTAAATACCAACTCAAAATAATGGCAGTCTGTTGAGTAACTCCATTACAATAATTAAACACTTGACAGCCAGGTCATGACGTCATGCCAATTCAGACAAACACAGAGGAGCTATAAAACAACCAGTATACACTGTAACACAACGCAGTAGAGTTCAAAATGGGAAACAATGAAAGCAAAGATAAATTCGTACAGTCCCGTAACAGTAGGATCCTCTTATTGTTCAAGGACTTTTAAATCTAGGTTAGAACTGTAACATAAATGTGTCTAGGTGAGGAAGATTTACAGATGAAAACAAAAGCAAGAGTTGGCTGTGTATATTATGTCACAGGCAACTAGATTAATCAGCCGTTTAATTCGCTGCCTAGCCTTTTCATTGAACGGCACCGTTTAACCAGCGGCCTAAGCGACATTTCGCTTTCTAGCCTAAATCGTCGAACCGATTTTGATGAATTTCGGTACAGAGATAGAATAAGCCTCGGGAAAAAAGTAGTAATCTATAGTAATAGAAGTTCTTGTATTTTGTGATTCCTCTATATTCCCATTATAAGGATTACCGAGGAGGTTTTTCACAAACAGCCTATCCAAAAACTGTATACTTACTCAAAAACAACGACTATCTTCGTCATTAATAAAAATGCTATCAAAGTCATCTCCTCATAAATTTTGCATGTACAAGTAGGTAGCCTTGATGTCGATAATGTTTATCAAATTATCTCATATGGCGCTATTAAAATTCCTTGAAAAAACTTTGTCAAGAGCATATGCCACGTTGAGACTATACTAACTTCCATGATGGCCTAACGATTAGCAGAACCTTACGATATTCCAGAGAAAACCAGAGGGAACCAACGGCCATTTGCAATGGAATGCACGTGTACAAAATAAAATAGATGCAGCTGAATACCGGTATTTACACGCATCGACTGCCTTCTAACCTCCACAACCCAGTAACTGAGTTTCAGGATACCTCATGGCAAGACAGTGCCAGATTGACTGGACCCGCAACGATTGTTTACGTAAAAACTGTCTATGAAGCCAGGCCACCTGCCGTGGCCCGCAGCAGGTGTAACTTAGACAGGTGAGGACACTTCGATGAGCCAAAACACAATGCGGCTATGGAAAGATATTAAAAAAGATGTCCCACCTCCTCTCCTATTCTCTGTGGTTTTTTTTTAAGTGAAAACTTCTTTAGCGGCGTTGTGCACTTTTTGGGATGGGTAAAAAAATTTAAACTCGCGTCAGGACACGTGACCTGATCGTTAATTCGTAAGACGGAAGGAAAGTTCTGAAGTGTTAATTTTTAATGTAATATAAATTGTCATGTTTGTTTACGATAGCGCAATAAATGAATATTGCATTTTACCACATAAATGATAGTACTTTTATACTCTATAAATTATTCCCTAATCATCCCAAAATACCAAAATTGCACAACGTTAATGTTCAAGTTTTCACTTCTGCCGGCACTCCCAGAGTGCAACCCGTTGTTTTTTTTAATTTCTGATGAGCCTCCTTTTGTTGACCTCGAGCTCGCTTGATGGTAAGCTATAGATTAGAATTTTTAGAAATGAAAATTCTGCAATGATAAAATACTAGCTATAGACATAGACACGACAAAGAGGACAATAAGTGTCTATTGTAGCATGACTTGTAGCAAAGATGCCAACACGCTAATTTATTCTTATGCTCGGCTGACAAAATTCTGTTGTTTATGACGAATGGTATCTAGTCGATGAAGTGACCAATCCAGTGATTGACGTAAAAAACGATGTCTATGGTAAATTTCCACCAGGAGTGGAATTAAACTTATTTGCAAGTAGGTATTGTGGTCACAAGAATAAGGACAAATTAGTTTATTGTAAACAAAGCATTTTGTAATGAATTTGAGTCACATAATTTTACGACTTAGCCATTGATTTATAAGAGGGTTTTTTAATATATCAATGGACTTGGCGTTAACAATTATATTCTAATTGAATGCTATGGCTTCGAGTTGTAAACAATTAAAATAAGTACATACAGACCTACTTAGAAAGAAAATAGACCTATTTACTTTGAACAAATTGAATTGGATCAGTAGTCACTTTATCAGGATTAAGAAGCCCTAATGACATTTTAATGATCAAAAATAACCTATCACAATAGAACTTTATTACACAAAGAATGCTCAAAAGGTGTAATTAACACAGTCCCATTTAAAATATTCTAAGCAGACAAAACAAACGATGTGAATCGTATAAAATATCTACCTTTTGTTTGTGATGTTGGAATATCTTTGCGGCTTGTAATAGGGTAGACACAAAAACAACTTGAAAACCTATAGGTTTACCGTAAGAAAGTCTGTGTTCCACAAGAAAGACTGCAGATAACAACTTCGTACAGTCACTGTTCTGAATGAGGTATGATGAAATGTAACAAAATGGCTGGCATAATCTGTCTGTCTGTGAGGACAAAAAAAAAACAAAAGAGAACTGTACTAGCGGCATTAAAAGGGAAGAACTTATTGAAAATCAAAAATTCTTCCACGTCGCTGTCAATGGGAAAAGTGCCCAAAACACTGGCCGCAATGACACGTTGACTGACAATGCTGAATCTGTGGCCAAACAAAATTTGAACCCTCTGGTCACGTGAAGAGTCGACTTACTCCTCCTTCTACTTTTCGAGTCGATGGTTAATTCCTTAGATTTTTTGGGCCCAGTAGTTGGCTACGTTACTGCTCCTCCTGCCAGTACCAATATAACGAATATTCTCCTCATAAACCAAAAAAGAAGGAACTCCCGACTGATAACGACATGGAACATCTCGAAATCCAAAGCGCCATTTTTGTCACATCATAATGTTGATAGCTCACAGTACACGTATGTCGTAAACAGATTTGGCACACGCCATATAAGGCACACTTTGTAAACATAAAAACGGTGCCAAACACGAGACCGAGGTCTAAAGTGAAAGTATATTACGTAAGCTGGTATAGACGAATTGTAACTTTAGGATTACACAATTATATGAAGCCTTCGGGTAGTAATTGGAGCATCACTGGGCACTTGGGCATTTGAAAGGTTGCACATGCACATGTCTAGTAGAGACAGGCTGAATTAGGTCTGAGCTTGTTCAATTCTTCAAATAACTCAGAACTTGGACACAGTGAGTTGAGTATTTACACACAATGTAATTTTGAACAGCTCATTTCTCATCAGGGAAATAAATTGTTTACTGACCAAAGAATCCACCTGCATTGCGATTCTGAAAACGTCTCCCCGTATAAATTAAGGTGAGGTGAACCGTTAATTCATACATACAATATAGAATGACACGGTGAGATGTTGACAGCATAGACCGGCTGTATTATCCAAGACCATTACAAGACAAACAACAATGGCATGGATTAAAATGAACTCACTTATGTAATACCCTACTAGCAAACCCAATAACCTTTACAATACAAACATTTGCAAAATATTTGGCCATACCCACTTATCTAGACGTCCTTCACAGTACATAAGATTACCAATATTTTGGATAACTTCCGCACTATTTAGACGTCATTTAAATAAATTAATAACTACAAGGCGAGGATTCAAGAATGTTATTGTCGCTGACATAGGAATTCAAGTTGAAGCTGTTCATATCATTTTGCGGACAGGCGATGCATTGAGATGGGACAGTCCATCATTAGAGTTCGAGAAATTATGTTCTATCCTGATTTCTGAATAACCCCGACTGTACCCATATCTATATGGATTACCCTATACGTATGTCGGGTCTACAGCTTTGCTTAATGGTCTATATTAATAGTTCTGTAGAATGTGATATCCCTTGTGTCCACTTCATTTCGCCTGATGTTAACAACCGTTACGGAATTATGGAGCATATGAATGTGTATTTGTGTAATATTATGAATAATGGACATATCCATATGAATGGCTTGTGTATTCAAATAACGGAATCTTTTATATCTAGTATTCTACTTTTACATATGGTTTTCATCAAACTCTTTGTGCAGACTGATGTATGTTGGAGTTATGAGGCTCACAATCCGAAAGCGATAAGGCAAATTCCTGATATTACGTAATGCGTCTAACCTCTGCTACCATTAAGGAATGATCGAACAAGAACTATTTCCTCTTCAGTTCGCTTTCGCCATCATACTTTGCCTATAACCGTACAGTAATAAAATATTGTAGATACAGAAATAAACACAGGAAACACAGAGCTGGACTGAATTTGAATCACAACAGAAGATTAAATATAGAAGAAAGAAAGAAAAATAAAGAAGAAACAGAACCACTAGACTCACTAGAGTGATAGATAAAGATACTGAACATTTTAAACCACTAGACTTTTTTCAGTCACAGTAAAAAAAGGATAACTGGGCCTTGGGCGATTAAATGCTCTAAAACCTAAGCAACAAAGCGA
Organism: Mamestra configurata; assembly: GCA_002192655.3. Taxonomy (NCBI): domain Eukaryota; kingdom Metazoa; phylum Arthropoda; class Insecta; order Lepidoptera; family Noctuidae; genus Mamestra; species Mamestra configurata. The sequence continues at coordinate 47,318 of NDFZ01005437.1, read as the reverse complement.
CAGATAGCTATAACTAGCCAGCTTATAATTTATAATATAGTTATTTATCCCACGGAAACATGCAACAACTAATCAACAAGGGATCAGAATCACGCGACAGTATCGCTAAATTTACATTCTATTAAATTCAACGATCCCCTTGTTGACGTCAGAACAAATTGCGCATTGGATGGCGAACGCCCGGAGTTCTCCCTTGATCTAGTTCAGGGGTCCTCTGAAGGTCACATGCTAATTGGAAGATATTGAATTTAGTACATTAGGTTGGTAGATGCCTAAACTGTAAGTTCCTCATTCTTGCTTCATAATAGGAGAGCGAAGTACAGACGCCAGAACATCAATCTACAACAATCTGTCAAATTTCTTTAGCATTAGGTTCAAGGTTCATTGAGAAAATTTGTCAGTTCCGGGTAGCTTGATGAAACCTATTCTTACTATGATTGTCACAGTTAGAATAGGTTTGTCATCTTAATAACTCTTTTAGTTTGCTTTGCGCTTGATGGAATCTGCCCTACATTTGATTTATGTTTCACTAAATAGCCAATAGTCATTATTAATTTTTTTTTATTTCACATGGCCCACATGGCACTTATAAATACTGAATCTAGCGCATTGTTATAATTTGTCGCTTAGTTTCTTATGGAAAAGAACTGGCAAGAAACTCCACGGTTACAACACTTTGAAGGAAACGTTTTTTACTATGATTAACAGATTACAGATACATATTTAATAGGTATGAGCGGATAGTTTAGACCAGTCAACAAAGAATCAAGTAAGCGTGGTGCCAAAACTAATTGGAGATAGGTTTTATCTCTTCTTTTCAAGTGACTAAATATCTATGCTCAGTGCCCTTGCTTGTCCTAAAAACTGACGACGATATAAAAAAACTCGATTGAACCTACCTTTTGTAAGAGTAATGGTGACGTAACGGGCGACGGAACCATTCTCCGATAACTTATGTAAGATCCGGCCCGGGAATCGTGGCTCAAGGTGAACGGAAATATGAAAAACTTAGATATTAAGGGTAAAGCTTAGCTAAACAGTATCGATTTATAATGACCGACATTTAAAGACTGTCTATTCATTAATTGCTAGTAAAACAAGCAAGATCTAGAAGAACAGTAGATCCATCAATGTTGCTAGAACTTTTAGCCCTTTATGGAGGGCACATAGAAAATGGCCAGTAAACTGGACGTTCCTGATGCGTCTACTCTTGACCTCGATTTTGCTAGATAGTAAGCGATGGATGAGGTCTACGATGAAGCGAATGAGCCCAGAAGATAGCAGTTCACTCTTGCTTTGAAGGCAGACGGGTCATAGATTGTCACATCATCATCATCTGCCTAGCCTTTTCCCAACTATATTGGGGTCGGCTTCCAGTCAAACCGGATTTAGCTGAATACTAGTATTTTACGAGGAGCGGCTGCCTACCAGACCTCCACAACCCATTAATTGTCACATATGCTAGCAGTAAATTACAGTTTTTGGCTGTGCCCATAACAAATGTGGAAGAGAAGCGCTTATTGCTATTGCAGTCTGCTGAGGTTTTATATTATACATGCCAGTTCAGGTAATACCGTCGACCGCGGCGAATGTGCTGTGACGATCTGATCACGTTTGTGGGTCAATGAGTTCCACCACGCCAGAGAGCGAACAAGATTAGAGGTTTGGAAGGCAAAAAGGAAGGCCTTTGCCCAACAGTGGGACACAAAGTTCTATCAGTCAAATCGATAGAATGGTCTTCTGTCTCCTTCTTCTTTAGTCCGTTAGTAAAGGACAGAAAATATTTCAGGCATAGATTGGTTTACGTTTTAACGCGTGGATGTCACAAAAGTTATGTAGGTGTTAGTTACTTCTAGCCAGGAAGTGCAATATGGCACAGATCCAATTCTTTCAGTAATAAACATGTTTGTTTGTTTGTTTTCGTCTCCCCAAATGCCTTTCTTAATTACCTAGTACCTAATTAATGATGTTTGTCCCATATTAGCGAGAATGTTTGGATTTCAATTAAGAGTTTTGCTTTTATACAGTCGCCTGGCGTCAAGTAACCAAACAAAGTCGAATGATTCAAGTTGTTCTGTAAAATAAACAAATCATAAATCAGTAATCGATTAGCTACCCAGACGATTACAATTATTTAATGACAGATTACTCCCTGGCTTAACATTCCCTCCCCGTCGCGTTCCAAAATAGAGTTTTGAAATCTAGGTCGTTCCGAAATTCGTCCAAATTTTTCAAGCAGACTTTTCTCAGCCGTTGATAAAGTGAGCCAGAAATACAAAGAATTGAATGTGCTGCAATGATTTTATCTTCAAAACACGAATGACACAGATAAATGCAGGAAACAACTGTTATCTTAAAAACTGTATCCCTACTTGATAAGGATTTCCGTGTTACAACATTATATGCATTTTTGTTCATATCTTGTATTGTTGCATTGCTCTCGTAGTAAATTGTTTTGTAATCGGAACCAGACGATCCTATTAAAATATACGTCGTCTGGTTCCGTCTGGCTCGTTATGATTGTCTGACTTAGCGGCTGCCATCAAATATTCTATTCTTTCCCTAGAGGTTACCAACAGCCTATCTAACGAAAATCTACTTATCTACTTATATTTTAATGCATTCAATTGTATTTTTCTATATCTAGACGAGTTTGTAGTCACAGAAATATACGTCACTGTAGCATAATGAATTTAATCAATCACCCATGAACGCCGGCACCCGGCACCATTGGACCACCCGCTAGACTAACTCCAAAGCCATCACCGACGTCACCGATTGGCACCATGCAGGAGAGTGCGGTATCGACGGGCTCCTACGTAGTCCGACCTTTGACCGGCCTTACCTCCTACCCTCTCGTTTTATTTTTCTCTAAGCTTTTAAAATATAGTTATTTTTTATTTTAAACATTATTGTTTTTTTTTAAATCCAGTCATCTAGACAATAAGGAGCGCCGCAGTTCGTTTTGATGATGCCATGACACTGCAATCCAGCAACTGGGTTGTGGTGGTCTGGTAGGCAGACGCTCCACGTAAAATACTGGTACTCAGCTGCATCTTGTTAGATTGGAAGCTATAGAGGAAGCCGATCACAACATAGTTGGACAGGCTGGGCAGATTTATTGACCATTGTCATCATACATAACGTACTGTGATTATCACCTCGTTCGGCAATGTTATATAGGGGAATGAGTAAAAAATCGAGAGAAAAGTTTTGAGCATGAGTGTGGATGATTTTCAAGATAAGGTAAAGACCTAAGAAACGATGAATGAAGTGGAAAGGGGACACTAGTGAGACTGTCTACTGAGATGATGACAGACAACGCACAGCTGAAACTACTGGCCACTAAGAGAGGATTTCCCGAAATTCCCACGGGAACAGGAAAAAACGGGATAAAGCTAGTAGCAAAAATTATGAAAGAAGACATGTTGCGCCGACTCCAAGTAAATTGGGGGAAGGGCAAAAGAATGGTGATTTCTAACGATTCGGCTACAAGTATCGTATGCTGATTGAAATCTATAGCATCACTTCCAATCTTTCAAGCTCTTTATTGTTTTTATACTCATTCCTCAACAAGTTTATGCAATATCAAATTAGCAGCTGCGAGCTGTAAGTATCTCGTTGACTCCAGCCATTGTTTCAACTGCAATAATAGCATCAGCGTTGTTATGTTATCCTAGTTTTTTTTTTGCGAAGAGCTTTACAATAAAGGACTATTGATATGATATTGTTAATTGAGTGCGTTCCTTCAAATGGGATGTTCTAGAACTATTTTGCAACGATTTTAACCCCGGTACCTTGGCGACCAAATTGAATTTCATTCGAATAGAAATGAAATTATGAAATTTTATTTATTTGCCAGAATATAGGTACTTACAATAACATGGTAAAATTATTTTAGTCACTATATTCGGCTTAAAAGTCGTGCAAATATTTCTATTCATATCAAGAAATTACGAAATTACATCAATTTCATTTGTCATGCACATCATAATCATAATTAAATTTACAGTCCTGCTACGTTAATATTAATTAGGCACATAAGATAATAAAGTAGGTAGTAGCTCTTAGTATTCCACTGTAATTTCTAGAACAATTTTACATATCAAATAAGTACACACACAGGTTCCAAATAGACATCGATAAAGCTTAAGCAATTCCTCGATACCTACATTTATAACGAATTTTATCATTCACAAATAAACGGCTTAGGTTTATCTGATCGTTATGTTATCTACAAGACCTATTTTTTATTTCTTGATAGTTGATACCAATTCGTACCTACCTACCATGAATCATGTATGATGGAATTGATGGATGATAAATAAAATATTATTTTGATCTACGAGGGCCAACTGTTTGTTCCTTGCTTGTAAACAAGGAATTTGAATAAATTATTGTTATAATATCTATGACGTTTCCTGTTTTCGTTGCGTCTCATTCTCAATTTCTCATGCTTCAATGAATCCATAGATTTGATTATATTATTGGCACATATTGCAAAAGAAAGTTCGTTCATATCTGAAGACTGATTTCGTTACGCAGTTCCCAAAGTAAATTTGTCTTCTTCATATCAATTATTATGATCGTCGAGTATATCTATGTTTGGGTTCTGGCGGTCTGTAGTTTCTTCCTATCCTAATGGAAATAATGCTATATTTAGCTTGTCGACACCAATTTGGTTTTTTCCAAAAAAAAAAACACGTGGTGCAGTCTTTGGGGACTGCGGATAGAAGTGAAAACTAAGCGAAAGCTAAAGCGTTCGGTGACGATGACGCGAGTTCCATGATTTTTTGTTCACACAAAAATGCTCAACGCGCCTAAAGAAGTTTTCACTTCAAAAACCTTTCTAAAACTTTATTATTCTCGGACTCCCCTTTGTTCCCATAAAAAGGTAAGTAATAAAAGAAAGTTATAGAGTAAGTAAGTAACAAAAAAAACTTCCCGAAAACATGAACTGAAGTGACTTATCAAGGTCAAGATAGGTAAATTTCGTAAATTCGTGACGTCACAATGCTAGGGATCGACATTGCCCTACCCTGGGCACACAAAACATTTGGCCTAGAGTACCTAGATAACCAAATCGATCAATACGGTACTCGATGGAGTCACGGGGCAGTCAGTATTTTTTCACAATATGTTTGATTGAAACCCTAGAAAGAACCAGTTCTGACAAAATGTTATTTATTGAATCTACCAAGAGTAAGTAGTTTTCACTTGAATTTTTTCCGCTCCTGTCTCAATTATATATTTGATATTTATTAGTTTATAAATTGGTATTGTATTTATGTATTTTATATTATTATATCTAATTAGTATTGTTTAAAACGTTTGTACACTGACAGTCCTAAATCTATCTCCCTTCGTTCAATCCATCCAAAGGTTGCTTGGAAGAGACTGCCTTGTGCGATAAGACCGCCCATTGACTTATTTTATGTTTGATTGTCCTGTTCTTATTATGAGGTGTTCAATAAAGTATATAATAAATAAATAAGAGTAAGTAGACACACTTTCCAGGGGTTTTTTGACGTTTTGTGCCCTTCTTCTGTCAGAAAGAATCTTATGCGACACTTGAGCGCCTAGCTGTCTACGAGATTCTAGTACAGTTTTATGCAATATCCATCTAAGATGCGTTCTATTTCACTCTGGTTTATCCTAATGTTTATTCTTTATAGGAGATGAGGTCCTGTGGTAGACTATGGGATCGGGCTAGTACAGAATCTCAACCAAATTTAGCTGTTATTTGCCATGCTTGACAACAGTGAGTAGATTCTAAATTTTCTTGCACTATGAAAACCATTAATATGAAATTCATTCGTCACGCATTTACACGGTTCTTTACAACACGATAGACATTTTATTATTCTTCGCGATATGTTGGTTTTACAACACAGCTTTAAGCGATACTATCACCTTTGAAGCGTACGAGTTGAGCATAAAATTACGACCTACCCGCATTACGACCGGGTTTACAGCACTTGCGCACAAAATAACGTTTTCCGCACACTTGAGGTTCATTTCTCAATTAACTTTGAAGCGGCTTATCAATTTGTAATGGCTTTCTCTAGCACCTGTTCCCTCATTGCGTAATACATTTGTAAGTAAGTACCTACTCTCAATTGCTTTGATATTCTCATTACATGACAGTGCTGTTACGGGTAGACAGAAACCCAAATTTCTAGCAAAAGCGACCAGTGTAACTAGCGACCGGTCTCAATAACGTATCTACCTGTAACCAACTGTCATATAGCTACCAACAGTAGCTGAAACATCATGTTTGCCTTTGTAATATGACGTTTCAGCTACTGTTGGTAGCTAATTTGACAGTTGGTTGAAACCGGCCGGTGGTATAATTTTAAGCAATAACTGGGCTTTGAAGGTCGAATGGGCAGTCATTTCTAGTATAATACTGTTAGTCAAATGCATCCTATAACAAGTGTCCGACCGAAGGTTCGGCTTCGAACGAAAACGACCGAAGTTTTGGCTGAAGTCAAAGGTGTCTAGTTCTAGCAAGGTCGAAAATGAACGGACAGTAAGTACGATTGTTCTTTCATAAATAAAACAGACACAGTGTGAGTTTGTCGAGAATCGAAACGTCAATCTGAAACTTGACATAGCAAATTTACCTTTATCTCCACAACACAACGCACTTCTTTTTTGACATAAAAAGAACGCGCGAATTCGACGGAATTAGCGCGTCGGAGCGGAAGAAATATCTCAGTAGAAATATATGCATTACGTTGTGGAAATGTGAGTGAATTTGCTATGTGAAGTTTCAGATTGATGCTTCGACTCTGCGCTAGTATAAATTAACCCTAACTAGTAATGCACTGTACTTATACTTTATACAGAATGTGTTGGTAAACCAGAATACACAACAACAACTTACTTCTTCATATCCCTTCTCACCGCACCGGGTTTTTGTCTAATTCTTTCGCTATTTCAACCATTAAACTCTGGAACATGCTACCCCTTGACACCAAGATGGCGGAGTCTAAAAAATCCGAAAACACTACTTAAAAGCTTGTCATTCGTAGTTGTCCTTCGTCATGATTATTATGAACTCTCTTAAATATCATATTTATTAGTTTATTATTTTAGCATATATAGGTTTGAATTTTACTAGTATAATATATGTATATAATTTGTGTATTCGTTCCGAAACAAAATTATATTTTAAATTTTATTTTTATTTGTTGTAAACCTAGCACAGTGTAGTCTTTTTAACCCAAAAGTTGACTGGTAGAGAATGCCTTGATGCATTAAGTCCGCCCATGTACCACTATTGTACATTAAGTTAAAATAAATGAATTAAAGAATGCCGCCAAAGTTTAACGTGTCCAAACTATAGCCATATAACTATTTACACACAACCAATTACATCGGTTACATCTAGAATTAATTTGATTGCAACATAGCAATTTAAATCATCAGAAGGTAGTTGACTACTTCTCATCACTAACCATAGTGTTAAGGCATAATATCACTCTCGCTCGATTCTTTACAATCATAACGCTAACACACTTATCACGCACGTGCTGATAACACGATGTCACTACACTGATAGCGAGCAGGAAAACGTGACTGATTTAATAATACATTGCCTTTTGTGTTCGAGATTTTTGAAGAGTAGTTTGATTTCTTGTTACAAATGCAGTAATGTATGAGAGAAAGAAGATTCAAAGGCACAGAGTGCATTAACGCTACTAGAGGCGATAATGTCAACACTCCATGAAAACAAAGCATGTTAGCGTTTACTCGCACTACAAGACCAATGGAAAATAGAAGGTTCGAAATCAAAAACAAAATGTAATTTATTCAAACTACTCGTAGGGTAAGAATCGGCACTTTTTGATCGTCTTAGATTTACAAGAAGACAGTGTTTTAGCTGGGAAGAAAAATGCCGAAGATAAGTCCCCAGCAACACATCTCTCTTGAACAAATTGAATTCATAAAATAGTACCTGCCTATATTTAAACATGTTATGATACTGGAAAAATTACACTACATCACTACATAAGATAAGCACACACTTCCGAATAACAGTTGGGTTTAAAAAGGAAGTGCGCTTAACACACTTCCAACAGTCACGAATTTAACTAAACCTGACGTGACAATTTCGTACTCTTTGGTTGAAAGTGACTCATTATGAGTTTCGGTCATTTCGGCAAAAAAATTGATATAATCGCTGATTACCAAGTACAAGTCATGCCTTTTTATTTTTTCGAAAAACTCGTTACGTCATGTTTGGTTTAGAGTCTTGGCCACGTCATAACTGATAAAAACAACATTAATGCAGTAGATAGTTTCACACGATAGTAAAGGTCAACCAAACACTGGATCGATAGTTTTGTCATGTTGTGAAGAGGAAAAGTACCTACTAAGTTTAATGACGTTAAATAATACAGATTAATTAATTTTATTTGTATACAAACTCGTCTACCATTCGTTTCTCTAAACCAATTAATTTCGAAACAGCTTAGGTATTTGGACAGTTGGACTGTTGAAATTTTGTCGCATACCTTTCGATAAAATGAAGAATTTCGAAAATATTCTCGTTTGCTCGACAGGAATAAGGCCGAATTCAAACGTCAATTCCTTTGTAGCATTCAGAGAAAGGTTCAAAGTTGGTAAGAGTTAATGGATTTTAGTTAGGCTATTGATTTCGTCAGATTTAATATCTAGTAGCTTTTGCCCACGTGAAAGCCGGTATTTATACCAAAAGGAGCGTATCGTATCGTATCGATGTTCTAATTCAGGGACTATTCATATGACAAGTTTCATACGAATCTGTTCAGCCGTGTATGCGAGATTGGTTAACAAACAAAATATCCTAATTCCATCACACCTTTTTTTTTCTTAATTTTTTTTCCAATTGGGTTTCAAAAAATGTTCTTAAATAAAAAGCCTGTCTTCTCTTCGACCACTGTTAAATAAAAGTCCCTATTTCATTATAAGAGATTTATGACTAACTAAGTAATATACTCTAGATAATACCCTACGGCCAACAGGCTTCTTTTACCAAAATGGTAGCACGAAATCCGAACTAGAGCATAGATTCCCAAACTGTGCGTCGCAATCGCGATTTCCTGGGGCGTCGCGTGCTTTCCCAGAGGCGTTGCCAACCGCCACGCAAATGAAACGCATATGCTGCAACTTGGCAATTAAACATTATTTTCAAAAGAGTTTAATAAAACTTTCAGGAAGAAAAATCTCTTCAAGAACCGATGCAAAGTTTACAATCGATATTTTGTCACACTTATAAACCTTAAGCTCACATATATTTTACAGTAAATCTTAATCAGGAAAAGCAAGTTCATCTGTCTTATAGACTGGCCTGTTGGTCGAGTGGTTGGTTAGTGACCCTGACTGCTAAACCGGAGGTCGTGGGTTCGATTCCCAACACACATACACCCAGGACAAATATTTGTGTGATGAGCATGATAATTTTTTTGTGTCTGGGTGTCATTTGTCTATAATATGTATGTATTTAGAAATATATAAGTATGTTTATCAGTTGTCTGGTTGCCATAGCACAGGCTCTGCCTAGTTTGGGATCGGATGACCGTGTGTGAATTGTCCAAAGATATTATTTATTTATTTATCTCTTACGTACCTTCTCGTTTTCCCAAACGGAGCTAAACTTGCCTAGGTATCTTCTTTTACAAGGGCGTCGCAAATAAAATATCATGTAAAGGGAGTCGCAGTATAAAAAGATTGGGAACCCCTAAACTAGAGGATTAAGATTGCTTAAAATGCGCTTACGTTCGGAGACCGCTAAATCCATTACAAGGCCAGACTGTAAAAGGAACTGTTAATAAGAACAATATATTAGTAAACGGAAAAAGGATGTCTTCAAGGATATTTTACGCATAAACTTGAATGTTAAAAGTTGTATTATGGTCATTTGCCACAATGTGATATAGGTTTAATTTCGGAAGTCGGCGTTTTTGGTTGTTTCTTTGTATTTTAACACCGACTTCTGAAATTGAAGGTATTTTATACTTGTATTTTTTTGGAAATCGGTTTGTAAAAAAAAAAAACCCTTTTTAGTGGTACCCACTGGAAAGTCACAGGAAAGCAAAATACAATTTTGTTTACTTGGATGACATATTTTTCCGGCTAACCAAAACCCCAAAAAACGGAAAAAGGACGTCCAAGGGTATTTTACGCATAAACATGAATGTTAAAAGTTGTATTATTGTCATTTGTTAAGTGTGACTGTGACGACATGAGCAGGCTGTCTATGTGACTGTGACGACATGAGCAGGCTGTAAATGCATGGGCTTGCAGTAGGCTACAGTAACGGTAGGCCAGCCCATACATAATGGCAAAAAAACTCACCACATTATTCAGGGTTGAAATCACGATAAGTACTGACGATGCAAATTTTTTTTTGGGCATTATGTATGGGCTGGCCTACCCTTACTGTAGCCTACTGCACGCGCATGGGTAAGTGGTCTCTGCAGATCGACATCTCCAATACCAGGGGTACCTCTAAGTGCCCTTTCCTGCCTTGACTTCTTTCTTGGTCTAGTGGTTAGAAGAGTAACGCCTGGATAAATCTCCTGGTCAGGTAGTCTTATTTATTTATTTATTTAAACTTTATGTACAATAGTGGTACATGGGCGGACTTAATGCATCAAGGCATTCTCTGAACCAGCACGGATTTCCTGAACCAGCATGGGCCCTGAATTTGTGCCCAGTTATTGACAAACGCTTGCTTTCTATTTCTTGGAAGCAAAATGGGCGAAATGTGGGTTACATTTTACAGCCATCAATCAAAATACAACGTGTAACAGAATAAACGCAATACCTCTTAAGGGGTCATTGAACTCATCATTATGAAAAACTTTCAGTATGGGACCAACACTGAAATCACGAAAAAAAATCGACTCCCCAATACATTTATGTGCGCATAACTCGACAAAAGGTACCTACTGAACAGTTGATTTTGTTTTCGCTATTTCGAGGTTGGTCCCATACTAAAAGTTGTTCATAATGATTATGTTTATTCTGTTACACGCTGTATAAGTTATGTTTTTTTATTTAATATGGGTTTGCTCTTGACTCTAGTCTAGGTCATAGATAACAGAGACAAAGTCGACGATGGAGCGAGCTTACCCAGAAGAAGCCTGTTCACTCTAATTTGAACTGGTTCATGTACTGGTTTTCAGCTGTAACGGTTAGAATGCCAACCCATCCCAATTTGGATGGTGCAAAGACTAAGCTAACCAGTAAGTAGGATGTGGTAATGGAAAAATAAATGTTTTTCGGGTGATTCCAAACTCGGATAAGATAGTAATGCGTTTATCGTTCAATGAAGTAAATTCAAAGGTATTAACTTTATAAACACGAGTGTGATAAAGACAGGGTCACGTGAACTTAATAGGTCAGAAATCCGGTCATCTTTAAATAGCCCGTCTGCCTTTACAGGCTACTAGATTACAGTAGAGAATGAGAATGGACGGAACAAAACCTTCACAATAGGGAATATGCATGAATTTTTTTTGTTTGTAAAATAAAATGCTTATTAGCTCTAAACAGTAAAGTAAACAGTTGTGAAAGAATTTTTAAAATACCTTCATCAGTGATGATTGAAGTTATAAAGCTTCAAAGTTGACAATTAGAAAGAAGAGTCCGATACCAACTCTGACGTCAAATACTATGGCGCCTATACAGCTGCCATACAAAACTGCGTTTTCGCGAGAGGGACAGATATATTTGTTTAAAATAGTTCAATCTCTTTTGTTTTTCGGTTAATTTTGATTCTATTTTCACTGTTAGTATTGTATTTTTGTCTATTTCTAGATAAACTGTTTAGATACTTAATATTTTTTTTTTATGCATTTTCCCTATTTTCTCTTTCTACAGAGTGTTATATAATTATATAACCACTCTACGCTACTGTGCTGCTAATACCTGTCTCTTTTGAGCAGGTCGTAGTGACGAAAATGACACTGCAAGCCTGTGACTTGGTAACGGAATTTGTTCGAAAGCGTTATCGCGGCGTTGGAACGCAAAGGGCATTTGGAGGAACAGGTAGGTTTTAATCAGTAAGAGTCTGACACTACCTTCCGCTCCGCCCAGAGTGGAAGGAGTCATTTGTTGATTTCAATTTTTTTTTAAAACCTGTGACGTGGCCCAATCTGAATTCTGGAACAGGAAAACTACTGGCCGTTTTTTTTTTGTTTATGGTACGGAAGCCTTCGATTGAGAGTCCGACTTACACTTGGCCGGTTGTTTTCTTCTTCTTTTTTCGACTTCCTTTTTTGAAAGTTCAATCCATTCTCTTCTTCTATGTACAGAACCAACTCTTTACTGTAGGTAGACTACAACAAATTGCAACACAAGATCCGGGCAGTAATTATATTGCGCAGTTAAAACTGTATTTAGAAATAACTGTATTACGTCGGATGGACTGAAACTATAAAGCGCCACGAACTACGGTTCTACTGAAATATTCCATTAGCATCGTCCAGGTTATTCATTTGTTTTGCAGGTTGGAATGTCTGACCTTTATGAAGGACTTTACTAATATTATTTGATGTAGTAGAGGCGTTTAGGCGTTTTTTGTTTTAGTCGTCACCTGATAGAAAGCAATGATGGGTCTACAAAAACATTGTAAACCTTGAAAAGGCTAGATGTAATACCAGCAAGTTTGCCAGGGTTGCGGAACATGCTTCTTCTGGGTAAGCTCGCTCCATCGTCGACTTTGTCTCTGTCACCTATGACCTAGACTAGAGTCAAGAGCCAACCCATACAAAAATTAAAAAATATTGTTCTGGGCTTTAGAAGGAACACGGATGGGTTTTAGTCAGTAAGAGTCTGACACGCCCTTCCGCTCCACCCAGAGCGGAAGAAGTCATTTGATGATTTCCCATCCTTTAAAAAAAAATACCAGCAAGTTTATGTTTAACGGCCAGTCTCAATAACGAATCTACCTTTAACCAACTGTCAAATTAGCTACCAACAATAGCTGAAACGTCATGTTTGAAAGGAGCAAATGACGTTTCAGCTACTGTTGGTAGCTAATTTAACAGTTGGTCAAAGGTAGATACGTTATTGAAAACGGCCGTAAAAGGAAAAGGACAAATAGCTGCCTTATTTCATAAAGAAAAAGATCCAATCTCGCGAAAAATATCAGATAAGGAAAAAGTCAATGCAACGCCCACATAAGTTGACCGTGACACTGTAAGATATGTAAGGCCAACAAAATCTACATAATATTGGCAAACTGACGTATATAACCAATATTATCTACATATCTGGAGTTCCGGTCCTCTTCGATTGGAGGATTTATCGACCTTGAGGCCATTATAAGTTTCAAAAACAATTTTCCCTCGTCCTTGCGAAGTTTTTAAACTTCCATAATCTCTTGTTGTCGTTTTCTTAGAAATTATAAGACTTTGATTGAGATCAATTGGAGGGTAGTTGGATTTTTTCTTCTAACTTTGTACTTTGTTAAGAGCCCAACTGTTTATTATAAATACATTAAACTTCTGCCAGCAGGTACGCACGTGAGACAGTCGAAAATTATACCGGAAGGAACATAGATACTTCTGGGATAAAAGTATCTTATACCAAGACATTATGGTCTCGATAAATTGTCAACTGAACATTTTGAATACTTTTTTACGCATCAAAATTTTATAGTCTATATTCTCTCGAAGTCATTCCGAGAAATTGTGGACTGACATAAACTGGCGACCAAGCCGCTGTCTGGTCTACAATTTATCTGTTTTTGTGTGATAGTTAAATTGGAAAATTGGCTCCTCATTGGCTTTGTTTCCAGGTTTACTATCATCCCCCCTCTGCCAGCTAAACGGTTTTTTTTGGAGACGTGAAAAAAATCATAGTAGTAGCATATACATATACTTAACAAAATTAATAGGAAAACTCACCGCTACATAGGCTTAACGAGTTATAATGAGTAATACTAATAGTCGACCAACTTATAAAATGATACTGGGTATGTTATAAAATCTTAATAATTCCATAGAAAATGACTTTAAAACCAAGTGCATTTGTAACTTTGCAATGTAAATAGTTAAGTACTATTTTTGCGAAATGGTTTAGAAGACGGGTAACTACGGAACCCTACACTGTGCGAGGTCCGACACGCAAGTGAACGGTTTTTTTTTAAATGTTCGTTTTACATAAAGAGAGATCCCCAAAACGCCCACCCAAATTTTTCTATAGTGTTTGGCTGGGACGAAGAAGTGTGAAAAATTCTTCTGGTAGGTACTACACGAACAGATTGTTCCTCGATAAATGAGAATAGGCTCTCGCGCCCGCTATCTTATTTGACCTAATTCTTTATGTCTACGTAACACACTTGCCCACCCTCGGGAGCAAACGCGTAAGACTTCCTGTTTCGTTCCCCGATATTTTGGAAAGAAGGCCTTTGATTGGTCTTATTAGTGTGAATTTGCTAAATATAAATCAGGCTCTTAAATTTGTATGTTACTAACTAAACAAGGCACCATACTGTACAATATAATATTGTTCAACATCAGTATTAGTGCTCAATTATAAATAAAAAAACCGTTTTCCTTTGATGAATTGCTTTTACAAGCATCAATTTTATATTTTTTAATACTTAGTTTGAAGGACAGGGATCTAACTCGTTTATAGTTTCGATTCGATAACTCACAACAATCAAGCTCTCCAACGATAGATTTTTTTTTACTTTTTATACAACAAGCAATAGATGAAATTTCTGTTTTTGTCAAAGTTATTTCACTTATTTATTTGTTCCCTAAAAACAGCTATCTAACACGTGATTAACCGCATATTCATAGACTTTTATCAAATTAGGTAAACTCTTATCAGAAACGTGACTTCGTGTATATTAAATTGATCAATCAGTTTATTGGACTATACTTATTGAGGGCTTTACATGATAATTTCGAAATCATCAACAACACTTCATGAACTGGACAAGATTAAGATAATAAATTATTTATACCCTACTATATGGATCCCTATTTACTACTACGTTTTAAAAAGGGTACATAATCCACAGCTAATTTTTTTTTTTCATAAACCAATAAAATAGAAGGTTGAAGGAGGTTTATAGCGACATAATAAATAAGCGAAGGAGGATATCGCCTTCAATTTTTTCTCGATAAACCCTCGTTCGCCCGATACTTATAAAGTGACACATTCAATGGGTTTATTGACATTTAAGAAGTGTGCTTTGGATAGATCAAGCTAAGACTGCGCTTAAGAGCGTTTCCTCCTCACGGTGTTTCATACAAACTTTCAAGTCTTTTTTCATGGAAATGAATTAAGTGATTTTAATGAAACTTAGTATGCATACGCTAGATATCAATGGAATTTGTACGAAATTTTCCTTCTCCAAGTATATTTTATAGGTTGGTCGACTATACTCGTTTACTTGTAAAACCTTGTTAGCTGTGATAGTTTTCCTTTTAAATTCGTTATACAGCAGGCGTACCTTACCTACCTTACGTACCTTTTTTTTTTTTTTTCAAGTATGGGAAACCATCAAATGACTTCTTCCACTCTGGGTGGAGCGGAAGGGCATGTCGGACTCTTACTGACTAAAACCCATCCGTGTTCCTTCTAAAGCTCTTTGTGTACCAGGGCCGCGGTAAGTCTTTCGAACAAATTCCGCAACCCTGGCAGACTTTACGTACCTTAAATAGTGTAAATAGAAAAAAAGAATGAATGAAGACTTCATTTTTTATTTAAAAAACAACACAAACTGCATTAAAAGAATTTTAAATAATCGCCTGAAGAATTTTAAATACTTGTAATTTTACTATACCGATCGAAAGGCTCAATCATGAACATTTATTTTTTCTAAATAATAGCATCTAATATCAAACTCCCGCCCTTGGGGAGGTAGGTCTATGTCCAGCAGTGGACTTCTTTCGGCTGATATGATGATGATAAATAGCATCTAACATAAAAGGAAGACCATTAAAAATTTAACATTTATTAATTTACCCTTAAATGGCTAAGCAGAATAATAGGTTCGAATAAGGTATTTTCCAGTAATGGAAGTGTCGATGCAGGAGATAATTAAATATGAATCTTTCTGTACCAATCCCACACCAGACCAGTAAGAAACCCAATCAAAAATCCTTTCCCTCGATTTTTGAAGGTGCCAATGGGTAATCGGTTACCAAGCTACTTAGATTAGACCCAACCATCATTTATTTAGATGTAAGTAACAGAAACTTAGAAACCTTAGTAATAATATGCATATTCTGAGCCAGCAAATTTTAGTTCTCAACGGCTTATTAGAAACATTAGCATACAAACTACTACTGAGCACTCTAAGCCGCAATCGACCGATGAATACTAATTATGCCTCGCGTACATACTCGCTAATTACTGGTACCAGCAATATCTAATACATTTAAACGAGCAATTCTTGTATATTTGTAATTATGTCACCGGAAAATAACAAACTCCGTAAGTTTATAAAATAACTTGACAGATTGTAAACTCTCGATAAATTGTCAACTGAACATTTAGAATACTATTTTATGCATCAAAATGTCGTGAAGTCATTCCGAGAAATTGTGGATTATAATAAAATGGCGAAATACGCCACGTGAAGTGCCTCCTTTGGATGTTTGTAAGAATAAGAAAATAAAAAGGTTACGAATTGTGTGTTTACAAGAGCTTTTATAGTTTCTTTAAAAATTAAGCATAAAATAATTTTCAAAGACTTCCTGTACTAGGCTAGGCCTGTCCCGCAGGAAGCTTTTAGGCCTCCTATGAAGTTACAAATTATAAATGTGGATGTCTGTCAATCATGTCACATGACACGCCCAACGGCTGAACGGATTTGGTCATAAGGGACTATGAACTAGATAAGAACTTAGTAGGGCACTTGCAAATTGCGTGCCATAAATTTCAGCTTTCACACGGGTAACGCCACTGGCAAAAATTAGTTTGGAAAATTTTACGGAAAAACATAACGTAATTATTGGCCACGGAATAGGGAAATTTCGTGTAGGTAGGTAGAGGACCTTCCATTTTCATAATTTTGTTTGAAAACTCGGCTTGAGTTAGGTCCTCCGAATATGATTAACGTTCGACCCAACGGTTCACGAGTTTTTCGATTCGGAAATCCTCGTAAACAACCGGTTAATACAGGGATTTGGAACTTGGAACTGTATGATGAAGTGATGACACCCATTGGGTAATATTTCTGAAATGTTTGAATATGTATCTTTTCTAGGTACCTACTCGATAATGTCAAAATCCTCTCCTCTGCTTCTCTTTTAAATCCATCGAAAGGTTGTCATAAAACCTTTTAAGACGACCTTTTAACAGGCTTTTATCGATGAGCCCGCCCGTTGCGTTACCCTATGTAATGTTTTCTTCATCTATCTTTTCTGTAGGTATTAAAGTGTCCATGAGAAAGAGTATTATACCATTATAGGAAAGGCATTCTCATTGACTGTGTGTTACCCAATACCCCGCGGTTAGGTATACCCAAGGCAGTGAAGTCAGCCTTGTTACCACCTTTCATACTAATTTGTTTCTCAAGCATAAACTATTCGCAAAATATTATGGCAAGGGCACTAGAGAGTCAAATGACACCATCGACCCTGCACTTCCCATAAATAAAGGTAAATATCGTATATCGTTTATATCACATGCGGACATGCCCTTGGCGCACTCACGCTTAACCTTAGGATTTGCCAGTGTCAAGGACACCATAAATCGATAAAATTCTTTATGAAGTTAGTTAGGTTTGTTGAAGCGAAAATATTTTGAACTGGCAGGGTTTTCACGCCTGTAGTTATTCAGGAATTCAGGAAAAACGATTTTATAAGTACCTAAGTAGTAGTACGTTGCCAGACGTGAGTTTGACGCCATATTTAAGGGTTAATTTGGTTAGGAATTTTTTGTTTTTATTTCTAGTGTATATAGTTAGTTAATTATTTATTAAAACAGTTGTAAATATAAGTAATTATAGGTGTTCTGTGCGTATCCTCCAAACAGCCGCCAATCCACTCTTAAACTTTTCATCCTGTGGCTTAAGACGACCTCAAAATTAATATTCAAAATAATGACTCCGCCTTATCTTAATCCACCGTATCTGCAATTTTAAAGTCGTTTATAAACAGTTTAGTTTGAATTTATTACTAGATTTCAGATTGGACTGGAAAACCATTTTCAAGATGGCGACGGTTAATCCAGATTTTAATTGATTCTCAACCAACCGTCAATGAGTTGTGGTTTATTGATCATTCGCGTTATTTGACTATGTAGATAACCAAGATGGTTCGTGCTATAGATGAAGATCAAACTAAAGAATACTAGCTGCCGCCCGCGCGAATGTCGTAAATTATCCCAAGGGTACACACTCCCGGGATAAAAAGTAACCTATGTATTATTCTAGACTATAATTCTACCTCTGTGCCAAATTTCATCAACATCCGTTCAGCCGTTCTGACGTGATTGAGTAACAAACGTGCATCTATCCAAATTTTTGTATTTTTAAAATTAGTATAAATTACAGTATAGTAAATAGTACCTACAGCTGGTCGATTCTGTAAACACGTCGAAGTGAAGGCTTGGGTGAAGTGATCACCTGGTGAGCTGTCAATCCATTTAATCAAGATGGAATGACAGCTCACTTCGAGATCACGTGACATCTTGATTATATGGATTTGACGGCTCACCTCGTGATCACTTCACCCAAGCCTTCACTTCGACATGTTTACAGAATCGACCGGCAGTATAAATTTATTAGGAAGAAAAATAATAGATAGAAAAAGGGACGAGATTCCACGAAAAGATCACAATTCACCATCTTCTTATGAATTGAGCTACATGATTGATGGCATAATAATAATTATTATAATGTGGGCTCTCTGAAATCGATCGAATCGAGGACTAGAATGTTTATTAGAAGCTAAAAGGCACTCTAAGGTCATTGAAACAGGTGCTTGTTTCCCTAGAGAGTAGGCACGGATTATGGACATAATGACAAGGTCATAGATATAATGTTTTTTTTTATATTTTTATGGACAAGGTTAACCTAGACGCCCAGTTGTTAGGGCTCAATTGTCTTTTTAATAAATACAAATAAAAAATAGTTTATTGTGACAATTAAAAAAAATATTTTACATTAATAACGTCGTGTTTGGAGCCTCCTTTTAAGCAAACAATGCCTTGTATTAGAAGGCTCCGCTCTTTCACATCATTGTCGTACACTATACCAACTAGAGTTAATATAGTGTTGTGACCTTAAGGGTAAATTATGCAATGTACATTTTTCTGTATTTAGCTTATATAAACTAATCTTAAGAAAATAAAAAATTAAACAAAAATACAAAAGCAAAGTTGCAATTTAAATATTGGCATAAAATAAAGGTTATTCCCAATTTTATTAGTGCAAATGATTTTGATTTATGAGTAGTTAGGTAGGTCTAGGTAGGTATAATTTAGGAATATGTGGTAAGTGGTCAGTCGGTCAATGATATGATGAAACTTACAGCTTATTTACCAAGTCTAGACTAATATTATAACGCTGGAGAGTTTGTTTGGTTGAACGCGTTAATCTCAAGAAGTACCTACTGGTTCGAATTGAAAAAATATTTTAGTGTCACCGGAAAATTGCAGACTCCGTAAGATTGTAATAAATCTTGATTAGATTATAATTTCTCGATATATTATGAAAAAACCGTTTTGTATTTGTCATCGGAATGGCAAACGCCGTAAGATTGTAAAATATCGCGTGAAATTGTAAACTATTTTTTAGTTTCCATTAATTGGAAACTATTAAATTTGGATGGGATACCAGGATTTGTCCTACGAAAACAGGACTGTTGGCAACTCTACTTACTTTAATAAGGGAGGAGGAAGGCTATTTATTACATTTTTAGACCTCGTGTTAATTAGATTAAGCACAATTAGAATCATTGAGTAGAATACTAGGTACTTATAGAAATTACTGTTTTGGGCAGCTATGTCTCCAACTCGCCACCCATTCGTTTTAAATAAATCTCTTCTTTCTGAAGAATCTTAAAATAAACTTCCCGGATGTCGATCCCACCGATGCGTCTATTTATCCAAGTTTGAAGACTTCTGTGCGTTTGTAATCTTTCATGTGTTTTTTTTTTCTCTTGTCAAAACGTGTTATTTCTGACTACCAACCATACCATAACTCAAAATCAAACCTATCCCCATTGAAATTCAGTGGCTAGGTACCTAAGTAGAAATTTTTCTCGGTTGGCACTGTCGGGCTGACTTCCTTGGCTGCAGGTAACTGGCAGACAAGGTTGAACTTTGGAAGCGTCTAGTAAAAGTAAAAGAGTAAGTATTTGAATTAGGAATGTGATTAGAAATATGTTTTGTTTAATGGGACTCTTGTACCAGCTTTCTTCTAAGGCAGATGCCGAATATATTACGAAGTTAAATCACAAATCTTGTTTTATTTTGATAATATCCTTAATGCTAGCGTGAGGTCTGCTAGTGCTACTATACTTTCTGACTCTGACTAGTAATTAGGTACTTAGGTCTCAACCGAGGGTCATTTCAGACAGCCTAGACTGGGCCTGTCATTCTATATCTACCTACCTAACAAAGTCAAGGTAAAAGGTAGGTACCGAGATAGATTTACCGAGTCTACACGCAAGGAAGCCCTAAAAGTTTTGCATTTCAAGGGTGTTTACACAGTAATGGAGCTGGGCAGGACACCTGGCAAGACGCGGTGATGATAGGTGGAGTAAGGCAGTGAGCGAGTGGCGTCCGAGGACTGGAAGAAAAAGTGTTGGTCGGCCGGCAGCGAGATGGACGGACGACATTGTTGCCATCGCGGGTAGAACCTGGATGAGGCTGGCACAGGAACGTGGGGATTCGCGAATGTCATGCGTAGCAGTTCTCACGGCCCACCCATCAAGGCGAAAGTAGGTGCACAGGCGAATTTCTTGGCTCATAAAAAAGAATGAACATGGGGATTGGCACAAGAGAAGTGAGGCTTATGCTCAGCAGTGGGCGAAGTCGGGCTGTGGATGATGGATGATACACACTGTTAGGCTAGGCATCCGGTTTTTTGCAAACCTTCTTCTAGGCTAGACAGTCAATACAACGTGTAACAGAATAAACGCAATACCTCTTGAGGGGTCATTGTACTCATCATTATATGAACTTTTACTATGGGACCAACCCCGAAATCGCGAAAAAAATCAGCTGTTCAGTACACATTGTCGAGTTATGTGCACAGAAATGTATGGGGTAGACGGGGATTTGATTTTTTTTTCCACGATTTCAGTATTGGTCCCCCCTAGTAAAAGTTGTTCATAATGATGAGTACAATGACGTTTATTCTGTTACACGTTGTATTTAAATCATAGCTCAAACATCTGCCTAGCCTTTTCGGAACTTTGTTGGAGACGGAGTCTAGTCGAACCAGATGCTTCTGGATTACCAGTATTTTACAATAAGCGACTGCCTAACTAACTTCCAAATTACAGTACTTGGTAACACTATGCACCTTGGCAAGTCTGGGTGTGACTGACACTGGCATGGCCACGAACAGGGATTTTAATTTTGATAACACAAAAAAATTGCCGCTAATAGGGTGGGTATACCTATGCATGCAATTTTTGTTATTTGCAAAATAAAATACTTATTATCTCTAGTAAAAATACCTTCATCAGCAATGAAGTTATTAAGCTTCAAAGTTGACAATTAGATAGAGAAGTCCGCTTCAACTGTGACGTCAAATACTATGTCGCCTATAGGTACAGCTGCCATACAAAACAGCGTTTTCGCGAGAGGGACAGATATTTGTTTAAAATAGTTTTATCTCGTTTGTTTTTCGATCAATTTCGGTTCTATTTTCACCGTTAGTATTATACTTTTGTATATTTCTAGATAAACTGTTTAGATAATAAATATTTTTATATTATCTCAAATGTGGCCAAGCTGGGAGATTCTCCCCAGGTCAGCCCACCTAGAAACGCTTATAACTTTTGAACCAGTGACCGGCAGATTCTGAATGTTGGCGACAAACGACTAACTTTTTGTTATCACAATATTAAAATCCCTGATGGTGGCCATGCTAGTGTTACTCACAAATTTCCTGGATCCTGACTATCCGTCACGATTGTGATTTCCGAGACACGGAGGAAGCTCGGTTGGTTAAGATGGTCACCCATCCACAAAACAACCTCGTTAAGCGTTGCTTAACCTTAAAGATCGACCCGTGTGGCTGATATTATTTAATTTTAGCCATGTGGTTTAGCAACGAAATCTTAACTAATCTTAGGGATAGTGTGATGTGATGATATTTTAGGATAGATTGATACCAGATTACCTACCTACATAATAAAATAATTTTGTCTCGAGTCAGGTTCTACTCTCTGTCACAACTGCACAGCCCCGAAAAGCCTGAAAAGGTCATCGTGTCATTTCCATTAACAGGATCGCAATGCGCCAGATTTTTTCTGTTTCCTGGTCCATTCATAGTAATGTTGGAAAGTTGGCAGCCCTTGCTGTGACGTAAGCGTTTTCAACATGTAGATAGGAACCTATTATGTTGGTACACGCCGCAGTAATCGTGACGTCACCCAACGTCAGACAAGTTTTATTAAACTAAAGTACCAAGTAGGTACTCACATTTTTTGGTAGCACCGTTACTCGTAAACTCGTAATACAATGACATAACAATGGGAGTTGCCGAGTAGGTTACAAAAAAAAAACATAAGTATCCATTTTAATTTTTATTGCATAATTTTTAATCCCACCAAAAACAAGTAATCAACAAATGTCACAAGAACAGTAAAAGCATATTTTTGCAATAGAAGAAAAATGTTTTTAACAAAATAATTATGCTAAAGAAGATAAGAGAATAGCACAAATTTTATGATCAGAAAATCTTTGTGTGGTCTGTTTAGACTACATAAGAAAATGTTAATGAATATAAATCAAATCTCATAGCAAAAAGAAAATACTGATATCAAAGCAATGTCACTTAGGAGCCTGAAAGAGTGACGTTTATTGACATCACTTTCAATTTCAAATTATCATAATATTGTGTGAAAATATTGTCTTTTTCCTCAGTCCAATCCCAACTTATTTGTCTGATTTGCCAAATACCGGAACTCGGAATTTTCGTTCAAAATAGGATCTTTATATTCAGAGAAAGCAGCATTACAATGATTCGACTTATCTTTTATTTTATAATTATGTAAGACATTGTCTTTACCATATCTTTACGAGATTTTCTATATTATCATTTCAACATTTCTACATACATAATTTTATTATTAAGCTTTTCCATCCAACATATCAATATAAATGTACTTTTCAAGACAATAGAGTTCAATTTGCAATATACATCACAAAATCTTTTACTACATTTTCTGTCTCATAAAATCTTTACACTTATGAACACTTATAACAATTTAGAATATACTTTGAATTAATTTATATTTATAAACCTAATGCAGACCACAGATGAATGATAAAATGTATTATATGAAAATGTCCAGAATAATATTTAAAGTAATGCATAATAAAAATAATCAGAAAATAAATTATTTTGAAACTATGATGGAATGTCAGACTGCAGTTACTTAATTACAAAGAACCAATACACTTATAAGTACACCAATAAAAAAAATTGAATTGTTAATTACAATTTCAATCAATCAATTGTTTTGATGTACTCATTTGTGCTTAATTCTTGAACACCAGCTAAGAAACTGGAGATTGGAGATGTGATACATTTCTTAATGCAGCACAGTACTAAAACAATTACAAAACAGAGGAAAATTATTCTAAAATGCATCTAACAAAATTAATGTTTATGACAAAGTGAGATTCTATGCAACACACACAAGATGTTTATTGACCATCTGAAATTGTCAATAATGAAAATGGAGACATTGATAGGAACCGTTATTATGAAGAACAATGGTGATAGAAAGAGCAGTCAGAGAAATACCAGATACGTTTGATTGAGACAGAACAATTATTCACATTCCTGCAATTGTTCAGGTATGTTTCCACGATCTAGCATCTATCATTTACAGCCAAGAATAATCTCTATGTTATTTTTTCGTTTTTATTAACAATGTGGTACAATTAAGACAATTATTAAGTAATTTTATGTACATTATGGAAGAACAGCGAAGGGGCATATATGTGGTCCAACTATGTCTATGCTACTTAACACTGGTCTAAAATTTAGTGCAAAACACAAGACAGTGAGTAAACAGAACATTAAGTACACTATAACATCATCTTAAGAAAATGAATGAAAATAATGAAAGAAACTTGCTTAAAATTGTTTTTTTTAAGTGCAGTCCCTGGTGCAAATAGCGTAACTAGACAGTACTAAAACGATAACTACTAATGCTCTAATCCTAGTTTTAAAAATAAATAAACAAATTACTATGACATATGTTTATTATTTAGTAACCCCATTCATTTTACCCACAATGTGACCCCATTTTTTTTCAGCCTCACTAATTATGAACAATACCATTATCTGAGAGTTGTTATCAGCATAATATTTCCATGTTGTTATAAAATTTACAAAAATTCGTAGTTTATATGTTTAAAAAATATACAGTGAAGCTATCGAACGTTTGTATTTCTACTTAAATTTATCTATGGTCTACTATCACATTTGGTAAAGGGAGGGGCTAGAATGCGATTGATGATGGAGGCATAGAGCATTCCCCTACTGTCACACGGTATGACGCCAGTTCACTGATACCGTGGTAATGCACAAAGGCAGCTACAATCACAAGCACGTGGAATATTTGGTGGGACTGGAACCAGATGTCACACTTCCCTGGGAACCACCGCTCCGGCACCCTCAGGGCATAGAACATGGCTCCTAATATGTACAACAAGCCCATTAGAACTAGCCAGCCCAATGAGGCTTTACTCACTTGGCTGAACCAGCCTTCGGTGATGCCATAGTGGATGGCAGGCACAATGCCTGACAGACCAAAACCCATGAACACTCCTGCTCGAAGAGGTCGCAAGCGAGGCTCTGAGAACCTATCCCAGAGTGACACTATTATTGACAGTATTCCTAAAACAATCACTACAGATAAGTAAATTATTTTGGGTCTGTAATGACAGTAGAAACTATAATACAACCATGGAACAAATGAACCCATAATGAGTAGGGCAATGCCACAGTAATCCAACTTAGAAAACAATTTCCCGACCATCTCCGAATGGCAGTAGAGGGTGTGGTACGCGAACGAGAAGCCAAGGCACACAATGGCACCTATGAAGAACACTCCAAATATCATCTTCTCCTGCATCTGTATTTCGATCGAGGGGCGCGACAGGAAGTAGATCGCGACGCCGATGAAGGCCACGCAGCCGAGCAGGTGGGTCCAGATGTTGCCAGTCTCCGTGTGAATGCGGAATATAGACGCGAAACATGCGCTGAACGAGGGCAGCGGAGGCCTGTGTCCTTTATGGAGGTAGTCGTTGTCTTGCAGCCAGCGCGGCAGGTGGCGGAAGTGGCACACGTTCCAGGACGCCTCCCACACTTTGCGCACGAACTCCTCAGCCTGTTCCGCCGCGTTGTGTGCCAGCGCGCCAAGGTCGATCTCATCAGAGAGCACGCCCGCTTTCAACACTTCCGCCATCTCGGCGTCGAGGAGATGCTGGTCCTCAGGCGTAGACGGCAAAGGACATCCATCTTCTTCCTCTGCCAGCACTTCGTCGAGCTCATCCATCTGGGATGCCAAACTCTCCCCTTCGGGATCCCATCCTTGGCGTCTCCGCAGCCCGTCCGAAGACGCGCTGCGGGACCCCGTATCAGAATCAGATTCCCACATCGCGCCGTCAAAATTCACCCGAACTCATAAAAACGGCAACCATTAGTCGCCACGACCTTTGTTAGTCGCACACGGACAGTTATTCGTTAGAAATTTAGTTACGTCACGGAAAATATGCACGATGCACAAGATGTCTTAGCACCCTTTGTTTCGAGTCGTTCCCAGCAAGGAAGTGTTGACCAAAATAAAACTGTTCGCAAGATCACATAAATTTTAAGCGTTATAAAAATCGTCGAAAATCACTAACGCACAGGACAATCAGCTGCACAGAACTGAACTGATGAACGAAGTTTAGAGTCATTCAACCATTTTTAACGAAACGAAATCTATCCGTCCCTTTCTAACTTATGAGCCTTTCGGACATTTCGTACTTTCATTGCAAACGTCACAGCTTTTGTAGTGATGTGTTCAATATAGGGGAAAACCGAAAAATCATTCATTTGAAATTATTGAATCGAGTTATTTCATCGTGCGCTACGAAACTAATCGAACTGAGTTTACGTATGTAATGAGTAAGGCGAATAGTGTGGACGCTATACACACAGCGAGCGTTACATGCAATGCTCATAACGCCGTCCACAAGCAGTATTTGCTTTACATTTCATGATATTTTAAGAGTCTCTAAAACTTAAAAGATATGCCGACTATGAAAATAATTCCTAGAAGTCGACCTGGATATGTATCGGAAGTGCCGTAATACAGTTTTTGATACTAGCAATATCACATTGTAAACCTATCCATCATCAGTTTATCACTGACAGAACTTTTGTGGCCAGTGAGTGTGTTCAAACTTTACGCCACCAGTTGGCGCTACTTAGGCGAGAGGTCTTCTTCTTTGAAACCGCAACTTATGACGTTGATGTCAATTTAAGTAATGTCAGAAAACGTAAGCGTTTTGACAAGTGCCTGTCTGAAGCGACAGGTGACAAGACTGAGGCAGCCTCAGTCCTGCCACCTGGTAATCGTCATTTCAGAAAATCCTGATATGTAGTGGTAATGGATCGAATCGAGAGATGTCACGTGCTTTTTATTTTTTTATTTGAGATTTGCTCTTGACTCTAGTCTAGGTCATACATGACAGAGAAAAAGTCGACGATGGAGCGAGCTTACCCAGAAGAAGCTTGTTCACTCTAATTTTGAAGAGATTAGGGATGTATGTGTTCGGAAACAGACGCAGGCAGAGAGTTCCACTCTTTTGCTGTGCGCATTTAAAAGACGTTTGGAAACGTTTGGAGCAAATTGGTGGAATAGCAACAAGGTAGGGATGGTATCTTGCAGTGCGTCTAGATGTCCGATGGTAGAAGGGGGGCGTTGGGATGAGGTCATAGAGTTCCTGGAAACTCTCCCTGAAGTACAATCTGTAGAAGACCGACAAGCATGCAACATTGCGGCGATGAGCCAAGCTGTGAAGTTTGGCATCCACCAGTTTTACGTCGCCAATGAACCGCGTGCACTGTGCAATGATTGTAGTCATGCCCATCTCGCATGTCGAGAAAGATAAGCAAATCATAGTTGTCGAAAAGTGGAGTGTGGAATCAGCAATTATTATTCCCTGTACCGCTAGTCGTGACAGATTAAGGGCTTGATTCAGAAAGCGGTACTTTTGGACACGGCTCCTATAGCTAGGAGGTTCTTCCCTCTAGAACCCTAACCGCCATATATCCTATTCCCAATACCGGTGGGCTACCATTTTTACATAGCACGTGTTTGAACCCACCTTAACGACTTTATGCATATATATGAAAGCTACCGTAAACTTTAGCGTTCTGTAGTTTTAAGGAAAAAAACTTCCGAGTTCAAGTTTGTTTTCACGTTAAAGATATTTCAAGAACAATAATGAGTAATTCGATGCCAACCCTTGCTTTAAACTGAATTATGCCGATTGTTACTTCATTTATTAATTTTCTTTGTAGCTTTTCTTTAACCTATGCTATAGTGAAGAAGCAAAGGCAATTCCTGGTTCTTCAAAGTACCCATCCCTTATTTTGATCTAATCGATTTAAACTAATAACCGTATAAATATTATATATATTATAGAACTTATGTGATTACGCACATCACTACAGTTACACATTCTGAATCCTGATTGGCCGGGCACACAATACGTCAATAATTCAACCATTTTGACATTACTGAATGTCTGAATGAATGAAATTCTAACCTCTTAGACGAAACGGAAAATAATTTTCAGAGGTGAACCATTTCATTTTATATAAGACTTATTTAACAACAAATTGCTACTTACTTCTTAAACATCTTGCGGCTTGTGTTTCCAAGGAATTTTCACTAATCACACACGTTATTCGAATGAAACTTCAAAGTTCATGAACGAGTTACTTGTCACTTCTGTGTTCAAAGGTGTTTCATCCAATCAAAATATAGCACGGGTTTAGTACTGTTGCGCTATTGGTTACAATTGTGTTACGGTTTTTTCCTCAGCCTGACATCATAATCGGATACAAACTAAAACGAATCTCCTTATTTTGCAAAATTTAATATTTTATATTAATTTAGCAGCAGCTAGTAACAACAAAAATACCATAAAATTTTGTATATAAGTATACAAAAGGAAAATTATCTATGATTTTTTTTTAGAATTTATTTCATATATGAACGACGACACAAAATTTTAGTGCATAGAAGGAAATAGTATTATATCACAGCAAATGGGGATCAGTAGATTTTTGTTTGACATATGAAACAATTCTCACAGTTGAAGAAAAGCGTGACTGTGTCTGGATTTATTGTAATCTATGTGTGTATCGGATCGAAGTTTCCAACTCTGCTGTCAGAAAATGTTACTGTCAAGTCAAGTGTCACGTTAATCTGGTATCGATTTTGTTCAGTTCCCACATGTGATTTTCACACACAGTAAACATTTTTATTAACCCCAAAAGATAAAAACCACGAAAATAGACATTATCCGCAAATACAATGGCTACATTGTTAGAGGTTTTGGTTACAAGCGATTCCAATAACACATTATGGACCAACGCTGTGTGGGACCCACATACCGGCACCTGCTTGATGACTTACAAAGGAGGTGGAACCGCGGAAAATAGAACACTTACATTCGTTGGAAACGATTATTTAGCAGCTGTGGAAAAGACAAAGCCAGTATTACACGTATGGCCTGTGAATTCTTATCAAACAGTCCAAGGCATGCGGTTTATTTTGCCAGGTAAGGCGACGGCCTTCGCTGTTTCACGTGATGGATCTTTCATAGTAGCAGGCATTGAAGAAAAGATATATTTATGGCAAACAGCTTCTGGAAATCTCCTGACTATCTTAAGTAAACACTATCAAAAAGTGGTCATGTTAAAATTTACACCAGATGGACGTTATTTTGTATCAGCGTCTGAGGATGGCATAATCATGGTTTGGTCATTAACCACGGTATCTGCTCACCCTGAAGTTGACCTTGTGTCACAAACCTCTGCAGGTCAGCATGATCCATTGTACATATTCTCCAACCACACTTTACCTGTGACGGATTTGTACATAAGCAAGACAGGAATGCATGGTCGCTTGTGCACTGTATCCAGTGACAGGACTTGCAAAATCTACGATCTCTCATCTGGACAACTGCTATTGAATTTTGTATTTGATGTTCCTCTTTCTGCTATTACCATGGATGTCTTAGAGTTGAATATATTTCTTGGTACAACTGAAGGAAAACTTCACCAGTTTAGTCTTACAAATCCTCCCAGGAATAGAAATGTGTTGGTGAACACGGAGGTGGACTGTCCTACTTTCTCTTCCCATACAAAAGCTGTGACCTGCTTATCTGTGTCTCTAGATGGCGAGACTCTTATGTCTGGTTCAAATGATGAGCAAGTAATACTCTGGCACATACCCAGTAAACAGCCGGTGAGGATAATAAGACACAAAGGTCCCATCACAAATGCTTTCTTTACTGTGAATTACCCAGCAATTTACAAACAAGAATTCTCACCAAGCATCATTCTACATGGTTTAGAAAGAACTTTAGAAAAAGACTCCGAAGAATTTACAGAAATGGAAGTTCTTATGAAGAATACAATTAGTTTCTGGCCGGAGCCCCATGGAGAAATTGAGGATAATTTATCTTCAAAAGAGTTGGAGAATGAGTTTAAGTTAAAAGAAGAAGGACTACAGGCTGAGCTCAATAGGTTGAAAGCAATCAACTCAAATCTGTATACAATGGCCATTCAAAAATCTCTGGATTCTATTCCTCTAGCAGCTAACACTCCCAGCAAAAATAAGAAAAAGAAGAAGAAAAAACAAAAAGCTGATCAATAAACATTTTTCTAATTTATTATGAGTTGTTTTTATTGATAGGCACTAGTTTTCCCCTTCCCAAAGGAACTGCAGTCATCTGGGATTAAAAATTAGTAAAAAAGTAACTTCAGCTTTCAGCAATCATATAGCTTTCTACCAGACATCAGTGAAATGATTTTATAGAAACTAACCAGTACTTTCAGAGTATATCTTTACAAACATTTAGTTAAAGGAGGCACTACACTTGGCGTTTTTGTCAAAATATTCGTTTTACTTGAATAATACAAAATTTACCCTAAAATCATCATGCTAAATATTTTTTAAATTTGCGCCAATACACCAAGTGTAGTGCCACCATAACAATTTTACCGCTATCAAATACTATTGATTGTGTATATAAGTGCTAAGATGAAGGACATGACATCAATAACTGCAGTGTATTAATTATTCTCTGAATACCAAACTGGCCAGTGGCACCTAATTGGTATAATGTATAAAAGTACTCTGTGGTATAATGCAATATTGTTTTGACAAGAGTGTATGGACCACAGTCTACAATATAATATAATATTGGACTATCACTATGAGAATATCAAAATGAAAAAGCATGTTCCTTTCTGGACGAAGCAAAAGGAGTTAGTAGCTTTTCTTATTAATAGCTTATCTTATTAAGTTGGCCCAACAGTACAGATCGAAGCGAATTCGCCACGCAGTAGACCATCTTTGAAAGCGAGCGAGTTTGAATAACTTGGCGAATAGAATAGTGATACATTAAGTACATCATACTCAATAGAATATGATTCAATTACTCAAGAGAAGTAGCCAGAATGAACTGTTAACCCCGATTTAGTATTAGTGTTCTATGCTGTACCTACACCCATATTTCGTCCGATGAACCAAGCATCTCAAGAATCGGCGTTAGAAGGGCTATTGTGAACGAGGTATGAGATAAGTATATGAAATATTTTCATTATTTGACGCCACCAGCACATCAAGCTACACCAATCTGTCAAATTTCTTTGTTAGAAAAAGACAGACTATTAGGTCCAAGGTTGATTGGGATAATTTGACAGTTTCGGGTAGCATAATGAGCCGTAGGTACGTCGCGGAAAATTTTAAATTTTTGGGGTACCATGATGTGCCGTACGTCGCGTTGTACCCACAAACAGTGAACGCCAAACGAAAATATTTGAGTATAACCGATTATTCTGTCGGAAACAAGTCTTCTTTATGGTTCCGTACCCAAAAGGTAACCAACGGAACCCTGTTCCTAAGCCTCCGCTGTCCGTCCGTTCGTCCGTCCATGCCTGTCTGTCAGCGGGCTGTATCTCAAGAACCATAATAGGTAGACAGTTGAAATTTTTTCAGTGTTTGTAATGACGCTAAAACAACAAATGAGAAAAAATCAATTAAAATTCAAGGGGGCTCCGGTGGCCGGTTTTTTTCTAACAAAACGAGGCTGCGCATCAATGCAGCACTGCAGTGCATGTTATATTTAATCGCACTCGTAAGCCATTATACATTTTCAAACTGCTTGCTTGTGTGGAATAACAGCTATGCTATAGGATGCCTAGCTCGCCAGTTGATAAAAAAAACCGTAAACAAATAAATGACTTTCAGCCGATAAGATAGTTTAGAGTATCAAACCATTTTATCGGATTTTGTTTAGTCTGTGGTTTGTATTTGTAGTGATACGCTCAATCCCCCTCAATAGTAAGTTTTTAAGTAAGTTTGAATCACGGAAAAGCTTTATTTCAACTACTTTTCTGATCTTTCTAAACACAGGAAATTACCA
This sequence comes from Mamestra configurata, assembly GCA_002192655.3. Classification (NCBI taxonomy): domain Eukaryota; kingdom Metazoa; phylum Arthropoda; class Insecta; order Lepidoptera; family Noctuidae; genus Mamestra; species Mamestra configurata. Next base: position 15,449 of record NDFZ01005437.1, on the reverse strand, counting down.
AGTTTTTATATTTTGTTAGATGACACACAATCTCCCACAACGGAATCATTTTAGTAAGTCATTTTATGAGTAAACAAAGGCCACCACTAGTGAAAGAAATCTGTCAAAACGTCATCCACTGTTCTCTCAACGCATTTCAATTTTCTGTTTCAAAAAACGCCCGAATTTATTTGATGTGATTCAAAACTTTGTATAAAAACAAAATGTGCTGAAATAGCGTAATATTATCTGATTGTAAAGTAACGAGTATGTTTTTATGACGAGCCTCGTCGTTAAGGTGAGCTGCCTTAGATAATAGGATCGTTGTAAAAATAAACTATTCGCTGGCTGCGTTTTGCGTCACAAACAAAACAGTAAAATGTTTACGATTTTCAGAAGACGAAATGTCGAAGGCTGTGATTATTCCGGAGTGTAATAAAGACATTGGGGGTATGAAAGAAGAGATATCATTGTCTCCAACTGAGAAGAGAGATGGTGCAATCGGTCTGTTCAGTAGGTTGCTGCGACTGGATGCGTTGAGTAAGAAAAGCAGTGCGCCCGAAAGTCCAACGTCTGTGGAGCCACCGATCACGTATTATGGAGTTTACATACCCAGTGAAATTAAAAAAGGACCTGATGAAGGTATTTACTGTAAATGTTATTCTAACAATAATATTTGACATATAGTTTTGAGAATTAGAGCTCAAGTTATACCTCAGGCCTTGTTCAGTCAGTGATTTTTTTCCTTGCATAAAATTTCCTTTCTCAAATTTAGTTGGTTTTTGTAGAAAATAGGTTTCAAATAACAACTGAAATCCATTTTATGTAGGTATGAACAATAAAGGAACAATTTAACTGAAAATAACACTATAATAAACAAACATTGCTTAGTAGTAGAATATTGTAAGTTTTAAACAAAACATCAGAGAAGTTTTTCTCAAAAAGTCTTTGTGTGTTACTAATAGTAATTGAATCATCATACAATACATTATGAATAAAACTTTTTTATTGCTCATACTTTAAAAAAAACCCTATTTTCTAGGCTAAAACTTCATGGTCACTATAATATAAACATAATACCTGTCTGGGTTACAAACAAGGGTTAATTTTCGGCTTCAATTTACTTACAAATTTTTAAGAGTAGACCCTAAATAGAACACAGATTTCTGGGCTATCCCCTCTTGCACTCACAGGTCTGTAGATCTCCCATGTATGTCTCAGATAATATTACTAAAGCAATTTCTTTAATGTAAGATTATTTCTATAATATGTACATTAAAAAAAGGATTATAAACTTCCTTTCTTTTGGGGTCTCCTTTAACCCTAATAGGTCATCTCCAGTCCTCTTTAGTCTGTAGACCTCCCATTAATAAATCCCTCATCTAATTAATAATTGTTTAAAACTTATATTGTTTACTCCTCACTCTTATCAACCTTTATCTCCACCACTATCTGTAAGATAAGTGGATTTGGGTCAACAGAATTGTTGTCAACTTCCTACTTTTATTTTATTATCTTTGCAAATTATAAGCACTTATCTATTTACCTGTCTTATAATGAGGGCCAAAGTTTTTCATATGTTCATCAACTTACACACTTTGTCTATGGCAGAGAGTACAGAATAACAAGTGCTTGGAACCTTGCTTAACTGTTCCATTCTTTTGCTTTGTTTATTTTCATACATCTGGCCTTACATCCACACAGATTGTGAGTTCTATTCACCTGATGACAAACCTTTCTAAAGAACATAATAAAATGTGTTTTCGCACATAACAATAGGCTTGTGGCTTATTGTGAAAAAAATAGTATTGAAAAGTGAATTGCACCATAATAAAATAATAAAAAAAAAACTAAATAGAATTGCTTATCTCTGTTGACGTTGGTCACCATGGCTGAAATTTGGTTGGGAGGATTATAACAGAAACCTTTTTTTTTTTTTTGTAAGCATGGGTAATCATCAAATGACTTCTTCCGCTCTGGGTGGAGCTAAACTCAAACCCATCCGTGTTCCCTCTAAAACCCTTTGAGTTCCAGAGCCGCGGTGACTCTTTCGAACAAATTCCGCAACCCTGGCAGGTTATAACAGAAACTTACTGTCTCACTTTTGCAGCCAGTTAGCTTAATCAGCCGTTTAAGAGGTGGCCTAGCCTTTTCATATAAATGTGCCGATTTTTCAGCATTCTAAGTGACAGCCTTATGTCGCTGATAAAACGGCGCAGTTCAATGAAAGGGCTAAGCTTGTAATGAGTTGGCTGCAATATCACCATTTGGGAGGTCAAAATCTTTGATTATACTTCCTACTTTTTACAGTTTCTGCTAAAGGGATTGGAAGTAGATGTCTCATGATTTATATTGCATTTCCTGTTCTACTGTAAGGCTATCAGGTTCCATAAATAATAATATAGACACGATATTTATGACCTATGCAGCAATAAAAATAACAGTCACATTGTTATTGAATTGGATTTCACTGATAATAAATTTATATTTCTTTGGTTTAAGATACAAAATTTTGACACAATATGGCTCCAAAAATCAGCCATTTTAATTTTTATAAACCCAGTCACTCAATCAAGGCAAATGTAACGACACCTCTCAAGTTAAACTCCATCAAGCCCTTTAGGCTACAGAGCGGGCCAAAGAAATATACATACACTTGAAAAATATAACCATCCTTCTGGCGCAATCAAGTAAAAAGTGATGGCACTCAGCCTAATATAAATAAATGACTGTTGATTTTGATCATTGCACATCAATTCCTTATCACAGTTATCACTTATAAATATTTTTAAGCTAAGCTTTTAATGAAACAGCTAATTAAGCTAGTTGGCTGCAACATGTGCATTTAGATACTTCTCATTATCCTTACATCCTTATGAATCATAATCGAGATTGCCTTTTAAGGCAACAACAGACGCCAGGTGTGGGTCGCGAGGCCGGTCGCCTCGCTACTAAACAAAATAATAAAGTGTAATAATGTGTGAAATTATTTTTCAATATTTAATTTATTTTTATTTTTAATAATTAAATGAATTTATTTCAGGCATAGCCCATAATTATGACATCAATACACTTTAATTTTTCGATAGTTAATTTATTTTTATTTTTAATAATTAAATGAATTTATTTCAGTCATAGCCCATAATTATCACATTAATACGATAGAATTGGAATGGCATGTCAAATTAAACCAGCTCACAAATACATTGATTAAATCACAATTATAGTATGTCGAAAAGTCGAAAAACGTGATGCTAATTGCACTTGTTTTTCACCTAGAATCGAAAATAAGAAAATATTTGTACTATGACTTATTGTAAAGGAAAAAATTGCTTTCGGTTACCGTCGATAAAATTGCAGTTCCCTAGTTAATTAGTCTGAGTAATTATTTATCGATAATATTTTCGATTCCCAGTTGTTCAAGGCCTGTATTATTTTTACGAGCCGCCAATCATGTCGAGCAAGCAAAATAGATCAGGCAGTTAAAGTGGTATAGAATAAATAAGTAGAAGTTGCAAGGTTAAGTGGGGTTCGAAAGGTTCTTGAATGGCGTTCGGGGACCACGTACCCAAAGACGAAACGTTAGAAGGCCTCCCACAAGGTGGACAGATGACCCGGTGAAGGCGTGGATGCGAGACCTCAGACCGGTCGATATGGCGATTCTTGGGGCAGCCTATGTCCAGCAGTGGATGTCTTTCGGCTGAAATGATGCTGATGAAGTAGAAGTATACATCTTTTAAAATATGCATTTAGTTATTACTAAATGTATTAACATTTCTAATGACTAATGGCCACCTTGGGACTGCATCAGTACCATTTATTGCATTGTTTCCTAAGTTTTAAAGGTATCCCAATTTAAAGCTAAATCTAATGTGTGAAAGTGCTTGAAAAATGGATTACTGATTTGCAATCAGAGACTCATATGAAGTTAATAAACAGTTTTTATTGAATAGAAAATACTCAACTAATTTATCACTCATCAATTTCCTCATTTCTCTTATTTATCAATCCCGTGTTAACCTTTCTATCGATCATGTCAACCGCATGGCTCGTTGGAAAGTCTATTATGTAATAACTTGCTAGACATGACAAGACATGTTATTTACTGGCTTCACTATTAAGGGTCAACTCACAGCTAAACAATTTAGGTCTTTATTTACTACGGGAAAAGGTACATGAAACGATTCGTATTCTGTCAATCAGACATGTACCCTTATACACATTTGACCTCCTTTTTTCGAAGTCGTTCTAAAATAGTGCAGAGTAGACTAGAAAAAGAAAAATAGTGTGCTTAACAGATACACTTCTCTAATACGACGTAAATAGTTTCGCGTAGCGTTTAGGCGTCCAACCAAAATAAGGCGTGAAGGCTAAGCGTGTCTTCATACTATAGTGTCTCTTCTCGTCTAAAGGCTAGCGCGCATCTGAGTGGACCGCGCTGTATTGCAAATGTCCTCCAAAAGTACTGTAGCGGCGGCATCTATACCGTGACATACGAATTACAAAAAAGACCTGACTTCACACAAATCCTACATTGCCGTATTAAAGTTCTGCGCGCTATTTGAAAATATACAACCACCCGATAGCAACCATCGGGCAGTTACCCACCAGACGCAACACCTGTCTCGTCGGAGGATCCTTCTTTTTCATGAAGGTTTGCGGGACTCTACACCGCTTCGCTTACCTCTATATTATTTTCGTACGATTTAGTTAGACGAATACTGGAGACGGGCTACATCCGGCCCCATGTGCCTGTATACTATTGCCTTTATACACACTTTTTCTTGTGAGGTTCCTAACATTCGTCTAGAAAAACGGAACCCTATAGGATAGCTTGTGTGTCTGTCTGTCTGGTGTTCCACTAACGTCTTCTTTTTGTTTTCTAGAAGCGTTGCACGTCTACAAGAACAAATCCGAGGCTCTGGAGCTGGTCCGCAGGTACAAGTCTGCGAGATTCAAGGCGTTTAGAAGCCGACAGGATGCCGTGTCGTTTGCGCTGCGAGGAGCCGAACCTGCCGACACCACTGACGGAAATGATAGTTGTGAGTACTTTAATCATTTAATTTTTTATTTACACATTTTATTTATTTATTTAATTAAGGTTCACCAACAGTTGTTACAGATATTATATAGATAGGAACATATAAGTAATTGTGTCTTAAATCTAACTGCACAACCAATTACAGGTAAACACCACATGCAAAACGCTCTTTCTAAATATAAATTTTATTTTAAAGATTTAATGTACTTAAATTCTAGATAATTATACTAAATATTAATACTAATTACGTTTGACAAACGTCGATACTGAGTCTGCGTGGACGTCAACCAGGTCGCTGCGTTCGTTTATGAGTTTGCACATGCGGGGTATAGGCGAATTAGCACCAAACACTGTACGGCGAAGAGGTTACACAGGGTTATTCAAGTGGGTGTGGATGGCTAAATCCTTAACTACGAGGAATAGCGATAAATGCTCAAATGAGTCTCGGGACCGATTTTGTTAAAAACTAAAACACAATCATTTGATTTTTCAAAATTCAGTATTCGAACTCATTTTAGGAATACGGAATGTACTACCGGAAGATTGTGTCCTATGGTGTAACCCTGGCCATGGTCCACCTGTCAGCCAAGGTTCATCCAGATCCGTTCAGGCGCTGTTGTGTATTTGAACCACAAGCATACAGTCTTCACATTTACAAAAGCAGGAAAATATTCAGGGCTTATGTCACCACTTAGCAACTAGCGTAATTAACACGATAATTTATTAACGCTAGCAACAGGTAGATATTGCTGCCTTCAGTGCCTTCTGACCGTGGCCATCATTATTTTAGGAATGCCAGTGGGATGGCTTTATGTCCCACTTCTTTTGGTATAATTGAAGATAGAATAATCTATACTAATATAACAAAGCCGAAGAGTTTGTTTGAACGCGCTTATCTCTGGAACTACCACTCGGATTTGGAATATTATTTTTGTAGATGATAGCTACATTCATGAGGAATGCTATAGGCTATACGGGGACGGGAAATTTATACGGGGACGGGAAATTTCTACGGGAACGACAAAAAACGAGATATGCGCGTACGAAGTCGTGGGCAAAAGCTATCCCTTGGATACCATTCTATTAAAGGCCTTTAATTACAAGTATGTAACTAGAAGGTATGTGTCTAGAAAGCTGAAATTTGGAATTAGTATAAGTAGTTTTATTTTATAACGTTCGCATCCGCTATGAAAGGATTTTTGGAAATTTCTATTTCATAGGGGGAAATGGGAGGGGGAACTTTCGATGATAGTTTTACTTTTTGATTACGATTTTCACTAATAGGTAATTAAAAAGAGCTTAGTTGCGGGCGTATTCTACTCCGTATCACCTACGGAATTACGATTAGTTCCGAACCCGAATTAAGAATGTTTCATTAATTCTTAGTGGTTAGGTGATACGTACTAGAATACGCCCGCAACTAAGCCCGAAACTACGGACTTCGGGCTTAGAGAGTAGACCCCCAGGTGCGAGGCGCTAGTCATTATATAAATTCAGAAACTTAATAATAAGAAAATACATGTCTAATCCAAGTAGAATACGAGTGTAGGTAGATGTACTCAAACAAAATTATCAAATATACAACACACATTGAACGAACTTTGTTTTGTTAACGATTCCGATAAAAACAGTGTAATAGAGAGCATTAACCTTGTTATTTAAAGACATGTGTATATACTTCTCTTCCTTATTTTATCATCACACTATCAGTGGCTGGAATCTGTTTTAAATTAATTTTGATACTGGTGCTATTCAATAGTGTTTGACCTCCTTTTTAGGATATCGGACTTTAATTTTTCGTCAACCTATCTGCCGGTCGATTCTGTAAACATGTCGAAGTGAAGGCTTGGGTGAAGTGCACGTACAGCACACTTCGTGATCACGTGACATCTTGATTATATGGATTGACAGCTCACCTCGTGATCACTTCACTCAACCCTTCACTTCGACATGTTTACGGAATCGACCGACTGTTGCGTTCTGCACCCCTAGAATGTACCAATGCTATTATGATACCGTTTTGAGAGAATGACGAAGCTATACAGGAAGAATAGTCGAAGTAAATTTATTTATTTCATTTAGACAATTAAGAGTCACTTTTGAACGTCAAATTTACAGTTTAAAAATAAAGTTATTTAGTGACTTTAGTTGCAATAGCGTTCTGTATGTTGTCTGACGTAAAAGAATAGCACCATCCCATCACTTCCCGTGGGTGTCGCAAGAGGCGACTAAGGGTCTCACCAGAGAATGGGCATCAGCATTCTCTGTGCCTTGCAACAGCTACACTGCGATCGCCAATCCGAGCCAATCCGCCAAGCGTGGTGATTATGGCAACCACCCCTTCTCCCTATTGGCGGAGGCCTATGTCCACCAGTGGACGTCTTTCGGATGATGATGAGTTGCAATAGCACTTTCCCTATCCTTACAAAGACAAATACATATTTACGTTGGTATAGATTTTCATGATAAAGCTACCCCAGTCCTATATACTGCTAAATATAGGCCTAGCGCTTTTGAACAGGATGAACACTTAATAACTTAATAACCCTAAGGTTGACTGGTAGAGAATGCCTTGATGCATTAAGTCCGCCCATGTACCACTATTGTATATAAAGTTTAAATAAATAAATAAATAAACACTTTTTTTGCCAATTTTTTTTTTATTAGTAGCTTGTGAGTGATATTTTCTTTGAGGGCAACAGCATCTTCCACCCCTCGTAGCACGGTGGACACAGTTATGTATTTCTTCTATAATATCTTCTGCTGCAGCCCTGAGATGATGATGAAAAACAGTTTACAGGGAAAGAGCAATATTAAATTTTTGAAAGTGATAAATCTTTCTCTCTTTCCCCTTGCACTCTTTTTTTAAAGTTCTTAACCCACTTTTTAGACCTAGGTAACTTGTTGCGGAATTTGTTCGAAAGAGTCACCGCGGCCCTGGAACGCAAAGGGCAGAAGGAACACGGATGGGTTTTAGTCAGTAAGAGTCTGACACGCCCTTCCGCTCCACCCAGAGCGGAAGAAGTCATTTGATGATTTCCCATCCTTAAAAAAAAAAAGGTCTAGGTAACTTGCGTATGCGTACCAAGTTTAATTAAAATCGAACATTCATTTCGAAGAATAAGTACTTGTAAGTTTATATGAAACACCTCGAATGTGTAAATGTACATGAAATGATCATTGCTCCCTCTCTACCGGGTACATAAGTCATTACAGTAAATAGTGTTTACTCTAAGCGAAACCGTTTATTCATGACGCTAATACTGGCAAAACAATGTCTCTTATCAAGCCAAATATACCATTGTAGATGTGAAAGTGATTGCTTTCGTGCCAAATTCTTCTCACTTACAATTTGACCGCAGTCCAAAATTAAACTCTACATCTTCTAAAATAATGTCTAGTTTCCAGTGTCGTGTTTCGTAATTTCCGCTTGTTTCTACCAATGTTTGGGCAGTTTTACACCGAGTTATTGATGTAATTTTCTCATAAGCTTGTTGTGGTTCTGAAATAACATTATATAAATAGTTGTTGGGATACGAATCGTAGGTGGCGTGATAGTGGGAAGATTCATTCAAGGATAAAACGTGGATGCGTAATTGTGTGTTTATAACTTGTGTATGTTCCATGAAATCACGAGTTTATCTTCTACAACGTGCTAAGTGTTAATGAATATTGGTAGGATGATCCGCGGGCCAATTCTAAACTCCAATTCTTTTTAAATAACGTTTCTATTCGCATCTCAGTCGAATTTGACAGATGGCTACTGAAATAATTCTTTACTACAGCTTAAATCCAACGAGAAAATTGATTGAGAGGAATCGATAGAAATAAATGAATAGGTAACTGAATTACTTTTTTTTTTCAGCCTATAAGTATTATCCCAATTCTGGGCAAGGACCTACCTTTCCCCAAGTGTTCTTTTTCCTAGTGCGTCCAATCACCTGGTGTGGACAAATCCTACCCAATGGAACCGAGCTCGTATTGTTTTACAAATCCGTTTCCAAACACTACGCTACGTTTGATCGCCAACTTCGATCAAGAATATAGCCAAAGATTTTTCATAGCATACTAATTGATGGCATCAGGCCTATGTTTATCGGTGGACTTTTACGATACGTACTCACACATTCGAATATAGAAGCGTATTACGTCAAAGACAGCATCAAATGTGATTGCGCTCATTAAACATTGGACTTAAACATTTATCGCATAAGAACCTGCCTATTTATGCCTAGAATAGTTGTCATGATGCCAAAACAATGCTTTCAATCGTCACCGTAACCTAATTTTCTTAATTTTGCGATCGACGTCGCCATTTTTGCGCGGGAAATGAAAATATTGACTTTACATTTTTTTTTATTGGGCTCCTAGGCACGCGTCATTGTTTATGCTGCCTGTTTACAGCTAGTCTTTATGGTAACAGTAAATGGAATTTGATAATATGATGCATTTTGCTAGAAGAAAAGAGCGATTGTCGTTAAAGTTTGTAAAAAAATGCAGGTAACTGTTATTTAAGTATGTACCTATGTCGTTATGCGTAGGTTTATAAAAGAAAACTGAAATAGTAGTAACCTTAATAGCAAAATTATTGTTAGGATGAAATTTTATAACTCAGATTTGAGGTTCTGGCAGGCAGAACACCTTCCACCTTTATTAATTTTAAAGCGACATTTAACAGTCTATTTGGCCCACATAGAGAATCACTGTCAAATTGAGTTCAAACACATTATGGGCTCGATAACACTGGCCAGTGAGTCATCTTTACTGTAGTTCTTATTATAGTCGGACTAGTGGCTATATTAGTATAGGTAAGATACCTACTTCGCTAGACGTAGGTAGATAGCGTTGGGAACGGAATGCATGACAATCGTTATTCAATGATTATTGTTGCAGTGGAATCCTGCTTTTTAACAATAAGGCTTTGTACTATCAATACCTGTGGGCATTTGTATTTACTCACAGACCTAGGCCAAACTATGCTGCAAGTGTTTTAATCATACATAGTTTTACGACCTAAATATCTGTTTTGCAACTACATACTTAAATCTTAGAAAGTGCAGTGGTGCCTGAGAGTAAATGCCTTCAGCAATAATGATAATTTGTTTGTGTAGCTGTTGCAATGCTAACCCATGCTGCTGCCCATTCTCTGGTGAGTCCCTTAGTCGCCTCTTACGACACCCACGGGAAGAGATAGGATGTTGCTATTTTTTACGTCCAACACCATACAGAACAGTCGTTGCATGTGAAATACTGGTACTCAACTGCTTGGACTGAAAGCCAAACCCAATATACTAAGTTGGATAAGGCTAGGCTAATTGTTTGTTTTAGGAGTAGTATCCTATAGTTAGTTTCTTTTTGGAGTAATCCTTACCCTTGGTGGTTTTCTGGTAGACAGTAATAATTTCAATTTGTAGATTATAGTAAAAAAAAACGGCCAAGTGCGAGTCGGACTAGCGCACGAAGGGTTCCGTACCGTTATCTATAAAAACGGCAAAAAAATCATGTCTGTTGTATGGGAGCCCCCTTAAATATTTATTTTATTTTGTTTTTTAGTATTTCTTGTTATAGCGGCAACAGAAATACATCATCTGTGAAAATTTCAACTGTCTAACTATTACGGTTCGTGAGATATAGCCCGGTGACAGACGGACGGACAGCGGAGTCTTAGTAATGGGGTCCCGTTTTACCCTTTGGGTACGGAACCCGTAAAATAAACATTGGTTTCTTTTGTTTTCGAGGCCACACGACATTCTATCTTTAATGATAATAATTACGTACAAAGCTGCCTATACATTCGCTTTCAGTAAAATTACAGGCGTCCTACATAACAGTGGATCGAAAGTCGGTGTGTTTAGGTCAATGTTCTCATAACTAAACTACGTGGTAACACCTAACGTTGGTGTAGATTACGAAGTACATACATAAGCTCACGCCTTTGTTCCATAAACACACATAGACGGAAAGCCACCTGCTGGGATCCTTATACACTACTACTACTCGAAGTAAAGTTATAATTATTGTTGAAAGCATAGAACTAGGTTTTCTTTATGAGCATGTAGTGTCAGGAATTATTATACCCACAAGAGAACCAAGGTTCCCAACATACCCCGAAGGATCGCCAAATTGAAGTGGCAATGGGCAGGGCACATTGCTCGCTGAACATATGGTCGATGGGGCCGAAAAGTTCTGGAGTTGCGACCGCGTACCGGAAGAAGCGTTGGAAGGCCTCCCACAAGGTTTACAGATGGCCTGGTGAGGGTGACGGGTAGCCGATGGATGCGAGACGAACAGGACCGGTTGTTGTGGCCACACTTGGGGAGGCCTATGTCCAGCAGTGGACGTCTTTCGGCTGATATGATGATGATGATACATAGGGCCATTCCTTTAGGTTGAAGCCTAACTTTAAAACAGGTTTCAAATAAGTGTGTCTGTCAATACTTGCTTGAAACGAATCCTATACAATACAATTTTAACAAAATCACTACTTTATAACATTTCAAAGTTCTTTCAACTTAAAATGTACTTACTTGAATTCATCCGTGTTAATATTTTAGTGACTGCTTCAGGGCCTTAGGGACTGAGTACCGTCATCGGCTAGACATGAGCGCACGACAATGCTTTATTTATTTAAAGCCCCAAAAAATACACAAAACATCCAGTCGTCCAACGAGCTTTCTAGTAATGAAACGAAAAAAGTTAAAAATGTACACAATTGAGACTTTCGGCTCAATGCCCCGGCTAACGAGAAGCCTGTTTTCGTTTTCAAAACTATGTCGATTTCAAGGATACGATTTTTACAACTGCTTCTAATAGTTTGTATTTATTTATAGTGTAATAACTTTTTCTAAGAAATATTGATGGTTGACTGATGAAGCGTAAAATATGATTTGACTTGAAGGCTGGCTTGGTGACTACTGCTAGGGTTGCGGAATTTGTTCAAAAGAGTCACTGAGGCCCTGGAACGCAACGCTTTAGAAGGAACACGGATGGGTTTTGGGAAGTAAGAGTTTGACACGCCCGGGCGCCCTTCCGCTCCACCCAGAGAGGAAGAAGTCATTTGATGATTTCCCATCCTTAAAAAAAAAGGGGTGACCACTGTGATAACAACTATAGTAGGCGCCAGATAATCGTGGAATAACGGTCATTGACCCACCTACAATTATTGACATTTTTAATTTGAAAAACGGAATTAATGACACAAAGCTGTCCCGAATCATCATCTCTCGTGATCCTTAACATTGTCTAATAATGAAAAACGATTCATATTTAATTGTTCAGGTACCTATGAACAGTTATTAGGGAAAGGTCAATATACTTTATTCCACATTTATCTGGCGCCTACTATAATAGAAATGAATAAGGATATCATAAACAACACAGGGCTATGCATACCTATAGTATCCTAGCATGTGCAGGCATTCAATCGGTGGCGCAACCAGGTAGGCCGCTGACTTGGCAAAATGCGGAGAGGGCGGTGCCCTATCCACACTTGCTGGCGTACCCCAAGTGGCCTTAAATTACCATGCCTTTCCAAAGCTGCCGCTATAAACATGGCTATCTACTGCGCACAACTGTTCGAGGGTCACCATCGATTCGAAAAGAACAAGCACCTGGGCGTGTTTGCCCTGTTGCTGACATTGCTAAAGCCTAGCTTTCAATAATAGGAGCTTCACTGAGAAACAGAAGTAAAATTATTAAAACGGTGACAAAAAAATTGTCATCATTTGCCTAGCCTTTTATTGGGGTCGGCTTCCAGTCAAACCGGATTCAGCTGAATACCAGTATTTTACGTGGAGCGGCTGCCTACCAGACCTCCACAACCCATTATCTGGGTAACACTGTACTCCTTGGTAAGACTGGTGTCAGATCTTCTGCCACCAGTGACAGCCGGGACCAACGGCTTAACGTGCTTTCCGAGGCATGGAGGAAACTGGGTATGTTAAGATGGTCACCCATCCGAAGACCAACCTCGGCAAGCGTTGCTTAACCTTGAAGATCGACCCGTGCGACTGTTATTATTTAGCCACGAGCTATTATTTAGCCACACACAAACAAAAAAAATTGTCAGAGGAAGAATAATGTTAAATTAAGATTGAATAGTGCCTATTCGTGTGTAACTGAAACCAATTAAGAATTATTCAGTCTAGGTAAGCTAATAAAGCGGCCAATGATCTTGTTACCGTATTATCACGCGAACTTCTAATTAACTGAATTTATTGTAGCTTAAAATCGTGTCATGCGTAACTCTAATACGCTGAAAGAATTAATTTTTTTCTTGCTTTTGTCGTTAAGGAAAGATTTGTCGTGGAATATAGATATATCCTTTTCTCAAACCAGATAATCTCAGATTTATTTAGAATTTTCTTAACTTGTTTTTTCACCTCAATCATGACAAGATAGAACTGTAGAAGTGCGGGCTTCGATGATACAATAACGCTTAAACGTGAAAACTTAAAAAGGAGTACAATGAACCTTTAATCACCTGATAAATGTCATTTGGACTCCTTATGTCCAGAACATATCCTGATATTAATTTTATTTTTTTCTATTGCAGCGGTTATGGGAGAGAAGCCCTACCCATTCAAAGCGCCTTCGCCACAAGATATGGTGGCGCTAAGGAAGTCGATAGAAGCAGGTCTCTCGTGTACAGTTCACGACAGAGTGTGGGACAACCCGAGGTTCCTGGTCAGCAGTGGCAACACGCCCGCCATCTTGCAGGTAGCTTTACAATCTGTGTGTATAGAGTCATGTGGCGATAGAAGCGGCACTCTTCTGCACAGTGGGGGACAAGCCGAGGTTCCTGGTCAGTAGTGGCAACACGCCCGCTATCATGCAGGTAGCTTTACAATCTGTGTGTATAGAGTCATGTGGCGATAGAAGCGGCACTCTTCTGCACAGTGGGGGACAAGCCGAGGTTCCTGGTCAGCAGTGGCAACACGCCCGCTATCATGCAGGTAGCTTTAAAATCTGTGTATATAGAGTCATGTGGCGATAGAAGCGGCACTCTTCTGCACAGTGTGGGACAACCCGAGGTTCCTGGTCAGCATTGGCAACACGCCCGCTATCATGCAGGTAGCTTTACAATCTGTGTGTATAGAGACATGTGGCGAAAGAAGCGGCGACCTCTCTTTTGCACTGTGTGGGACAGTGTGTGGGACAACCCGAGGTTCCTGGTCAGCATTGGCAACACGCACGCTATCATGCAGGCATGGCAGTGGTTATCATTTCGTCTTCGTCATGGTTCTAGCGGTAAAAAAAAAACATGTTTGTATTTGACAAACAATGTATTATTTTATTTTTCTAGCAGGATAGTAATTACGACTCGGTTATCGGAGTTAGAATAATGAACTGTAGCAGTTTTGCATACCTTGGCTCAGAACCGTTTCATTTTTCTTTAAAAAATAATTCTCTATGATTTTTCTTAAGGAAAATGCCCATAAACAATAGATAAAACAAATACTATTTAGATAAAACAATGGTTGCTTCGATTTTTTTTTACACTTAGTAACACGTTTATACGAGTATGAAACCCACCTAGCTAAATTAAAATATATTCCTTTCTATTTGTTTATTTGTCACTTCAGACGAAAACAAAGACTAATTTTTCACTCATCCAATCAAATGACTTCAAACCACCTTATTTACGAAAACGAAGTAACTGCAGTTCACACAAATTACACATTGAAATGAGACGCAAACGTGGCGCGTGGTTTGAACGCTCAATGACAAAATTAGCATTCAATTGATTAGGCACGGTTACCTGGCATGGCGTTAATGACACACATACCAGTACAGTGTCACAGTATAAATATGAACAGTACGGAAACTAAGCTTACCTACGCTCCATTGTAGCAATAGGGTTGTAACTTTTAATGTTTTTGATAGTGTTGTTTTTTTTTATTAAAACATTTTTGTTCTGTACTGATATATCAATCGAATTGAAATAACTTGCTTACAAATACAATTTAAATTGCTAATCTCATGGCTTCGGTTAATCTCAGCAAAAAACTATGGTATAACATTCGGAAAACAGTTTAATATAAACACTTATAAATACAACTTGTAGAACCATAGATCTTTAACTTTGTAAACAGCCGTATACGACGCAATACACTCGTGGCATTTTTAAAAAGATCGCGGAGATAAACTTATACGTGACCACTCGTCTTGACGCGGCACTCAATACTGACAGCACTGCGGCACTCAATACTGACAGCACTGCGGCAACCGCTTAGGGGTCTCGTCGATGCGCATGTTTGTGTGAGTGTGCCGTTTCGAGCGTTTCTAGGTAGTTTTCGTACTGTTCATACTTATACTGTGACAGTGTATAGGTCATTGTAATTGATAAACAAGTTTTTATATGGCTTGTAGGGTAAACTCACATAACTCGGTGATTCCCCTAACTCTGTGATAAGACGTTTCGAAGCTT
>NDFZ01005436.1:789352-853657 GCA_002192655.3 Mamestra configurata | reverse complement strand
TTTGAAAATTCGGCGAAATGAAATTAGTTCAAATAAATAATTACGCTAAATAAAAATTTACCAGTGAATTATTCGGTCAAATGAATAATTCTTCGAAATGACTTTATTGCAACTAAAATTCGATTGAGTAATATTATATCAAACGTTGTTCTATCAAACAAGGGTGAACCGGAAATTAGGGGGTTATTGGATACAACTTTTGAGGTGTATATGTGTATGTATGATAAGTAATACCTATGTATGTATAAGTGGTAGGGTGTGTATGTTAGAATGAGGGTATGTATGTGATAGTGTGTGTGAAGAAGTGTCTGTAGGTAGTAGTGTTTGGAGTTCGCGTGAGGGTGTGTTGAAGTGTTTGAGATTGTGTATAAATGTGCTGGTGATATGTTCCACATACAGAGAGAAATAGCGACCAGTAGAACAGGTTTGTTTTTAAAATACCTACTGCTGGACGTGCAGGATTTCTTCTGTTCGAGCGTAGTCTTGATCCATAAGCCAACCTTGGACCTTAGTCTTAACTTGGTGGTGATTCAGCCCGGCTATCTGAATGGCTTTGGATATATTTTTGTAAACTAACGTACTTAGAACGTAAAACTGGCGCCTAGCGAATGAAGTATTGTGACGTACTGTCGGGCATACATTTTTTGCTTTGCGCTTAGTAAGATCTAATGGGGGAATTTGTTTATGCTTTCTGAGAGTGGCTCGAAGGACAAAGAGCTGTCTCACAGTAAGTACTTTGCAGTCCGCATATAATTCAGTAGTAGGAAATCTGTATGGTCTGCCAAGCATCACCTTAAGAACAGCTCTCTGAGCTCGCTCTACGACAATAAACTTGGTTTTAGCAGCCCCTCCCCATACCGGGATGCAGTAGGTGATAACGGACTGACAGAGTGCTAGATAAACCATTTTTAGGATGTTAATGTCTGCGCACTGTCTCAGAGATTTAAAAATATAGATAAGTCTTATATAGCCTTAAGCCTTCCTCAATAAAAAGACTTCCTAGGATTAGCGCGTTCTATAGAGTGGTAAATGATCAATTATTGACCGCCGAGAGTAGAAAATAATTAAAGCCCTAATATCGCTATTAAAAAGTAGGGGTTTGTGATAGAAGGGTGAAAATTTAGGGTTATTTTTAATGCCACATTATAAAAAAAGAATGTTCAAAAATTTAAAAAAAAAATTAGGGGTGGGCAACCCTTTCAGAGGTATGAAAAATAGATAATAGACGATTCTCAGACTATTGAATATGCATATAAAATTTCATAAAATTCGGTCAAGCCGTTTCGGAGGAGTATGGTAACTAACATTGTGACACGAGAATTTTATATAAGAATTTTAATAAAATCTCCTAACTAAATAAACCCTAAAATATGGCGTCAAAAAATTCATCCGCATCGCTGTCGACTGGAAGTGTACCCAAAAGACTGGCGGCATTGCCACGTTGTATGGCAATGCTTATTCTTTGACCAAGGTAAAAGCCAGCCCTTGGGTCACGTGATGTGTCAACTAAGCGCCTTGAGAGATCTTTAAATAAGTTATGTGCACTCGGACCCCAAGACCCGAGAGTTTCAACCCCAAACGGCTCCAAAATATAACTAATATAATTACTATATATAATTTTATTTAGTTAGGAGATTTTTTTTTTTTCTAATGTATATAGTTAGTTAAGTATTTATGGAATAAAGGAGATCAAGGGTTTTACGTATCGTGTCACTAAGTTTACTTTTCACTTTTCAAGAATTTTATATATAAGAAGAATTTTATATATATAAAATCTTCGAAATAAAGTAGGTAAATAAAAGAGTACACAGATATGGGGCAAATTATAAGTACTAAAAATAAACAAAAGTTTGGATGATATTATAAGAATGAATAGCATGTGTACGGGTAATTTATACTAATATTATAAAGGGGAAAGATTTGTATTTTTGTATATAAAGAATAAACTTAAAAACTACTGGACCGATTTGAAAAAAAAAAAACAGTAATGAATAGCTACATTATCAGCTATATTTTATCCCCGTACTCCCACGGGAACGGGAACTACGCGGGTGAAACCGCGTGACGTCTGCTAGTATATTAATAAGGAGTTGATGTCCGTGTGTGTTTTGAGCGTGATTTTATAATCAGATGTTCTTTTGTTTGCCTAATCTAAGATTTCTTTAATAGCAATTCGCCTTAGTTGGGCTTGTAGAGACACCTGTCGCATTAGAGCGTTTTGTATCTACAATCATTACTTGAAATAAACTACTAAATTGTTTAGCTTAAGGAATCTATCGCTTTGTGAAGCAAAAATAGTATAGTCTATTTTAAGTTTCCTTCTCTGTCTCTTTACACACTGTGTCGACGTATCTTTTCCCACTCTTCTGTCGCAGGTGTTCTGGAAGAAATTTCTAATGAAATAAGCAGTACCTTTGTGCTCTTTTCTTAATATATATAAGTTTATTGTGTGTACAGACGCCAGCACATCAAGGTACAGCAATCTGCCAAATTTCTTTAAAAGATTTTCAACTTTATCGCTAAAGCTTTAGATTCAAGGTTGATTGGGAAAATTTGACAGTACATAAAATAAACTAATAGTCTGGACATACGCCAGCACTGAGAATTTTATACAACACTTATTGTGATAGAGTGATACCGTAGTTATTTAAATAAATATAGGCATTCAATGCACTTAGGTCTAGTTTTATCTTATCTTAGTTCTTAATAATGTAAAATTCCTTGTAAACTTAACAATACAATTATAGTTTCTGTATTGTTCAATATTGTAATGTTTGTTATTCTGCGTCTAGTTATTTCAAAGACTCAAAGCATTTATTTCATTAAGTCCATTTCAGGTCGGTCGGTCAAAAAGATGAAGCTATTTGCACGTTCCAAAGCGTAGATCTCTATGGAGAAGAACGTGCAAGGAACTCAACGGACATTCTTTTAAAAATCTCTATTAATTATAATATAATAGGTATAATATATAACTTTTCTCATAATATCAAAGGCCTTTAACAAAGTACAATTTACTGTTGGCAACATTCTAGCAGCGATATTAACTGGCACATGTCACATGGTCATTACCAGAGAAATTGGCATCCTTCTGAAAAATTATAAAAGATAAAGATTTATTTATGACATAACTGTGTACATTAAGTAGAACTTAATGTACACAGTTATGTTATGTATATTAATAAACATTACATTTCTAGATTAAACCGTCTACCCAAGTCGGATATGCAATAGTATTTTAAGAAATTAGGTACTTACTTACAAATATTATTTTCTCATCTACCTAGCCTTTTCCCAACTATATAGGGGTTGGCTTCCTGTCAAACCGGATTCAGCTGAATACCAGTATTTTACGTGGAGCGGCTGCCTACCAGACCTACACAACCCATTCACTGGGTAACACGCTAATCCTTGGCAAAACTGGTGTCAGATTTTCTGGCTTCTGCCAATCCGTAACAACTGTCAAAAAAAAGCTCATGCAGACTATAAAATAAATTATCAATTATATGTATATACATTTATTTTTAAACTTATTCCATTTAATTGCTTAGTTGCTGGCTGTAACTGATTGAAAACACGAATAACAGTAACATAGGTACTTTTATAATCCTACTAATATTATGAACGCGAAAGTTTGTATGGATAGATGTTTGTTACTCTTTCACGCAAAAACTATTAAATAGATTTTGATGAATTTTTGGCACAGTGGTAGATTATAGTCTTCTAGTCGTGTCTTATAGTCGTCTAGTCTGGAATAACACATAGGATACTTTATATCCCAGGAATATGTTTCCTTGGTATAATTTTCGACAATCACGCGGGCGGACCCGCGGGCGGCAACTAGATCCTACATCATAATGTTCATCAGTCAACCCTCTTCGAACGTTGTCTGAAGTCCTAGCTATCGTTTAGAAGTGCAGCAGTCCTCCGGACTGGAATCAAAACCGTTACGCTTGCCAAATCATCATTAGGTAAGAGATCATACATACCTATTAAACTGCCTGTTCCCACCTATTTTGGGGTTGGCTTCCAGCCCCACCGGATGCAGCGGAAAACCAGTATTTTTTAAATATTTTTTTATTTGAGATGGCTTTGCTCTTAACTCTAGTCTAGGTCAGAGATGACAGAGACAAAGTCGACGATGGAGCGAGCTTACCCAGAAGAAGCTTGTTCACTTTAACTTTGAAGAGATTAGGGTTGTATGCGTTCGGAAACACAGACGCAGGCAGAGAGTTCCACTCCGTTGCTGTGCGCATTATAAAAGACGCTTTTAGCGCGAATTGGTGGAATAGCAACATGGTAGGGATGGTGACTTGCATTGCGTCTAGATGTCCGATGGTAGAAGGGGGCCGGTGGGATGAGGTCGTGGAGTTCCTGGACACTCTCCCCGAAGTGCAATCTGTAGAAGATCGACAAGCAGGCAACCTTGCGGCGATGAGCCAAGCTGTGAAACTTGGCATCCACCAGCTTTACGTCGCCAATGAGCCTCATAGCTCTGCGTTCAGCAAGTTGGTATTTAGCTGAGCCATACCAAAGGTGGCTGCAAAACTTCATGCAGGATTGGACTTGTGCTTTGTAAAGGGTTAAACGCTATCCAGACGCGAAGTATCACATGGAGTGACTGCCTATCTGAACTCCACAACCCAGTAACTGGGTTATTACCCAGCATAGCCCTTGGCAAGACTAATATCAGAAATCTTGGCTTCTGACTGCCCGTAACGACCGTCAAAGATGTCCAAATTGCAGCCAGGAGCAATGGCTTAACGTTTTATTGAGGTTCGGCGGATTCTCAGTACCTTGAGATGGTCACCCATCCACGGACCGACCTCGGCAAGCGTTGCTTAACTTTAAAGATCGATCTGTGCGGACCAAATCATAATTAAGAGAGTACCTATGTATGAAAGATCTGTTAATACCTTAAACTTACCTCCATGATGTTATCTAGGTCGACTTAACCACATTTGCTTGAGCGGCCCAAATAACCGTTCGCTAGGATGACCCTAATGAGGCCTGGATTACGGCGTGGCCGATGTGGCCATCAGTACGATACAATAACGATGCTTAGGAAAATACAATGGACATTAGGAGAAGGATCTATTTGTGCTTAAAGTATCATTTTTGTTTTAAGGTTTAACTTAGTAGTACTAGAAGTTTGATTAACTGGCAGTGGATTTTCGCGTTTCTATAAAAGTCTCAAGTAATTTTAATTTCCTTACTCCTAACTTGCAACTAATCAAAAGAAAAGCTTATGGTGCAGGTCCCAAATATTTTTTAAATAATTTTAAAATAAACAGTTTTAAAGTATTATATTTATTTATTCATTTACACATACAATTATTTGTGCAGGCACAACCCAAGGTAGTAAAAGTAGTCATACAATGCGACACCCAGAGACACCCCACAAAAACTGATCACACACCTACTCGCGTCCATGATTGACCAGTCCCAAGTAACGGTTCCGTGTGCCGGCGCAAGTTACATAGAGGACAATACACTAACTCCGCCAATGAGCAGGAAAAAATGTCTAACCTCTGAGAGATGCTATTAGTAATCTTAACTGCCCGACACACGGGTGCAAACTTTAATAGGTTTGTACGGTCTACCGGAGTTTTAAACAGACTTGCCCTCCTTATCTCCGAAACAAAACAGGGTTCATATCTTATAGACTTGCCTTACGTTAAGGCCGAAATAACCTTCCCCTTCACGAAATAAGCGCCTCCTATATTCCAGTTACAAAGGTGACACTGAAATTGCAAGTTTACAAGCACATCAGCTGCAAAATTAAGCCACGAAATAACAATAAAGATCTTCACATAGATATAACACTAAAAATAGTGTAGATAAACTCATAAAGCTTATAAGGGACACAGGTGAAGGTACATAAACTACCCGCTGAAATTCTGAAAGGTCCCCAACACTGTATATCATAACGACGACAAAATTGCGTTCAGGGCTTACCTGCGTTGTGATTCTCGTAACGTAAAAGTTTGCGTTATACACGCTTTGTAATTTAGGTGTGTTGTCAACTCAAACTGTAGTTGTCGAGCAATTTGTTTAGGGACTTGGTCTTTGCGAATAGATGAAAAATATTTAGGTTTATTATATTTTCGGGTTGGATTTTTGATGGTTCGTGTTCAAAGTCAGAGGTCAGGAAACTGGCTATTGAATATGTGTATGACTGGAGAAAAAAGGATTCGAAGAATAGCGTAGCAACAGGGTTGGAGTAGATTTAAAAGTACTTAGATTATTGGATTGCAGGATCGTGTTCGTTCGTGCTTTCGTACTGGGTCGACTGGTCAATATTATTTGCAAAATGAAAGAGCCCAAACTATACATTTACCCCGCTTCTGGAACTCGCAAAAAAATATTGAAAAATAGTGGTGAAACGCTACTACTGCGACTGATTTGATGTATTTTCAATCGCCAATCGCATAAATATATAATATAATAAAATATAATATCTTGGGACAACTCACACACGGTCATCCGATCCCAAACTAGGCAGAGCCTGTGCTATGGCAACCAGACAACTGATAAACATACTTATAAATTTCTAAAAACATACATATTATAGACAAATTACACCCAGACACAGAACAAATGATCATGCTCATCACACAAAGATTGGTCCTGGGTGGGAATCAAACCCACAACCTCCGGTTTAGCAGTCAGGGTCACTAACCACTCGACCAACAGGCCAGTCATGATAATGATATTTATTTTGTAAGTAGGATAAACATAACACTTTTACACGTCAATATTTTTGGGTAATTTTAAACTAGATGAGGCCGGTGTTTCCTAGCTGACTACCCTGAGAAGAAACACCGAAACAAACTCAGAGGTCAAAGTCTCTTGTAAACTCCATACAATCGTACTGGTCAAACATATGAAAACCATGTAGGTTAATGTCTGAAGTGGTCTTTTGAGGAGTGTACCACATAGATTTGAGTGTACCTATCCTGACAGTGCAAGCATTTGTCACTTATCGTGTAGCTCTAACTTAAAACTTTAAGAAGCTCAACGACTTCACGAACAATACCAAAGTAAGGACTAGCATGACTTGATTTGCACTTCAATTGTTTCCGAAAACGGGTTTTTTTTTTTTAAGGATGGGAAATCATCAAGTGACTTCTTCCGCTCTGGGTGGAGCGGAAGGGCGTTTCAGACTCTTACTGACTAAAACCCATCCGTGTTCCTTCTAAAGCCCTTTGCGTTCCAGGGCCGCGGTGACTCTTTCGAACAAATTCCGCAACCCTCCTAGGCTCTGGCCCTAGCGGGCCCCGTCTTCTATGCTGACATCTCTTTGAGGCTCCAAAAACGGGTGCTTATCTTTCTTGGAATTTTCAGTGAAGTTCAGGGAAAAATCAAATAAACGAATATCCGTCTTATTTTTAGATATTCTGATTAAAAATAATGTTTCCACGAGGTTCCTTTCAACCAAAACTCAGACAGAAAAGAGAGGCTTTTTCAGCCTAAATATGAAAAAGTATTTTGTAATAACATGTCTTAGTAGAATTCTCAAGATCATGCCTTTGATATAGCTCTAGGGCTCTCGTTTGTGAACCTTTCTTTTCATACCTTGGTATAAATCCTACTAATATTATAAACGCGAAAGTTTGTAAGTATGGATGGATGGATAGATGTTTGTTACTCTTTCACGTCAGAACGACAAATTTGGATTGAATTTGGTAGATTATAGTCTGGAATAACACATAGGATACTTTTCATTCCGGGAAAATGTTCCCTTGGGATAATTTTCGACATAAACGCGGGCGGAGCCGCGGGCGATAGCTTGTAATTTATAAATGCTTTAAATGTAGGTCACAGGACTAAATGTTTAATCCTGATCCGAACTTGCTGAGGTGAGTTTGTTAGTTTGTTTCGCTTCCATGCCTAAATTTCTGAACCGATTAAGATGAGTTTTGGTACAGATGTACTGGTGTTGACGAGTCCCTAGATATGGTTATGTAGGTACATAACCATATCTAGGGACTCGTCACTTCTTTTTAAAGCCTCGGGCAAAGTGAAATCCAGCACTTGGACAGTTAGATTAGCACAACAATTAATGTTGTATTTTTCAAAATACAAAATTTTTGGTAATTAAGTGCTAAGACCCTTAGAAAAAGTCTTTATTAAATACATAATGTAGAACTATTGCCTATATTTTAACATAAATTAAAAAAAAAAAAAACTAACTAAAAATAGTCTAAAAAATGGCGTCGAAAAAATCGTCCGCATCGCTGGCCACTGGTAAAGTACCCAAAAGGCTGGCGGCATTGCCACGTTGTATGGCAATGCTTATCCTTTGTCCAAGGAAAAAAAAAGCCAGCCCTTGGTTCTTAGAAAATAGAAATGGGAAGTGTTGTAGTAGTAAGTAGTAGATTTTTCACTTGAACAAACATAACCGCCTCTACGTCACATGGAATATAAGCATAGTCAAAGTCAAGTCAAATTGTTCTGAAATACCTACTTACGCCCGCTTGCGCAAACCTTTTTTTTTTTTTTTGATGTCGGGGGGATATCCTCATGGAAATCCTCCACCCTGGGGCGGGTGGAGGGGTCTGTCAGACTCTTACTGACTAAAACCACCCCGGTGTTCCATCTCCCACCTACGCCGGGGATCGCGGGAACGTAAGCGACTTCCGCAATCCCCGGCTGGTGCCGGCCCGCCACTGCGGGCCACCTCGCGTCGGCGAGGGGAGTGAGGTGTTTAACTCCCCTCGCTACGTCAAAGAGGGGCGCACGGGAACACCACGCGCCGCCACCTCGGGTCCGGATGAATGGGGGGCGACGGACATCCCCAAGTCCGCCGCCCCTGGACCCAGTTAGGGGGGCCGGAAGAGGGCAGCGTATGCCCTCCTCCGACGCCCGATGCGCCTGCTGCGGGCAGGGAGAGCGGTTGTGATCTCCCTCTCCCTTTCCGCAGCCTCCTTCTGCGCGATAACTGTCTCGCAGAAGGAGACCACCGCGTCCCAGGACTCCTCACCGCCGACCATAGCATGAACTACGGCCGGCAGTGAGAGGTCACCGCCTACCACAGAGATGAGGGCACGGCGCGGCTCCTTACAAGCGGCACACTCTGCCAGCGTATGCCGCGCCGTGTCCTCCCGACAGTCGACGCAGTGGTGACATCGAGCGTCCGGCTCCCTTCCTATGCGACACAGGAACCTCCCGAAGCAGCCTGACTTAGCTTTTAACTCAGGGCTTGTTTTGCTAACACCGAGGTTAAATAAAAAACATTTCTTACATAATGGATCCCGGGTTGAAACTAGCTCGAGAGTTAAAAGATAGGCGGGCCTATGGGCCACTTGCAGAATTCGGGTTGGTTGATAAAACGAAGCAAGCGAGCCTTAATGTTGACTCTACGTATGCATCAACTCTTCAAAGGTGTGCAAACTATGTGAACACGCTCCACGACATAGGTAGCGGAGGGAGTAAGATGATGAAAATGCGCCGCGCCGTAAGGTAGCTGTGCGTCGTGCGCGGAAGATGCGCAGCTCGAGCAGACTGCTACACTGCTCTGCACATAGTTACATCACTCGTGACCATTCATAGCTCGCATCCATAGCTCGCATCCATAGCACGCATCCACAGCACACATCCTTCGTAATAAAAAACTTAGTTTAGTTGAATCACTTTCCACCACTGCTATGTTATGTGGACCAATGAATATGATTGGTGGATATTAAACGCATCCATAGCAACGTTGCATAGCACATATCTGATGGAAAAGCAGCCTACACTCGAATAATATCTCCACTACTAAAACAAAAGAAAAACTTGTTCCCATAAATAAAACATGAATCCTTCATACAACTAATGCAAATGGGTTACTTCCATCCTCTTTCATTCTTCACCGTTTAAAAGCCAACTTGCAACGTTTGCTCTTTTTAAAAGTAACCGAGGCAAAAAAATATTCCCGGCTATTGTCGGGTACCTTAACAAAGACTTAAACATAAAAGTGGGTAAGTTGTAAAGGAGCTTAACTGTACACTGAATGCCACTTCATGTTTCTATTGTATATCTTAGCGAGTGCAGTTTTTCTACAACTTATTTTTTTTTTGAGGAATGAAATGCAGAAGTGTGTCAGGCTTTCAGTTCATAGTGACGCAAAGGTTAAAAGTGATCTGTTTCAGGAGCATAAAGTTGCGAGTATTTAGTAAGTACGGATCTAAGAGGATCATCGGCAATGATAGGCTCGTCGAGTCGAAGCTCCAAAGTCTTGAGCATCGACGTCGAGTTAGCTAGGTTTTGTATCGGTTGCATTTTGGGGAGTGTGCGATGGAATTGTATAGTTTAATTCCGCGAAGCCCGTTCCATCATCGGACCACAAGACGTACGGAGATGCGCCACCGGTAGGTACATGGTGGACATCCCATCAATACATTCATTGTACGTACAGCTAAGGAGAGGAATTCCCTGATAGCTACAACCTGGAAGTATTTTAGTCAAGAGTGAATAGGTTACATCTAGGCAAGCGTGCTCCATTTTGACCACATCATCGCTTACCATCAGGTGAGATAGTGGTCAAACGCGTGCCTATCAATAGTATCTAAGCCGGCCATCTTTTTTTTCTCAAAAGGGGTGATTGTACTTATCATTTTGAACAACTCTTACTATGGGACCAACACTGAAATCGCTAATCGGAGAAATTCCTACAGGAACGAGAAAAACGAGATATTTGCGTACGAAACAGCGGGCAAAAGTTAGTAATTTATAATGCGAATGCAATGCAAACACATATCTGTTACAATATCACCCCCAAAACGTTTACAAATAAAACGATTTGCCAAACATTCCTACACACGTATTACATGTTTATTAGTTAAGTTTAAAGGCCTAATCCATCAAGTATCTCCCACGCACCCGTTTGAAGTTTCCTCTTGTCAAGATCAAGTGGTAACAATAGAGGAACATGCTTGTGACGTTATAATAAGGATGTGGTGGAAGGGGTAGTGTTGTGACTTGTGAATCAAGGGAATATTAACTGAAGGTTCACTGACAAAGGGTTTTCGTTAACGTCTTATAACAGTAGGTATGTACCACTCCATTGGTCTCGCGGTCGTAAGCGCGACTGCCGAGCGTGGAGTTCTGGGTTCGATTCCCAGGTCGGGCAAAACAGAGTTATTGGATTTTTGGCAGCCCGGAGTTTGGAAGTTAGTGGTGTGACACCCCCGTGCCTCAGAAAGCACGTTAAGTCGTTGGTACTGCGCCAGATCGCTCTCCGGTCGTGTCAGGTTGCCATCCCATCGGGTGATGAAAGAGGGAGTGCACCTGTGTTTGCGTACACACTTACGCACTATAATATGTCCCGCACCGATGGCTAGTCTCTGTTGAGAGTGGCCGCCATGGTCGAAACCGGTCAGGAGGACTATATATACATATATATGTACATCAGGTGAAAATTAATAAAGAATAGCTTTAAATGTAAACACCTAGCCATTTCCCACGGCCTAGACCTGGAGCCTAACTCATAGGAACTTGTATTTTTCCTGAAATAAAATGTGGGGGAACACGCAAAGCTAGTTTAGCTTTCAAGTAGTTGAAACTGTTTTTGAAATAAAACTTCTATATAGATGGGGATTAAGAATTTTCTGTCACGAAAAAGCGTTACGGCCGCGTGGAGGGGGTAGACGATATCGCGTGGAGAGAGGCGCCAGCGGCGGAAGGAGAGGTCCACTTGTCCGTTGAAGTTTCAATTTCTTTTTATTATAATCGGATACTCTTTCATATTTCTTTAGAAAAAGTTTTTAGCATAAACACAAAGGTACATAATATTTTTTCAGGACATACAACCGTTGCCAAAATTATGTTAAAACAAAACATTTCTGTTAATAAAATAGGTAAAAAAGAAAGTGTACCTCAATGCTGCGCCAAAATAAGTCCAATTCAGCATAAATGCCGGTCACCTAGTGCCGACGCTGATTTTTAACTGAACCTGAGGTTGTGAGATGTTACGGACGTAAATCAGTTCCTCTTTACAGTACAATTTTATATTTAAGAGGCTGTAAAAGTGGAGGTTAACACTGGTGTGTGTTACTGCAGTACCTTAACAATTTTCTAGTTCCTGATTGATCGTGGCGACTCCCCAGACACTATCACCCTCCATTCTTAGAATTTTACGTCTCCTCTATCTCCACGTCTGCCAACCTGACAATAACTCGACATTCGTTGACGGATTATTTTCGTTGCCAACCTTATGATATATTGTGTTGTTTTTTTCGTCATGGACTGACGTTTATGTCGATGTTCAGATGTTTTTGTGTTACCAACATATTGGATTGTTATTGGATGAAGGCGTAGTGGATGAATAAAATTGTGTTTTTCTGTATGCCGAAATCGCGTTTCTGAAGGATTGGGACACATGAGTTAAACACGTCTTCATTTTGAAAGTATATTCCATGTAGCCTGGTTGAACGTTTTGGCATTAATCTCGCAAAGATTCAGACTTCCAAAGTGTTAAGAAATACACAGGGAAAATAACTCAAAAATACTTTGTCCAACCCAGGAATTGAAGGCAGGATTCCATCCTCAACAAGGTTGTTCTTGCGACCAGTAACCAACAAGACAATGGATACTAACCATATAATATGTTAAAAATAAAAAACAATACAAAGTAAAAATAACTCCAATTTCGGAAGTCGGTGTTTTTGGTTCTTTCTTCGTTTTTTAATACCGACTTTAGAAATTAAAGTTATTTTATACTTTGAAGTGTTTTTTTTTTATTTGGAAGTCGGTTGTTTTTTTGTAAAAACGTTTTTTATTTTTCACTTTTTAGTGGTAACTCACACGTAATAAAACCAACGGAAAAAGCAAAACACGCTATTTCGTCTACTTACTTGGATGATATATTTTGCCTCTACACGTTAAACGACTGATCGGGTTTAGACGTAATTTGGCACATGTGTGGACCATGCACTGGTATAGGACATGGGGTAAGCTTTCCTCAGATACGCAGGCCAAGACCCTCATCATCCGCATAGCTTGATCCCAACTATATTAGGGTCGACTTCCAGCCAAATCGGTTCAATTGAATACCAGTATTTTACGTGGAGCGGCTGCCTACCAGACCTCCACACCCATTATCTGGGTAACACGGTAGTTCTTGGCAAGACTGGAGTCAGATTTACTGACTTAGATCTACAAATGACAGCCGGGACCAACGGTTTAACGTGCTTTCCGAGGCACGGAGGAAGCTCGGTTTGTTAAGATGGTCACCCATCCACAGACCAACCTTGGCAAGCGTTGCATAACCTTAATCGACCCGTGCGGCTGTTATTCTTTAGCCACGAGCGATTGTCTTATGAAAGCAGAAAATAGAAGTATTTCGGCCATTTTGCACTATACTCTGACACATGCAAAGAACAGAGCCACAGTCGCCAGAGAGCTGGTTTTTGGGGTCAGCCGGCACGATAAGGAAAATACAGTTAGAAAGCATATTGTTCCGCGCCAGAATTAATGTCGGGTACATTAAGTTACTACTAGCGCCATCTAGTATCGAGTAGCAGAACTAGTAGAGTCAAGTACCTTCTAGACATTTCTTTGCCAGAACATTCTACACTTCTCGATATCTAGTCAGTCGCCAGCGGTAGTTACGAGTACTTTCTAGAATTAAGTAACTGTCCTATATAAGGAGCGCGTAGTCCGCGACCAAGTTAGTTTATAAGCCCTGGCTGGAGGCTTTAATATTATATTAAGGCCACCACAGGCAAGCCTGGTTAAGCAGTCCACAACCTAATAGGTTGAACTGCGAGACGCCAATCACAAAAAAAAAAATGCTACCGAGTCAGTATTGGATTTGCGATACAAGCGAATACTTCGGAAGCGATTTTCAAGAGCGATTAAAGTTTTCAGTAGTGAAGTTGTGTTTTATAATTAGTGAGTTTATAGTTGTAATAATTAGTGTTTTTAAATTAAAGTGTCATTTTGGTTATTTAATCGGCTGTTTTTATTGTCACGAACCCTAAGCTCGTAACAATATAATAAAACAAACGTATATTGTACCTAATGAATTATATAACGAGAGCTCTGCGTTTACTGACCTTGTTCATAATAAAATGGCGGTGTCATTTCCTCTAGCCGTAGCTCGGCGCCGCTAAAATTTAGACTGCTTTTATTATTTCATGTTTTAATCGTTTGTGAAGTTAGATAGTTTTAATAAAATATAGCGTTTTGCGTTTAAACTGCAGACTAATTATTATGTGTATAGTCTATAATCCTACTATATCCTACTAATATTATAAACGCGAAAGTTTCTAAGCATGGATGGATGGATGGATGTTTGTTACTCTTTCACGGAAAAACGGGAAATGCGCGTACAAAGTCGCGGGCAAGAGCTAGTTTATATTAAATATGCGAATATGAGTTTAATTTGATGCACTTTAGTACCCAAATAGATGGTATCTTGGAGACGGTTGTACTTTTATTTTGTAAAAATTAAACCTGCACGCGAGCGAAGTCGGGCAAAAACTACTTAAAATTAAAGAAATTGGGTTGTCTTTAAATTATAGATCTATTTATTATTAAATATATTTTTTATTTCCAGTGTCCAACCAACTCAGATATATCGATTTAAGACTATCATAAATAGCACTATAACTTTTTTTAAGTTCTAAGCATAAAAGTACCTACTACTCGCGCGAGTTAACTTGACACCAGGCTCGAATAACGTATTGACGTTTAAATTTAAATTAAACAATTCGATTTCGAAAATAATATAAATGCAACGGTAACAGTGATGCTAACGCGTTTATATCGTTTTCATCGAAATCGCATTGTTCAATTTTAATTATAATTCATTCGGTACAGGTGTCAAGTCAACTCGCACAAGTTGGAACGAGAAAACAACTGTTTGAATTCTAGCATGTGAAGAATTCCTCCCCATCCTCCCCATTAGGGAATTCTTATGTTTCAAAGAGCAAAAAAAAACACGATACATTATTTTATAGTAGAAAACTGCTTACTTTTGCACAACTCTGGCACAACGTATAACAATAACATTTTACGTCTTTTGTTCCAAGAAATGTATCGAAATACCGAATTCTTTTGTTAGGGTTCCTTCACGGAGAACAAAACCGGTCCTATTTTTACTGAGCTTACGCTAGTAGCCTGACACAAGGCTGTTTTTTAATGGCACGTATCCTAACAAATTTTAATCTCGACTCCTTGAATACCTATCCGTTCAATATTATAAACTTCCTAGAATTCCTAATCCTATGACGAGAAACTTTCACTGATACAAGGCTACACTATTGCCGAATGCCCAAAACAATCCTCTAACGGCCGGTCTCATGCTCATGTCACAAAGGCAACCATGACGTTTCAGCTACTGTTGGTAGCTAATTTGACAGTTGGTTAACGTTATTGAAACCGGCCGTAAGCGGGCAAAGCTAGTACAGAAAAAAAAATCCAACAGATTCAGAGCAAAGTGGCTGTGACTGACGAACAGACAGCCGTCCAGATAGACACACGATTGATTCTACAAGGGTTTCGATTTATAAACGTTTTCTTTCTAAAAAATAATAAAATTAAGTACCGTAAAACGAGGGGGATAGAAATGCAGGGGATAATAAAAAAGGAAAATTTTATTGGGATGTTTACTTTCATTCCATATGAAAGGTGACTCACAATGCATACATAAAAAAAAAAAATTTAAAAATCGGAGTTCTTCATTGCAGTAAGTAGCGGAGAATTTTTACTTTCCTATTTCTAAACATTTTTAAGGTTAAATGCCAATGAACGATGATTTCATTTTTAAGATGTGTGAACCTACTAATATGTTTTACTAACGAACTGGGCTGTATGTTGTCTAAAGAAATAATATTTAAATAACGTGAAACCACCAATCAAAGTGTCGTATATTCACCCCTGCATTTCTATGTAGTACCGGGTAAAACGGGGTGGCGTTTTACCCGGTACTACGGAACCCTCGCTTCAAAAGCCCACATCACACTTTGCCGTTTCCCTCAGCAAACGAGGATGTAATTCCGCTCATTTCAAACAGACATCAGAAACAATTCCTTAGGATTAATTCCGATGTGTTCTTTGTGAAGTTTCGTATGTAAAATTAAATTTTAGAGCGGCCGTGACTGTCTCAGTTGAAGTTTGTCGCAAAGGGTGGATACCCTTATGCCAAACTTTGTTATTTGTTTTTCTGTTTGTTATATGCAAACTTTGGGCTTGAAATTCGTGTATTGAATAAGCGGGAAATATTTACGATGGATAATTATTAACGGGGGAACTGTTATGGAAGTGGGGTTTTTAAGGTTTTAGTGAATAACACGGCATTTTTAAATTCAAATGCAATATGTAGGTACTGGTCGTGATTTCCGATAAGTTATTTATTGAACTTACTTACTTAATTTGTTAGTAATTCTGTTCATTTCAAGCTAGTTCTCACTGATTTTTAATTTAGACTATTATCAGAATTAATTTTAATCTTAGCGTTATTTAACCCTCTAGGCCTACACTAGGGTGATGTTATTTCGTCGAGAGTGTATACGCGTGTTTTCATTTTCATTTCTATTGAAGTCTTGTAGCCAAAACGACCTACAGTGTAATTCTGTAAACATGGCGAAGTGAAGGCTTGGGTGATGTGATCACGAAGTGAGCTGTCAATCCATGTTATCAATGGATCGATGGAATCACTTCGACATGTTTACAGAATCGACCGGTTGATAGATTTTATCAAATGAGGGTGCCGAAACTGCCGATGTGAGATAGCTCTATGAATTTTAAAAATGCGTGAGGCGTGAGGTAAATAAAGTCGTATTTTTCATGACATTGTCATGTGGGGGGGTATCTAAATAAAAAGCTCAAAATGTAGCATCAATCATCAATTGCATCAGAAACCTAATCGCCAAAACACTACTAAATAGTTTCAAACAAGACACTTCCAAAATTTTAATCAAATCTGTGATTGAAATAAAATAAATGCCACCAAGTGCATCTGAAAAAATACTTTTGGAAGTTTTAAGTATTTAGTTTTTTGCCTTCCGCTACAGCACGCTCTAATCTCAGCATACTCGTAACTTAACTATTTAAGCTTCAGCAAAGCCCTTATCCTCAGAGATCCTCAAAATAATCTTCCACCATCTACCAATAAGATAAACACAGCACCAGAACACAGCAGAGAGCTCAGCTCCTAATATTGCATCCGATAGCATCGAATTTGAATATTTAATGCCATCTACCAATATTCTCGAATCGATCAATACATATTTATGAGACATTTCGTTGACGTATACTAGATTGAAATTGCCTTCTACATTTACGTATATTT
Organism: Mamestra configurata; assembly: GCA_002192655.3. Lineage (NCBI taxonomy): Eukaryota > Metazoa > Arthropoda > Insecta > Lepidoptera > Noctuidae > Mamestra > Mamestra configurata. The sequence goes on along the minus strand of NDFZ01005436.1, from coordinate 836,379 downwards.
AAATAGGAGTGATGAAGCCTTTGTAAAAGGGTTTATTGTAAAGTAGGTGGATCCTGAGCCAGGTGCGTAGTACTAACAACCATTTTTATGAGTGCCCTGTCACATCTACTCTGCTTAACCTTTATACTCCATTGTCACATATACGCGACAAGCTAGTGCGTGCCCTGTACGCCAAATGTCGCAAATATTTGACAAAAAATACGTTGAATTTGTGGCTAGGCGTCGGGGGCACGCCGATGCGTTTATGCACTGGCGTCTAAAAGGTTAACGGGTCTTGCCTGTATTAGCTTGAACAAAATGAATACCTCAAGGCAGACTACAAAAAAAAAAAACTAAGCGAAAACATGCCAAGGGCACCCCTTGTGGGGTACGGACCTCGGCTCAGGGCATCCCTGACGGAAGAACAGTTAAGAAGGGTTGGATTGAAATGTAAGTGTATAATAAGAAGGCCTGGTGTGAGTATTTATGTATAAGTACTCATTCGATCGCGTTTACGTAAACGTTCGCTGATGTCAAATTGTATGAGAAAAAAGAGGTTTCCATTATTGTCACCTTATGGGACGACGTTTATTCAGTTTTATGTAAGGACTAGCTTTTGCCCGCGACTTCGTACGCTCGTATCCGTATAGCGTAAAGCCTTCCTCATAAATGTGGCTATCATCTACAAAAAAAAACGAGTTTTACAGTAGTCGCATAGGATATGTAACATTTATGACGTCTCACCTTGGTAAACAGCAACATTAACATTAAAAGTACCAACTGACAGCCATTGGTCAAATCGAATAGGTCGCGCTCATTGGTCAAATCAAATAGCGCGCGCTTCCTTTCTTCCTGTTACATACTTCCGTCCCATTTCACGAAATCACTCCCACAGATTACAGCAAAGCGAGAGGAAAGATGTTACACATCAAAAAGAATTTTCCAAATTCGACTGGCAGTTCCACAGATTAGAACGTTCAAACAAACAAACTTTCCAGCTTTATTATATTAGTATATATTGGAGCAGGTGGCGCTCAGTAGTTTCTGTTCTCTCCGCTGAGAAAAAAGTGTGAAAAAGAAAATCAAAACTCATTTATTCAAATTAGGCTGAGTGCCGGCACTTTTTGAACGTCAAAGTTCTACATAAAGACAGTCCCCCAAAACGTTCGCCCGTCACCACTTCCAAGTGTGAGTTTATGGTATGTATGGTATATTGCGAATAAATTTAATTGAATTGAATATGTTTGACATGTCTTTCGTGACGGTAGGATATAGCTATAAGAATTATACTGATTGATCATGCCACTAACAAGAATCAGTATAAGGTTGGTAGCGAATCAATGCGCCACCTATCGTGAAAACATGGCAGTAAAGATACTGCCATGTTTTCACGATAGGTGGCGCATCGTCGGCATGACTATTGAAAGCTGTTAAATACATTTTGTAACCTATAATTCAATAAATTGCCTGTGTGTTGAACCAGGATGTACCCCTGGTGTACATTTATTTACCAAAGACAAAAAAAAGGCTATACTTACCTCGCAAAAAACATCTAATTAGTCCGTCAGAGAGATTTCCAGAAAATATTGCACACGTATTTTTCTTTTGTCACATAAACAAAAAATTAAGACGATACAGTGCGTTGAAAACTCGTGTGACGTCACTTACCAGTACACTTTTTTACTGGAAAGTGACGTTACTAGCCCCCACTCCTTATCTTTGGTGCGTTCTATCTTCGTATTTTTTTATTCATTTAATAAAATAAAAAAATACGTATCCAATATTTTTCGATAGTCTAATTGACGGACTAAATCGAATCATACTTTTTTTAACCCGGGCAACATCCTGATTTTTTAACCTTCCAGGTACAATAAATGCTATCAATAACAATAGTTGAACGGTTTCAACACAAAAATTAGCATTAACCAAAGCGTAAACAAAGCGAAAACGAATTGACAGCAGCCATCCTGCCGCTAGCGATATCTGCGCTGAGTTTTGCGTGTGGATCCCCATTGACAAGCTTATCAGTCCACTTTGACTGCTCTTATAGTTTAGCAGTCGCGAATTTCGCCAACTCAGTAGAATAATCTGTCTTCCCAGTAACGACAGCCAATTTAAGATCCTAACCAAACGAACTTAAAGTTTTTCTCAGTTCATTCCCATAACTTGAGTCGCCCGGAAACGCTAGCTTAAATGTTAGATTAGAAGAAAATGTAGCTGCATAAATACTGAGAGCTTTAACCAGACAAAAGTAGGAATAGAGCCTATAAATATACCGTTTCGCAGGTTTATAGTTTTCTCAGAAGATTCCGTACTATTGTAAATCATGACTAGGACAAAATTGCGCCAAGGTTTGCTGCTCGCTCCCTGAATGTAATATCTTTTGTTTTATCTCATTTTTGTTGTGCTCTCGTTTGTTTATTGTTTTAAAATTCAGGTTGTTTGGAGATTAAAGTTTGTTGGTGTTGTAATAATCTGAATAATTTTGCTGTAGTGATAAGATACATACTTACTCTTTAAGATCAGCGTCACACAGCATCTGTCTGGCAATATTGCTGAAATTAATATTTTTGGGTTGTGGAGGCCTGGTAGGCAGCCGCTCCACGTAAAATACTGGTATTCAGCTGAATCCGGTGTGACTGGAAGCCGACCCCAATATAGTTAGGGAAAGGCTAGGCAGATGATGATGAGTCGTGGGGCGTGCCCCACGACTCATCATCGTCTGCCTCATACACAATATTTTAATGAGGATGACAAAAAAAAATGTGATAATCATTCAGACATTCTACATATTTTATTATGCATAACCTAGCTGTTCTGTATGGTGTCGGACGTAAAAGAATTGCGCCATCCCATCACTTCCCGTGGGTGTCGTAAGAGGTAACTTAGGGACTCACCAGAGAATGGGCAGCAGCATTCTCTGTATATTACAACAGCTACACTGCGATCGCCAACCCGCCTGCCAAGCGTGGCAATTATGGCAAACCTCCCCCCTTTGCCTTTGTCCAGCAGTGGATATCTTTGGGCTGATATGATGATGATGATGATGACCAACCTGGACACTTATGAAACAAACTAATTTGAGAACATTAACAATTCTTCTCTGTTGTTGCTTGGCGTCTTTAAGTTCAAAGATTTGCCTTTCAATAAGGTAGCAACAAAAAAGCCTAACACCAAGCGTGCATCATTAATGACCACATTCGAGTTCCAAAAATACCTACCACTGAACAAAAGGCCTAATCCTGAACGAATACCTAAACACAGTACACACGTATACACAGAAACAGAAGGAAATAAAGCTATTTCAAACATCAAAAGACGGGAACCATTGTTTCCAATATTTAGTCACGAAACAGTGATACTCATACGAAATTTCCTTTACATATTTTAATCCGGGATCTATACGGTATCCCGGGATTTAAACTCCCTCATTGTTCCAGTATTTAATATTACATTGGATTCCCGGTTTTTCCCAGCCCTGGGACGCGTTCCTGCAAATTGTATATCGTTGGCAGTGTTGCCAGCCCTACCCTAGAGGAAAACTGCATAAAAAATAAACCTATAAATTTTAGTAAAAATAAAATGTACAGGCTATGCTTATTTATAATAGAATAGATAGAGAGTTTTAAGAATAATTAAAAATAAAGAATACTTGGAAAAATCTTAAACTATCGAACCAATGAATAATTTTAGAAGATACAATATCCAAATTACTTTGAAACAAACAAGATTTTTATAAGATCCGCCATTTTATTTGGTTTTTAAATTTTATACCGTGTGGCATTCGCGATGTGAAGAAAAAATATTTTTAATTTTTAATGTAACCAGTTATACTCGCACAATTAAGACAAAACTAATGACATTAAATTGATTGAAAGTTGTGTATCCGTTTAGGAGTTACAAGGTACCATAAAAACATATAGAAACAAATTAAATAAATGAATTTGAAATTTGAATTTGAAATTTTGCCACGGTCAGATAAAACTTACAAAAACCGGTAAATCTCCAATTAAAACTGTAAAGTTGGCAACCCTAAATATTGGCAAAAAGGTGTGCATTGTAGAAACGGTTATTGTATTGTATGGCATTGTATTGTGAGTCTGTAATTTTACGCTTTCAGGCGGATTAGGATTTTTTATGTGTGCTTTCATTTGGAATGATTGTTTTCTTTTGAAAGAGAGAGGAAATGATTTTGTTTTTCGGTAAGAATAAGTCCTGTCCCATTTTTAGATTTTTCCAAATTTTTTTTTGCAGGTTATCGCTGCAGTTTGTAAGAACTGTAAATAAAATACTTAGGTACGCCTATTTGTAGTTGACAAATGTGCAGTCATTAAATTACAAATCCTATATCACAATATACAAATTGATATTTGAAACAAGAGACTAAGATGTAGACAATTTAAACTGGACATAATGAATGTTAAATGGTCTCAATAAACTGCAACAGATCCGTATCTCAGTGGCTCTTACGAGTAGATTCTCACTTCCACACCACTGACATTTATTACCCCATTCGAGAAACTAAAATACGATGTAACAAACTTGCTTACTCCATTGGAAACCCTCAAATAAACCATTTATAGTACTATCTGCCAAAAAACACGCTTGAAACTCCCGCGACAGAAGGAGAGGAAAGCGTTTGTAAAAATGTAAATTTTATTGCCTAAAAGCAACCGGCTCTGGTATAAATATTTGAAGTTAAGCCGACTGCACACTGGGCATGCGCTGTGCGGATTTTATATGGCCCTCTGTTACACCGAAGTGGGAATTTTGTTACGTCGAAAATTTGAAACTTTTTTTTAATTCAGTTGTTGATACAAGATGGCCATCGTTTCGCTTCAAAACTTGGGCGTGGAAATTAAAATGCGTGAGTCGGCGTAAAACTCGACCTACTTTCTGTTGCTATAGATTGCAAAGGCAACTAAGAGTAGTTGAAGAGACAGATTGTTAAGAAAATATGGTTTATATTTTAGTTTATTGCGTAACTCAGGGGTTCCCAAAGTGTGCGGCACGGCGCCCTCGCCCCCGTAGAAAGTACAGAAGGGCGCCGCAAGACGCTCCTGTTTTCCTTTCTTTGGGATCTTACGTATTCGCGTTTACAAAATTTAATAAACAGTTCAAATCTCGCTCGCTGCTTAGTATTTTATTTCCTTTTTGTGTTTCAATATGTAAAAAAAAAATATAATCTATTGTGGTTGCTTTAATCTTTGTGTCTAGTATAATTGTAACCTAAATAGGTTCCCGGCGCCCTAGCTTGCCAAAATTGGCAAGCTAGGGCGCTGGGACATAATACTAAACGGAGTAAGTGCGCCACTAATTGAAATAGTTTGGGAACCCCTGGCTTAACTATATCAGTTTTTCTTGGACACGTCAGAAAAAAATCTTCCAGATAGGTAGTAATTAAGTACCCTCCAACGCCAGGATCGTCATGTAGTAGGTGCCTGAAGACGGGCCTAAAAAATGCTGGCTTCTAAATATTTATATCGCACTGGGATTTGCTGTTGGAGAACCCTATTCTGTTTTGAGTTCGCTATTGTACATTAGGTGTCCTATTATGTTTGTATTTTTATGTTTCTTGTGTGCATATAAATATAGATATTGGCAGTAGAAGGGGATTATAAGATAGTCTTTTTGCAGTATAAAATAGTAAAGTATAAAGTAAACTCCGTTTTTACGTTACAGTGCACTAACACACTCGAGAAGGACACTAAATTAACCACTTGTATCACTGTGATATATGTTATAACTATATTTCATTTGTTGGAAATCTAAATCTATACTAATTGTGTTTGTTTGTTTGTTTGAACGCGCTAATCTCTGAAACGACCAGTCGGATTTGGAAAATTATTAATGTATATGGAAGCCACATTCATGAGGAAAGCTAATCGGCTATACGAGAACGGGAACGGGGAGAATACGGGATAATTACGTGCGTACGAAGTCGCGGCAAAAGCTAGTGAATATATATACACTGCCCGAACATTTAGCACTAAAACATTAACAAAATGAATCAATTGTACTGATGAGATCCACGTACCCTGTCAATCCGTACAACTGCGAATATTCCCTTGGGTAGTTAGTACCTACAGGGCTGACACTAACTTTTGTGATTGGTCCATCGCTGAGTCACTTGGGAGTAGTCGGGACAAGCTGTAGTTTCAATCTATGAGCATGTTTGTGTTTCAGGTAGGTTGGTTTAATGGAAAAAGGTTATTGTTGAGCATTTTTCAGCTTGTCATTAACTTATCAGACCTTTGTTTCGGTTATTTTTGTCTGGAGTTAGAGAGTTGAACAAGAACTTTTAGGCCGCTTGAATGACAGTGTCAAAGGTCATTGAAATTTTCTGTGGAGATTTTTTTGGGAAAACAAGATGGCGGCTTTGGTTTTGATTTCTTTCACGCGCCAAAAAGATGCCTGTATATACATAAGTACTATGCAAAACCATTGAGAATTTGATTGTTATCTTTTTTTTTTAAATAATAAGATTAAAAAATAAATAACTTTAACTAACATAAGTTCTTAAAATCTAAGGGTTTCACTATATTCGGCATTTCCGACGTGCAAATACACTTCTCATCAAAAAAATCGAAACACTTTCGTTTTTATTGTTTTTGTCCTAATTTTTTACAAAAGAGAATTAATTCCATGAAAAAAAAAACATTATTGTGTAGCTGGCAGTTTGGTCATTACAGTAAGAAGAAAAAAATCAAAATTCGAAATTAGAATTTCATTTGTTTATCCTATAAATGAAATTAATCACTGTTTTGAGACAAATGTGTATTTAGGGTTGGAGTACGTTTCTCGTTTAAAAACTAAAATTAGCGCTTGTCTTTAAACTTTTTGTTTCTTATTTCATTTACTGTGACTTTGGGACGTCTGAAAAAACTTTTTTTTCTAAAACATATGGATACTTCGCCCGCAGAAGCCGCCCAAGTGGTGGCATTGCTGGATTCTGGACTTAGTCAGCGTGTTGTGGCTGCAAGATTGCATCTAAGCTTATCATCTGTTCATAGAGTCTACAAACGCTATCGGGAGACTGGTTCGTTCACGCGCCGTTCAGGATCTGGCAGGAATCGGGTCACTTCTGAGCGAGATGATCGATTTATTGTAACAACCTCTTTACGAAATCGACGCCTTAACGCTTTTCAACTGCAGCAGCAGCTTCGCGTTGTACGAAGAGTAGCTGTAAGTGACTCTACAATAAGAAGAAGGTTGAAGGAACGCGGATTGGCACCGCATAAGCCAGCGAATGGGCCGAAATTAACTGCAGACCATCGAAGAGCGCGCCTTAACTTTGCACGCGAGCACCTAACTTGGTCATACCTTCAGTGGAGCAAAGTACTGTTTTCTGATGAGTGTAAAATTATGCTGTATGGTAACGACGGAAGGAACAAGGTCTACAGAAGAGATGGAGAACGCTTTGCACAATGCTGCATTGAAGAAAAGGTCAGCTATGGTGGCGGTTCGTGGACGGTTTGGGGAGGAATCAGCGCCGACGGTAAGACAGAACTTGCCTTTGTATCTGGGCCACGGCTGCCTGCACTAAACTCTCATCGGTACATCGAACAGTGTCTTGAACCTCATGTGATGCCCTATGCACATTTTATTGGCAACGACTTCATATTCATGCACGACAATGCTAGAGCTCACACCGCGGGCGTCGTACGAGATTATCTTACCGAAGTCGGTATCTCCATTATGGTATGGCCAGCAAGAAGCCCGGACATGAATCCCATTGAACATCTATGGGATGAATTAAAGAGACGAATTCGAGCAAGAGATCCAGCCCCAGAAACACTTAGCCAGCTGCAAAATGCAATCCAAGAGGAATGGGATAATATACCACAACATGTGATCGTGACTCTCATCCGATCGATGAAGAACCGTATGGAAGCAGTAATAAGAGCTCGCGGAGGGAATACAAGTTATTAAATAAACGTTTCTTACATTTTTTTTCATTTACGCGTGTTGTTTTACCCATTTCCTTCATATTCCATACAGGGTAAAAATTACTCATTATACAAAATACGAAACCTATGAAGACTTAATTTGAATTTAGAACATTAACATTAGGATTTAAAAACCTCATACTACTCACTATTAAATGACATTTTACATTTATTCCTAAATATACACATTTTTCTGATAATCCTTATCAAATCATAAACTGCGAGGTGTTTCGATTTTTTTGATGAGAAGTGTATTTAGATTTTACATCTCTGTTATACATATAGCATGCAGTACAAATTAATCTAGTAATTAGCAATAAGCATAAAAATTCTAATATTAGTTCAATAACTTAAATTTAGATTTCCATACATTTTTTTCCTTAGCCTATTGTATCCCACTGCTGGGCAAAGGCCTCACCCGTATCCTTCCAGACATTCTTTTCTTGCGCCACCTCGAACCAGCCTTCGCCATGCAATTAATAAAATTAAAATTAAATACAATTCTATTCATTTAAAATAATAATTTGTATTAAAATATCGGTCAATAATAGTGATATAATATCAAAAATAATAAGTAGCCATTATAGAAAACTTTTAAATATTGTATAAATATTTTAACTCTCTCTTATCTCATAGATATGAATTATTTTAACTCTTGCTTAAATTATCATTTTAAAGCAGCACAGATCAGATAGTTAGAAAGGTACACTTTATTGTAAACCAAACTAGTTTATGTTATCAACGAACAGTTGCCAAAAATATAACAGTCGGGCCAACATTCGTTGAACATTCGCTACAGTGTAACACCAACCGAAATCCGGTCCATGTGCACTTACATCACTGTCCAGGAAACGTGCTTCCTTATGCATCGTTAATCTTGTTTATTATACTATTTATTATAACCGAACACCCGACTATACTGCCAGGGAAGTCACGGGAGCCAGGGGAATCAAGCGAGCCAGGGGAATTTTTAAAATTACCTGGCAACGTTATCAACCGTGATTTAGATGTGAAACTTCTACCTGTTACGTTTATTTAAGTTTGTTATGGAGATTTAGGGAGATAGATGAAATGAGATGAGGTTTTGTTTTGTGGGGAAAAGTTGTTTGAGTGTTGAGTAAGCTGCGCTTTTATGTAATGATGAGCTACTTATGACAGAAGAACGTGTCTTCTTTACCGTGTGTACTAACTTGAATTTATTTAACACTAGTTGCACCCCGCGGTGTTACCCGGTGTAAAACGTGTTATATATATAAAAAGTAGTCTATGTGTTAATCCAGGGTGTCAGCTTCCTGTAAACCAAATTTTATCAAAATTGGTTCTGCCGTTTGCGCGTGAAAATGTAACAAACACACTCACAAACTTTCTCCTTTATGATATTAGGGTCAATTTATACTAGCGCAGAATCGAAGCGTCAAAATGAAACTTGACGTAGTAAATTTACCTTTATCTCCAAAACATAACGTATAATTTTTTTTGAGATAAAAGAAGACGCGCGAATTCGACGGAATTCGCGCGTCGGAGCGGAAGAAATATCTCAGTAGAAATATATATATTACGATGTGGAAATATGAGTGAATTTGCTATTGAAGTTTCAGATTGACGCTTCGACTCTGCGCTAGTATAAATTGACCCTTAGTGTGATAATAAGTGACACAGCTTTTTAAAATTTGACGCTTGCGTTTGATTACTATCTCACCTTATGGAAAGGGATGATGTGGTCAACGATTGAGGACGCTAACCTAGATCCAGCTTCGCTTTAATAGTCATCATCAGATTTGTCTCTGAACATTATGGATGATTCGACTGCCAATTCAATTTCGCTATCAATACGTCGAGGGACACAATCATGGAAATAGCGCTAGTATCGTCTAACACTGTTATAATAACTGTGTTGGGATCGGCTTCAAGTCCAACTAGATGCAGCTAAATACTAGTATTTTACTTGGGCTCCTATGAGCCTATCAACTCTCCACAGTCCAGACTGGTGTCAGATTTCCTGGATTTTGCCAAAGATCTACAAATGGCAGCTGTCACCAACAGGTTAGCGTGCTTACCGAGGCACAGAGGAATCTCAGTATGTTAAGCTGGTCATCCATCCACGAACTGACTTCAGCTAGTGTTGCTTAACTTTGAAGTTCGGCCCGTGCAGCAGTTATAATTAAGCCACGAGCTTCTCACGTCATTGTCTAGCAGTACTGAAATATAACAGTAAAGTTTGCGTTGAAGTTGTTAATAGGTATGAATACTATTTCAACCATTTACAACCCACTTTTTTAATCCACTCTCACAGCTCACATCCAAGTCATTCCCCGTCATGTCCAACAAAATAAAGGTCTGCCAGTATTCCCCATCGGAAGTAGTAAGGCGACACGTAGAAATGGCTGACATTACTACACTGAATGGCGGGAAACTGCTTTCTTTCCGCCATCTTGTTTTCCTCTGATTAATTTTGTTAGTTGTCCCGAGAGGTTCTCTGATACATGCCTGTGTTTGTTCGTATTTTGTTTGCATGATTTTTTTTAGTCCTGTGACGTGTTGTTGTAGATTTTGGGAAGATTTTATGGTGTTTGAGTCGAGGATAGGTGAATTTGAACAAGATTAGCGAAGTACAGGAACAAATGCAGGCCTTAAAGTAGAGAGAAAGCGATAAAAATGGTTTTAAATATGATGAAAGGAAACTCGATAACATAAATGTCGCAGTGACTTAACTGAGATGTTGAACTATTGATGTATTTAGGATTGCCACGGATTGTTTGCTATAAAGCTGGTTTGTATCGTAGGTACATATTTATTTAATACCTACTTATACTTTACGTACACAAATTCACACAGCCGGACGTAATGCCTTTGGCATTTTCTACTAGACAACATATTTTAGGAGTTAAGGGTTTTAGCCTGAACTTTGTTAGCTGAGACTGACTGAAAAAACTATGAACAAGCTGAACCCCGAAATCATATCTTACCATTTATTAAATAAAAAGTGGCCAAGTGCTAGTCTGACTCGCGTGCAAAGGGTTCCGAACGAATTAAATTTTTTGTAACATGTTACTTTAATATTATAGACCTCTTATGTTTTCTGTAATTTATAGGTAAAGAATCATCATCTGCATTTTTTTACAAATTAGTTACGGAGATATGGGGAGGGGAAATGGTATTTTTTTGTCTAATTTAAAACTAATAATATAATTGAAACCCTCACAATACGCCCTTTTTATATGTCACACAGTACAGTTTTAATTTTTTTATATCTATTTCGTCCACCAAAAGTGACCCCCATACTCAAAATGTATCTATTTACGTACCGTGTCCGTGTTTGAGTCACAGTACTTCGAATGTGTACCACATTTCAACAGAATCGGTCCAGTACATTCGGAGAAAATTAGCTGTGACAGACGGAGAGACAGACAGACCACCCGAGTGATCCTATAAGGGTTTCTTACGGATGTTCGGAACCCAAAAAATCACAGATATTACTACTGAATCTTCGATTGCTCATGCCTCCTGTTCATATTCACGATGGCAGGTGTTCTTACCTTCTCTAGCAGCTGCTTGCCGCCATTTGCCGCCATAACACGCGTTAGATTTTATTGTGAACATTTCCTGCGAACGTGGCTTCTCGAGGACGTTTTCTCTTGCCGTTTGATGTTGAAGATAAATTGATGGTTTGTTTAAAATATTTTGTAGATTAATGTTGTGTTCATTTATCTATTAGATATAGTGAACAAAAACATGTGACGAAAAACGAGTTTTGATGAGTTACATTTTTTTTAGAATCGACTCTTCAAGCCCCTTAAATTCGATACTAATGTGGTATTTTTAGTTACTGCAGACGCCCGTATTGTTTCTCTTTTAAAATTCTTATATCCAACATTATTACTTAAGTAAATCAAACTACAATAAACATTTAAAAAAAATATGCAACAAAATATTTGTATTAAAGAAATAAATATAGGTACACAGAGCCACACGAGAAATACACAGAGAAATAAATATAAGCAAATATACACAGAGCCATACGGGTCGATCAAGGTTAAGCAACGCTTGCCAAGGTTGGTCTGTGGATGGGTGACCATCTTAACATACCGAGTTTCCTCCGTGCCTTGGAAAGCACGTTAAGCCGTGGTCCCGGCTGCCATTTGTAAATCTAAGCTAGTAAATCTGACACCAGTCTTGCCAAGAACTATCGTGTAACCCAGTTAATGGGTTGTGGAGGTCTGGTAGGCAGCCACTCCACATAAAATAGGTACTGGTATTCAGCTGAATCCGGTTTGACTGGAAGCCGGCCCCAATATAGTTGGGAAAAGGCTAGGCAGATGATGAGAGACAAATCGCATATTATCTATAACAAAATTAGATTACAGTACTCTTTCACCTACTGTTTTGAACAGCGCAATTTTCTTGGAGCCACCTAAAATACTATTTTTCTGTTCCCTTCTTCTTATTTATTTGTTAAATGTGTGTACAAACTGTTAAATAAATAAATAAATAAAAAAAATCATGTCAGAAATTAAAAAAAAAAAATATATACATAATAAAAAAAAAACAATTAAGCAACAATATTATCATAAAATAAAATCAGATCCATATTAAAATAAAATATAAAATAGATTCCCACGTCATTGAAATGATATCATTAAAAATAAAATAAAATATTTTGTGTACATAGTAATAAAAGGTAAGAATAAAAATTAAACTATGACTCGCAAATCAACCATTTAGTAACAGCGAGGTGGCAACTGGAGTGGAGATCAAAAAGCAGATGTGGTACATCGAGTATANTTGAGTATGCTCATTTTGTTTTTGGTGTTGAAGCAGAAACTCCTTCAGCTTTACCTTAAAAGTTAGTCCACTTCCACAGTATTTTATGGGTGGAGGAATATTGTTCCAACATTTAGTCGCCGCGTACCGGAAACTACCTCTAAAAGTTGCCAACTTGTGGTGTGGTGTTAAAAGACTCTGGGCACATAGTCTTCCCTGCCCGTTCTTGTGACCTCTTGTCCACTCAAGCTTATTATATAAGTAAAATGGAATCTGAGTTTTAATTACCCCAAATAAAAGATTTGCCAAATGGAGTTTACGCCGTGCATTCATTTTTAAAATGTTATGCTTATTTAGATAGGGTGTAACATGACCTCTAAAAGGAATATTAAAACAAAAACGAGCGCACGCGTTCTGAAGTCTCTGAATCATTCTATTTGTTTTGGACAGAAGTCGCTTACCATAAACGACATCCGCGTACCTGATTCAGTTTAGATAGCACCAAAGAATCCACCAGTATAATTCGCAATTCCTCACTGATGTATGGACAGCTTATCTCGTGATCACTTCACCCAAGCCTTCACTTCGATATGATTACAGAATCGACCGGCTGATATTATTTCAATCGTTGAGTAAAACGATCGGTTCACACAGTAATTAATGAATTATTTACGAACGGTAGCCGCTAATGAGCCAGCCAATCGTATTCGTAATTGGAGTTCGTGAAATAATAATGATCTAGAAAGCTGCCTTGCATTACTATTTATTCATCACTGAGCAGTAGTTGTAATTTTATAAATAGTAATATGGAAGGGATAGGCTGATGATCCAAGTGATGAAACTTTTTTTTATTTGGCACCAGTGCAAAATAGGTTTTAAAAGACCTTTTATTTTTCTTAACCATACTTTTTTTTTTTTTTTTTTAAAGATGTGAAATCATCAAATGACTTCTTCCGCTCTGGGTGGAGCGGAAGGGCGTGTCAGACTCTTACTGACTAAAACCCATCCGTGTTTCTTCTAAAGCCCTTTGCGTTCCAGGGCCGCGGTGACTCTTTCGAATAAATTCCGCAACCCTGGCAAAACCAATCTTTGCTGCGTTTAATACCACTTGTCAATACATACCCAATGAGCCAACATGATGATGCAAGCTGGTTTGGTTGAGGAATTGCTATAGCCACCTTCCGGCTCCATCATCACAAGTATGCCAAGCTCAATCGTGTGTAAAGAAGTGCTTATATATAAATAAATGCAATTTAATATTATGCTTGTAAAAATCTGTTCGAAAGTTATATCAGACTTCAAAAAAAGGAGGACGTTCTCAATTCGATTGTTTATATTTTTTTTTTTATATTTATTGCCTCATTACTCGTTCATTTCTGAACCGATTTGAAAAATATATTTTTTCATGTGAAAGAGTGTACGTTCGATTTGTCCCATAGAAATTTCATCAAAATAGGTTTAGTAGTTTGGTTTTTAGTCAAAATAGTTGGGGAAATTGCGTGTTTTACTTCCTGTGTCTTTCCAGTGGTGTTGTTAGGTGTGGGGTACAACTAAAAAGTGTAAAAGATCAATCAATCAATCAATCAATCATTTATTTTGTTGAACATAGGTATGGTTACAGATGGTACATTGTCAAATATATATGCGCTATGTTTTGCCAATATATGGCGTACAAAATTTACATAAACAAGCAATTAGAATTAATGTTCCAATTCAGATGGCATGTCATTACATTAAACAAATAATTCAATTATAAATATGTCAGTTAAGAGAAAAACATTTTTACAAAAATTGTCCGTGTTTATTGTTGTTTCTTGGTATTCTAACACCATATTCCGAAATTAAAGTTATTTTATACTTTGTAGTGTTTTGTTTTGTTTGGAAGTCCGTTGTATTTTTTAGTAAAAAAGTTTTTTTAAACATAGGTACTCGTATCAAAAAGTCAAAAAAAAAAAAAAAAATTCGACTGATAATTTCGACTGATAATAAAAAATTTCCCATTTCGACTGATAATTATTATAACCCTTACTTGAAAAAATCCTTTTTAAACTCATTTTTTTGTTTTACGACAAATTTAAATCAGTAATCAGGTTTGATTAAGTTTTGCGAGCAAAAATGTTTTGAATGACAGTTTTTTTCTTTTTTCTGTGAATACTTTTGCATCGTATCTATGATTGATGCCCAAATGCATGGAAAAAAACTGATTTGACGTTCAAAAGTGCCTTTTAATGGTCTAGTTGAAATAAATGAATTGATTTTTTGATTTTGATGAAGTTTAGTATTACAGGACTGTTCGTTGTCAAACTGCATGACCTTCCTTCCAATTCTTCGTCAGCCCTCAGGCATCCAGCAACAATAGACTGATTAATCAACTTAACCAGCAGATATTTAACCCCTTAATGAATGCATTATTTATTTTAACGTACTTTATCCACAAACGAGCCAGCCAATCGTATCGGTAATTGAACTACATGAAATAATTATCGTACTTCCCAGTGCTGTGTTTCAGAACTGTTTAAAATTTAACCCTGTTTTGTAGGTAATATGTACTGTTAAAATATTGGAGGTAAAAATGGATATTTAATTTAAATTATGGAGGTAATGGAAGTTTGACAGCTGTGTGACCTTTTGGTTACGATTTTAAATTTTTCAGCTTGTTTGAGGCCAAAGAACATATGTAGTTCAATATTACATCTATTCATCATCATCTTTGTGAACGTCCTATGTTACTTTGGTTCAGCGCGTTTTCTTCTTCGACTCTCCCAGGTCACGTCACGCTATCATTCACCTCCTTTTCAGTGGAATGGTAAACTTTTGGAGGGATTAGGAATCGCTAAAGATCCATGCAAACACTACTGCACGTCGTTCCAAATCAACCTTTTGAATGCCAGAGCGTAAACGCACAGGCTTGCTCCTGACGCCAAGCCATAAATTCGCTGTACTTTTTGTAACATATTTGTGACGTTTATCGTACAAATCACGCGCTTGCTTGTCATGTATACGTGACAATGGTATTCAAAAAGCTTAGCATAATGGTCTGAAACCTCAATTGCGTTTTGCGCGAATATGGTGATCAATGATGACCGTTCTTTCTCTTCAAAATAGTCTTTTGCTGAACATAGTTCTTTTTTGTCGTCGGTCCTTATATTTGTTTATTACTGGGCTCACGTTTGACCGAAGACTATCTCACTTGATGGTCGGCGATGATGTGGTCGAGGATGGTCAATGATGAAGTTGTAGGGGCATCAATGCTGCCACATGAAAAACTAAGAAACGAAATTTGTACGGCAACAAAAAAAAAACCGCAGCGTCATCTACGACGAACTCACAACGAAATCCTGCATCGCGCAAGCAACGTTCTCCGTGCAATTTAAACATATACAACAGTCCGAATATCAACTATGGGGCAGTTGCCCACCAGACACAACAACAGTCTGGTCGGAGGATCCTTCCATTTCCAGTGGAGGTATGCGGGACTTAACTCTCTGTACCGCATACCCTCTATAAAGTAACCAATTCACTTTTGAATTGAAGATCCATAGAATTAATTATTTCTACGCAATGTGTTACGAAGGTAGCAATGATTACAATCCACCACACCCACCAGACCAATCCTACACATCCCAGCTACAAGATCACTAGCTGCTAAAAATACAAAATTCCAAGAAATAAAATCTTTCATTCCTCTAACGACGTTAGCTTCGTAGGACTTGCAAATCCGACTCGGGTATTAGCTCGGAATCTCGCACGGTATGCGAAGGTGTTAGGAAATGTAAAATGTTTGCAACCGCCGATATTCCGTGTTAGTATTTCTATCGATGGCAAAATGTAAGCTTGCGTATGTTCTGGGTTGTTACTGATTTTGTGTTGAGAAAAAGTTGAACACCCCTCACCGACAGAGATTAGTTTACAAGATGTTGGAATTCCCTGCCAGGGTTGCGGACTTTGTTCGAAAGAGTCACCGCGGCCCTGGAACGCAAAGGGCTTTAGAAGGAACATGGATGGGTTTTAGTCAGTAAGAGTCTGACACGCCCTTCCGCTCCACCTAGAGCGGAAGAAGTCATTTGATGATTTCACATCCTTAAAAAAAAAAAAGATGTTGGAATTCCAGAGTCTTAAAGATCTTGGCCACGTTGTCCAGATTGTCGTGGGCGCATACCTACACCGAAAAGGGGAGGATCCTCCGAATCAGACGGTTGTTGTGTCTGGTGGACGACTGCCCGATAGTTGATATTCGGACTGTTGTAAATGTTCGAATCGCACGGAGAACGTTGCTTCTTCTTAGTTATTCATGTTTGATGCCGCTACAGGCGTTCCATTACCAATCAAGTGTCGAGTTATAACAATTCGACAGACGTCCACTGATGGAAATGTGCCACGTTAAAGCGTCGCCACATTGATTGGACCCGTGCTTTCGCATCCAGTGAATTCCTACGGCCCTCACAAGATCATCGGTCCACCTTGTGGCGAGACGTTTTCCGGTACGTGGTTGTGACTCCAGAACCTTTTGGTCCCATCGAGCGTCCGTTCTGCAAGTCACTGCTGAAAAAAAAACAGAGTAATCAAGTACAAATAATTCTATTGTAGTTAACCCGGATGAATGTCCATGAATGGTCAAAGATTAGGCATTATGAGGAAAAGTATGAGCAGCACTACCTTTCCCACTGATAGTAGGTACAAAAACCAATACATTTAAGTATGTTGGAATATAGTGCTTGGTTTTTTGGAAGTAAGTTGACCACGCCTATCATCGTTGGTCAATGGTCAACAGTCCTCAAGTTCAGCATTCAAATACGGACTTATCTGATTATCACGATAAAAACAAATTGAAATACGTTTTGCCTCACCTAAAACCGTCACTTGTATTACGTACTTGTGTACATCAAGTTGGTATCAGAAATGAAAGATGCATAGAAATTGGTACGATGATAACTTATACTACTCAGGACGACCCATTACCTACATATGAAACACTAATTAAAACTTTTCAACCCCATTTAAAAACCACAACACCGAAACTGCAAAACTCATTCATCATCATTTCACTTTAAACAAACAAAAAAGCAAACTAAATCAATATTTTATTCCGGCAACATTGTCCGTTGGCTGTCATTGCTAAATAAATTACGGCGGCATGAATTAAATATCGGAGTTTGTGGTTCCGTTCCCGGCTGTACCGCGAATTAATATAATTTTACCGTTCTGTACCGTTTTTCGGTTGTAACGGTATGCCGTTTGTTTTTACTGTGACCGCCAATTAGGGTTTGTTACGCTCTCTGGAGGGATGGGCAGTGTAGGTTGGTTAGTCATGTTTCGAATATGGAAATCATTTTGATGAGTGTTGTTTTATGCATACAGGTACGTATTGCCCTTAATGACTACGTGACATTTCGGTAGCGCTTGTCAACCCTATATGTATGGTGCCGAGTTTTTGACAGTTCTAAATTGACATTCTATCAGCGACGATATGACAAAAAGTCATTTCAGTAGCTCTTGTTAATGCCATACATCATGAACTTTTTGCCCGACGACGGCAAAGCGAAAAGGAAGGGTTATGATTTAAACTGTCATGTACATATGTATGTAAGAATGTTGTTTTGACAATCGTTTTCGCGAATACCAAGTCTCTCTGTCCAAAGCCTCTGATGCCTTAATTCTTCTGATGGCTTTCTTGACCCGTCCAACGACTTGAAGGAAAATTTGGAAAAAATCCTCAAGCCGTGTTGCGTTTAAATCGTGCCTCGACTCAAGCTTCAACTGGTTAAAATTTATAGCTGCACCGACGAGATATTGCAGCTTATGTTGTTTAATTGCTTGCTTGAGCGGGGTGTTACCCACATAAATATACTGTACTAGTTGTTTCCCGCGGTTTTACTCCATTGGCCTCTTCTACTGAATTTAGGGTAGAAAAATAAAATTAGCGATAGTGTGAGCTTTCTACCACAGAAATATTTTTTATAATTGTTTGTTGTGTTAATCCAATTACGAAAATTCTATCCTTTTGCAAACATGTATATTTTTGCACAGTTGCACAAGTTGCACATATCATGTTCTATCTTTATACCACCCTAAGGTCGCATAAAGTTCAACAGTGTATTTTACCTTTGCATAAAGTTTAATAAATAGTCATAAATAGGATTGGGATCGATAAAGAAAGAATTTTACCACTTCATTTTAAGAGCGTAAATTAAAAAAAAACAGACTGAAACAAGAAAATGAAAGAAAAACAGAATTGAACTATTTATTCCAATATAATTTAGTTTGTTTGAACGCGCTGATCTCTGGAACTACCAGTCGGATTTAGATTTTTTTTATGATATTGATTATTGATCATTCATGAGGAATGCTATAGGCTAAATGGAAACGGGAAACCTTTACGGGAACAGGATAAGCGCGTACGAAGTGTCGGGCAAAAGCTAGTTTTACTATAAACTTTCTAACTTTCATAGCCACAAGAAGAATATTGAATAAAAAACACCAATGTTGCCATCACCAAAAAATAAAGAAAAAAAAATCAGTTCTGCCGGAAAACGCGCAGAAACACTTAAAGATAAAAAACTTATTAACTAGAATAATAACAAAAATATAAAAAAAACCGCATCACTATCAGCCCATGACAAACAAACAATATCTACCAACCAAAACAAAACATTACCTACCACAACAGAAAACCTATTTAAAACTTAACTGCACAACAATACAACACATACATATTACACTATGTTAACCCGTTAATAGCAAGGCATTGTTCGCCGGTCTCTGGGGCCAGGAGCCGGCGAATGACAGCTTAATAACACTAAATCAAGTATCGGACGATGTTTTCATTCGAGGGTTAATAACGTGCAAAATATAAGTTTATTGAGAACCGCCAGCGGTTACGGGTTGTGACGTGTGATTAATGTGCAGACTGCCTTTTTTTTTCATTATTATTACTTATTGGAAAAGTTATTTGGATTATTGGTGCCTGGTTCTATTATTGGAGGTGGGAGAAAAATGTTTTTATTATAGTAGGAGCTTGGTATTACATGTATTAATAAAGTGAATGTATGTCAATCAATCTGGCTTCAATGGCTGAGCGGATTAGGATGAAACTTGACTCATGGGTCATAGAATACATGTAACGGCATCAATGCTGCCACAAGAAAAACTAACGAAGCAAAATTTGTACGGCAACAAAAAGAACCGCAGCGCCATCTATCCCGCCAGCGACGAACTACTAACGAAATCCTGTATGACGGTATCAGATTTTTCCGTACAATTTGAACATATACAACAGTCCGAATATCAAAAATAGGGCAGTTGCACATCGGACACAACAACCGTCCGGTCGGAGGATCCTCCCTTTTCAATGAAAGTTTGCGAGACTTAACAACCTGTTCCGCATATCTCTATATACTTGTCTTTTTATTTGGTAGTTTTCCTTGTTTTTTTTTGGATAGGCCCGCCACGCTATTATATTCCCAACCACAGCAAATGTTGAAACCCAGAATCAAAACTACCAAAAAAACTCCGATTCAATTAAACTCGTCGAGCTCCCTTGAACCAATATATCTGTCTTGGATCCCGCAACTACATTAATCAAAAAAGCAGCGGAGAATTAAGAAAAACTTAATTATTATAATTAAACCCCTTTGCATAATAAAAAACTAGCTACATTCGGTGACGATTTAATTATCATCACTGATATTGATATTGTTATCAATATCAATCATCAGAACCCATATAGGAGTTGATCAGATTTAGTAAAAATGTAGAGCGTCTGCGGAAAGATTTAAGATTAAATTCTAACCAATGTTGATGAATAATAATTATTTTGTTTAAGATGATCTCATTTTATCGACTATTTCATATTAAGTTCCTTCCAGTTTTTTCTTCCAAGTTTTGATTTTTTTATATATTACTTTTAATTACGCTCTCTTTTTTTGTTTTTCTGTGTACAATCCTGCAACTACTAATGTGTGTAACTGTGTCCCCCAAGATACAGACAAATGTTGGTGACACCGTCCATTCTCATTCTTGTAAATAAGTATGCATTTTGATAATTAATGAGGAAAGTTCATAAGAAATTCGTACCCATTAGAAACACCAACATCTGAGATGTGTAAACTGTATGGTCTGTATGTCATAAACTCATATATGAAACATGCATGTTCGTTCAAAAACACAAAGAACTATTTAAAACAGCAGAGGAAATAAGCTCTCGAAGTAGGCGAGACCAATATAGACTTGTTCTGGATGTGCTGCCTCGATCAGCTCTCTCAAATCTATAATAAATTACAAAAAATGTTTAAAACATTAAATTGTAAGTTATTTAAAATCAATGGCAATGCTGCCAGTCTTCTGGGCACGTTTCCGGATGACAGCGATGCAGAGGAATACTTTGACGCCTGAGTGTAGGTACTTTGTTTTTGTATATGTAAATACTTAGGTTTAGTAGATGTAAATAGTTTTAAGATAGTATATAGTTATATTATGTTTGTCTGATTGTAATAAACATAACAAGTTTAAAATCCAATTATATAAATAGCTCAATAATAATAATTTCTATAGCATTAATGAATTTTGCAATATGAATTCAATATAATATATGTTTTTCAATGTTATAATGTATTTTAGTTAGTGAGTAAGTTTGCACGCTTTAGATTTAAGCAAAACATATTTGAACTAATATTTTCTAATAACACCTTGTATACCATGTTTTACGCAAATATCTTATCTTATCTTATCATAACCACACACACAATCTTTAAATATCACAAATTTTTACTTATTTCCTTTTCTGGGAAAGCTTCTTGTGACAGACAGTCTGACATGAACCCGAAGTAATATTAAAATTAAATAATTCAACATTGCCGAGCAGCAATATCTCGCAAGGTTTAACGTGTTGCTTTACTAAGAACGTTCACAGCTTGCAAGTCCAGAGGAATTATAATGCATGCGGTGTCTACGCTGGCTCATCGCTCATAATTAAACTTGCGGAGTTAGTTTCTTCAGTTCGGGGGTAGGCAGGACTCTTAGTGGGTAGGAATGGGTGGGTGGGAATGTATGAAGGATGTAGATTTCAGCATTTAGTAGTAGTATGTGCTTTTCTTGCGTGAATTGTGGTTTATTCCACAAGGATTTTTTCAACAGTATCTGGTGACATGTTTTGGAGTTAATAATAATAAAGTTTTTCATATATTTAACTAGCTTCCGCCCGCGCCTTCGTACGCGCGTATACCATTTTTCCCGTTCCCGCAAGAATTTCGGGACGAATAATACACCTAAACCTTACTCATAAATAACCCCACCCCATCTATTGGTGAAAACTGCATGCACCGCAATAGATGCAGGAGTTTTTGAGTTTATCGCGAACAGACAGACGGACAGACGCGGTGGAGGACTTCTACCAGCAGCTTCACATGCATGAAAGTGGAGTCATCCCAAGGGAACGCACTCCTGGGAAAAAAATACCAAAAATTTCCTATGTTCTAATTACTCCGTGTGTCCAAGTCCATTCATTCAAATTCCGTTCAGCCGCTAAGCAATTATTATTTAAGCCGGAAGAAGTACCAAACAGTCAGAATTAATTTCGTATTTACAATATTAGTACCTATCAGTATAGATAATGATTATGTACCTACTTTGGAAATGCAGCGTTTTACCCTTCCAGGAAGTACAGGTGTGATGTCATGTTACGTAATAAGGTTTGAACTTTATTAAATAACTAGCTTTACCCACGATTTGGAAATTTCCCATTCCCGTTTAGTCTTTAACATTCCTCATGAATGTTGCCATCACATACAGAAATATTTTTTCAAATATGACTTGTAGTTCCAGAGATTAGCGCGATCAAACAAACTCATCAGCTTTATTATTAGTATATATAGATTTCTATGTCGTTCCTTCCATTCATTAAAAGCATAGGTAATCGAATTTATTGAAAGCCGTATCATGTGTGCTAGCACTTCCTACTCATTAATTAAATTAATAATTATTAAGAACCTTTTAGGTCACACGTCGTCAATCGAGGCTGTAAAATAATTGATATAATTAATAATTGTATTAATAAGGGGTCATGCAATTTCGCCTACATTTTCATGTTCAGGTAAATTAAGTGACATCGAAGTGAACGGAACTTAATTTTGCTGTCGTGTTTTAATTTTTAAATAACTTAATTCACTTTTAATCAATGACAACTCATAAATTATCAGTAGGTAGTTTATGAGTGGGTGTCTTTATCTGTTTGTATTGGTATTTCTGAAAATACCAATAGGTTTAAAAAGTTATAAAGATAGGGCCTTTCGAACGTTTGCTTACACTCGTTCACCTCACAAGGAACACAGTATTTTTTAATATATCGCATCATGACCGCTCCCGAAGATTGCCGATCGCATGACGAGTTTGCTTCGGTTTACACGGGCCAGTTCCTAGCCAATTGTTGATGACAAACAAATGTGTGGTCCGTCTCTGTCCTTTCATTATAAGTCAATGGAAATTCCATTTAGTTTTGGCTAGTTACTAGCTTTACGAATTTTGTGCACACGATACAACAAAGAGGTTCAAACATTTTTCTATGGCTCTGGAATAGCCTCCAGTCGCCATTTTGTTTTTTTTTTCAAAATCGCGGCGCACAATGAAACATTAATGTATGGGTAGAGGACACTTAAACAAACAAAAACCTTAGAAACATGGTGCCCCACAGATAGTCAGAGTTATAATTATAGTTTTAATGATAGTCATGATTGTCACATGGTGCTTTTACCTCGAAATATCTCGGCAACGTGACACTTTGGGACACCAAATTTCAAACATTTTTTGTTTGTTGAAGTGTTCTCTACTCTTATATGCATGTTAGATCGTGCGCTGCAATTTTGGAAAATAATCAAAATGGCGGCGGGGGGCTAGGCCACAAAGGTTCTATCCCCTTTAAAATAGGTTTAATTAATTTTCAAAATATTTCTTCAACCCTTACAAAATATTTTTTTTAAATGTCAATTTCATAACCAATGCTTAGTTCTTAAAACTTTTAACTGGACAAAACTAAAGTCTCAAGAAGTATATATTGAATTATAAAGACGAAACGAAAACGTTATTTTCTAACACTGAGGCGAAACTCGTAAAATATATAAAACCCACACAGTATTTTATCTGCGAAAATAGAGCAGGGTGCTCTTAGAACGTAGAATGCAGGAAGCGAAGTTATATTTTATGCAACAAAGAGAATACTTGACTGTGGGGAACGGCGAGTCCTGTGTTGTTAAAGATTTTCGTGAGATGTGTCGAGTTTTCGCACATTGTTAGTACCTACCTAATATGTGTTTTAAAGGTGGAATAGTTGGATTTACCTTTTAAAACTTTTTAGTTTTTTTTCCAAATTAATAATACAAAAGTTTATTTCACCAATAGCCTGTTTTACAAAATTCTTATCTATACTGATCCTAATAATAAAGCTGACGAGTTTATTTGAACACGCTAATCTCTGGAACTAACAGTCGGATTTGGAAAATTGTTTTTGTGTATGATAGCCACATTCACGAGGAATGTGGCTATCATACACAAAATAGGTTATATGGGAACGGGGAATTCCTACGGGAACGGGAAAAAACGGGATATCTTTCTTTTTAAAAAACGTTGCCCCATACTAGGAATTATTTCTCCTGTATCGTGAGTGCGTTAAAATATCAAAAGCCTGTGAATTTTAAGACAGTGATCATTAAAAAAGCCATGGTTTTTACAATAGACGGAAGAAAGAAAAATATGTAACAGTTTTTTTTAATTACATGTTTTTTTATGTACAAGCTTGACATATATTGCTGATGCCATGAGTATATAGAAGACAGTCGCGTTTTTGCTTTTGTGTGTAATAATAATAATAATAATATTTTTTATATTTTTAAATGTTTTTTTTAATTATACAGAAATATTTAAAAATTTACTAATATGTAATATACAATAAATAAATGGAATAATAATATTATTTATTTGCATAAAACATGGTATAAATTTATAAAATGGTGTTAAAATAAATAAAAAAGGCACAAGCATGTTTTGCTAAGTTATAACATGCAAACATTTTAAGCAAACCACCTACAATAGTAATTAAATTTATCAACATTTATATTCCATAAACTCTTTTCAATTATAGAAACCGTGTGAGATTGAGGTAAAATCTGCACTTACAATGAAGATACCTTTATTAATAACGTTTATTTACCTACAGCTTTTTTAAGTTATTTTCAAGACGATTTTAGTTGGAAACCTATATTGATCCGCCTTTCCATATATACTTAGATTGTTTTACATTGTCTACGGAAAATTACTTTCATAAATAAATTTGTTTACGTACCTACTGACTATAAATACCTACAAAATTGTGTTTGAAATAATGAAGTAGGAGTCAACTGGAAACAACAGTCTATTAAATATTTCTATGAAAAACACGTGAAAATTTACTTACAAGTAGAATAACTCTAAAATTAGTTTAACAGTCGTTTGCATGAGTAGTTTTCCAAGAACTGTTTGATTATAACTAAAATATCTTTGCTAAGTGGACTGTCTGTTACGGCCCACCTTACTGCTCCTTACAGCTAAAGTTCCACGAAACCATGTCTATTAACGGATCCTTTGAAATAATATTATAATTGAATAGCTCTAGTCCACGACTTCACCTGCTTCTATCTTTGTACTAAAAATCATCAAAATCGGTTCGGCTACTTAGGCGTGAAAGCGACAAACAAAAATACACTCTTTCACATTTGCATTTTTTGAAACGTTTCCCCACACTAAGTATTTTTTCTGTATAGTGGGTGCGTTTACAAACATTATAAACTCACATACACAAAGAGCCGACCCGGAGCAACTATCTGTAGGTCATACAAATATTTGTTCCGGGCGCCAATCGCTCAACCACTGCGCTATTTTACGTTAGGATATAAAAGAAAACTAAAATCCAGGAGCGGCATTAATTTTGAGCTTGAATATGCTCCATCATACAAAAAAAAATTGGGGTTGTTGCAGCATAACTTCTTCATCGATACGTTCTCATCCATCTATATAAATCATTGAGCGAAAATTTTCTGTCGTCAAATCCAATTCGACACACGACAGACACTTTTGAAAATGTCGCCAATTTGTAAAAACAAATGACAGAATAATATGAATTCATTACACATCAACAGATTCCCAAAGAGTAATTCAAAATTTAAATAAAATTTTCAACGGCTCATTTTCTTACTGGCCTATTCTAAAACTTTCAGTGTGATCTGAATTTTCCGTGATCTAATTAGTCGCGACATTTCTAGCCATATCACCTTTTATACAGTACATTCATCGTTTTTGTCTTTATATCCTTATCCACCTATACATTCAAAACTTCCAAAATCCATCATCATTTTATACTTCAAAAACAAAATTCATTTCAACAAAAAAAGACGGCATTAAAATTAAATGCATCTCCACAATTTTAAAATCCGAACGCCAAACCGACTTCGTACGAGAGAATATTTCGCTCTGGCAAGCCCATTCATTGGGTTCCACCGGACGTATTGGCCAACGGAACTACTCTAGTGCTCATGGCTCACCCCTACGGAATGCGGACAAAAAGTGCGGGAAAGTTACATCGTTACATTCGAAGCTCTTCGTCGTTTAATGTGGAATTTCTTTTTTTTTATTATTAAACCTTTTGGATAGCTTGACGAAGAATTGCGCGTTTTAAATTTTTGAATTAGGAATTTGTTTCCTCTGTGCTTTTTTTTTTAGCTATTTTATGAGTGAAACAGTTTTTAGCTCCAATTATATTAATTACTAGTCTTTTTCGAGTGGTTTCGTTCCCTTCGCCTAACCCACAGGAACCTTGGCGTAAAAAGAAGGCTAGACGCTCAGCGGTAGCGTATCAATAAAATAATTGTCAAATTCAACTTGAGTTTAAGACTGTGAGAACATAGTAGACTAAATAGTGATATGTCGTCATTCAAATTAAAATATCACTTTTCAACCCGAAATAACAACGTATTTGTTCCCAACACCTTAACTCTTTTTAAAACTCGTAAACTACACTCTTAAACTAACTCGATAAGCATCAAAATGGCTGAACAAAAAGACTGAATCCGTTCTTAACTGAGACTTATAACTGAACTAGTTACCGGCAGAACTATTAAGATAATTCAGTAAGGAAAAACTAACTTCGCTTCGAAGTTCCAGCTGTTTTTCGTTCAAGTTCAGCATCAATTTATTTAAAAGAATTTTTATACTTGAATAACTTACAGATGGTTGCCATTTTGGTTTCAATTTGCGGCATCTGAAGTGTAAATTAGGTACCGTATTTATATTTTCATGGTTAGTACTTTCTTCTTGGAAATTGAGTTTGAGAAAAAGAAGGTCCGCAGTCCAAACTTGAGAATTGAGGGCCTGTTTCACGACGAATAGCCAGTAATCACCGAATAAATTCGAAAATGGAGAGAGAATCTGCGAAGTAAATAAACGGGAACTTAATCGTAGGTGAGACAGTTCAGCATGGAAGACGGGGCCCGCTAGGGCCAGAGCCTGCCAGGGTTGCGGAATTTGTTCGAAAGAGTCACCGCGGCCCTGGAACGCAAAGGGCTTTAGAAGGAACACGGATGGGTTTTAGTCAGTAAGAGTCTGACACGCCCTTCCGCTCCACCCAGAGCGGAAGAAGTCATTTGATGATTTCCCATCCATAAAAAAAGGTGGTGAGATAGGCCATAACTACCCTTACTTATAGTTATAATAAAAGCAAAAGTGAGTTTAGCTTTTGCGTCAATTCCACTGAACCGATTTAAATCAATTTTGGTACAGAAATCTTGGAGACATTTTGTAGGTTTTTAATTGCAAAAATACAGTTTTTTTCTCGTGTTAACATAAATTAACCAAAACGAAGACACGGGCAAAAGCTGGTTTAGAATAATATCCGAAGCATTAGCAATATAGCTATGATAATAGAACATATGGATCGTGAGGTTATCATTCACTCTTTGTCTATGGTCTTTGGACTTGGGTCATAGCCACCTCAATAGGGTATTTTTCTGAAAAAATCGAATTCGTCCGTCAGACAGATTTCGTCACTGGTAAAAATTGTACCATCATAGTGACGTCTATCGTCTGTATCGTCTTAATTTATTGTTTACGTGAAAAAAGAAAAAATACGAGTTCAATATTTTTTGGAAATCTAAATAATAAATTGAAGTAAAGTAGGTAGTTAGAAAAAAAATCTTTGGAACTGATTTAGAATAAATGCAAATACAGTAATGAGTGAGCTGAGTGTACTTTGTTTTTGTATATGTACATACTTAGGTTTAGTAGATGTAAATAGTTTAAGTAAATAGTTTTAAGATAGTATATAGTTATATTTTGTTAGTCAAATAAACTTTTCCCCAGTTGTAAGTATTACAGTAATTATAGATTTACGTTACTCGATCTCATTAAACTTATAAAAAGATACTTTGAAGACCGGTTAAAAAAAAACAATGAGAGTACAAACAAAAAGATAGCTCAGGGGACACCCGGATTTGAACCGGGGACCTATCGATCTGCAGTCGATTGCTCTACCACTGAGCTATATCCCCTATGCCTTTTAAACTCATAAATTGATACGACATACAGTCAAATTTGTGTCTTCTTTTGTTATTTTGGGCTTCTAGTCATTCACAGTTCCATTCATTCACACAGCCGGTATTTATTGAAGACTAGTGACCGACTTAAAATTTATGTATTTTTTTTTTTTTTTTTTCGACCTTCTCCTGACAGTTACAACCACAAAAAAAAAATAGCTAAATTGATCCAGCCGTTCACGCGTGATGCCGTGACCAAGGGAAATAGGGATTAATTTTATAAATATATAGATGTATAAAAATCTATATAAATTCGTTTTCCAGATAACTTTAATACAGGCATGCTGGAAATAAGATTTCACATGTTTTTACCGGTTTCCCACCCACTTTCAAAGATCCAGAGATACTCTGGTATAATCAGCATTAGACTTTCCTAGTGCTGGGACACAGGCTTGTATACGAGATATATATCACACTAATAAATAATTATTATGAAGGCGAAAGTTTGTGAGTGTGTGTGAGTATGTTTGTTACTTCTTCACGCACGAACAGCTGGACCAATTTTGATAAAATTTGGTATGCAGGAAGCTGACACCTTGGATTAACACATAGGCTACATTTAAACCGCGGGTAACATCGCGTGGCGCAGCTAAAAAGAGATAAACAGGGTCTGGTTGAGGGTCATTTCTCTCTCACGCGCACCCAGTCACGGTTGACAAAAGTCACATCGCTTCGTCTCTTTGGTTGCAACAATGGTCCTCTTTCCACTGCTTTTTATTTTAGACAACTGCTTCACCATCCCATCACTTCCCGTGGGTGACGTAAGAGGCGACAAAGGGACTCACCAGAGAAAGGCAGCTTCACTGCTGTCGCCAATCCGCCTGCCAAGCGCGACGATTATGGTAACCCCCCACCCTTGGGGGAGGGCAATGTCCAACAGTGGACGTCTTTCGGCTGATACGATGAATTGCTTCAAACTTCACTACAACATACCCACTGCTGGAACACAGGCTTCCATTTGAGTAGGAGTATTTATAATCTACCACGTGGGCACTG
The DNA here is from genome assembly GCA_002192655.3 of Mamestra configurata. Classification (NCBI taxonomy): domain Eukaryota; kingdom Metazoa; phylum Arthropoda; class Insecta; order Lepidoptera; family Noctuidae; genus Mamestra; species Mamestra configurata. Next base: position 807,086 of record NDFZ01005436.1, on the reverse strand, counting down.
TGACATTATCATCAACATTATTTCAGCCGAAAGACGTCGACAGCTGGTCATAGACCTCCTCCAAGCATCGCCACATCGATCGGTCTTGTGCGTCTCCCGCGGCCTTAACCAGGTCATCAGGCATGAGTCCAGCTAGTGGGAGGCCTTTCAATACTACTTCTTCCGGTGCGCGGTCGCCACTCCAGAACTTTCCCATCGACTATTAACTGTTCTGCTAGCAGTGAGTCTTCCCCTTTTTTTGGTTCTAGGATAAACCAATTCCTTCGCGATGTTTCCTCTTACCACAGCTTTTTTGCCAAAATATGTCCTTCAATAAGCACCACGGTTGTACTACAAACTACAAAACCTTACAGTCGCAGATGCTCTTAACAAACTGCTACAATATTTAAAGCCAGTTACACAAGAGAGTCCGCACGCGCCGCGCCGTACCGAGTAATCGAGCGAAGCCCATTGTTCCTGCTCTCTACGTAGATACAATTCAAACGCGCTGTAGGTAACTATGGTACCTGGTTCCTCGAAAAGAGAAACAGTAGGTTCATAGAAGATTATGTCTTATGGTTGTAATACGACGACTGGCTGGCTTTACATGACTGCACCTAGCATTCAGATATAAATGGCTTGCTTACACTAAAGTTTATCTCCCTCATATATCGACTGCCGTAACTGGCCAATGCACTGCTTACCCAGCGGATACCCGCGGTCTTTACCAGGAATTGGTATTCTTTCTGGTGGAATTTCGTCCATAACGATTGTCAAAGATGTTAAAATGACAGCTAGGACCGGCTAGAAACGGCTTCACGTGATGCATGGTCAGCCATTCACGGACCGACCTCGGCCATCATAGCTTATCCTTGAGTTCCCACCGGTAAGGGGTTAACAAAATCAACAATTTTCTTTATTTTTTAGCAATTTTTTATTTGGCAGCCAAATTAAATTTAGTGTTATATTACTAACTATATTGTTTTCTACTCTTCAAGGTCCTTTCGTTTGATACCCAAATTATGGGGGTTGAATGAAATGTAATCCGCCATCTTGGAGCAGTAGCCATATTGAAAAAAATACATTATTGAGTATTGCACATTGTATTATGTCACCAAAACTAAAGGTGTATGCAAAATTTCAGCTCAATCTGATACCAACAAATGGTTGAAAAATTGTTTGCAATTTTGACGGACAACTATTTTATTTTCAGTGTGAAATTATCAAATAACTTCTTCCGCTCTGGGTGGAGCGGAAGGTTGTGTCAGACTTACTAACTAAAACCCATCCATGTTCCTTCTAAAGCCCTGTGCGTTTAGGGCCGCGGTGACTCTTTCGAACAAATTCCGCAAACCTGGCAGGCTCTGGCCCTAGCGGGCCCCGTCTCTTATGCTGACGTCTCTGTGAAGCGCGCGTGGAACACAACGCGCCATCGACCCGGGCCTGGATCGGACAGCGAGCCACCCAACGCTCGCCGTTCGCAGGCCTACGGTGGCCGGGGATCGCTCTGCCTTGTCTCTTCCTCTCACGGCCCGCCTCCTCCTTTGCTAGCATTACTGCTTCGCAGAAGAAGTTGATCGCTTCCCAAGCCTCCTCGTTCCTGAGCATGGATTTAACCAGGGCCGGACGCGAGAGGATGGCGTTGCTCCGCCCAAGCAGGGCAGACCTCTACCGTATGCTCCACCGAGTCCTTCGGACAATCCTCACAGTGATGACACCCGGGCGTGTCCTCCCGGTACAAGCAACTTACATACAAACAGTGCAAGTTAAATTAAAACTTGTAATTAAAAACCAAACATAAATTATAATGCACCACAAAGTTTGACGGTTCATCTTACCGCCGGCCGTCAAGACATGACACTGGCAGAATAGTCGACATTGGCTCAATAGCCAAAGACGAAAAAAAAAACACAGAAGTAGATCACGTGTTACGTCATCTAAACCTTCTGCCTAACTTTATCCTGCTTCGTTATTCAGCTTTTTGTGTTAGGCTTTGCAAACATTTTTTTTTATTGTAATCCATTTTAAAATCCCTTCGGTTTTTGACGGCACGTTTTTTAAATCATAGGTGCGTTCCTGCATACAGATTTTGTTCGTGGATGTACTGAAAATTAAGTGGTACACTCGTGCGCTGAATGTTTTGAATATTTGTTCGCTTGAATTCGTTTGATACGGTTTGTGACAACCCTTGTTATCAATGGGAGAGGATGGTACCTATAGCTTTTTAAAATGAAAAGTTTATTTCACGAAAAAGTGTTTTTTTATTTATAGTAAAAGGTTTAAAACATTTGGCTTTGTTTGTATTAGCGGTTACAATTCTCATATAACAGTTGATTTTAAAGTTTTATTTGAACAGTTTTGAGTCGGTTTAAAGACCACGAACACAAATTATTATTAGATCTGTGCCTTTCATATTATAAAGAAACATGTACTTGAATGTAAGAACTTGTGTTATTAATAATCCTTTTACGTTCCATATTAAATAAACAGACACGTTAAGAATCTGTTGTTGCCATTTGAGTACAGGGAAACAAAGCCGCCCACATTTCCCTTTGAGAGCAATCTCGTATGACGCATTGGCACGTCATACGTCATCATCATGCTTCCGTTGTACATGAGATGTCCGGCTGTAGTTTTTGTGTGTGTAATAAAAGATTAAGAAAAAACATCTAATCAGTTTGAAAAATATACAAACTTAGCACACTTATTCAAAAAAATATTGTGTGCGGAACGGGTATTATAGTTATAGTAAAATTTTACGTTACATCATAAACATAACAGTAAAAATTGAGATACAATTGATCGAAAAAGTAACGATTTATAACTTTAAACACATACATACATATATAAACGAGTATCTGTCCTGTATGAGCGTCACAGCTTAGGACCGGACGTCAGAAGAGACTTATCTTTCTTGTTATAAACTTTAAAGCTTTACCTTCGTCGCTGATATACCTAGGTATTAAAAATCATAATTGTTACGGTACTAACTAACCAATTAATACCTGTGTTCTTTAGCCAATTAACTAATTACCTGTCTCTTCAGCCTTCATCGAATTAATTTTTTTCATAATATTTTTCAGCCATTTTTAACGCAAGTGACGTCTTCAAAGAACAAAATCTACATTACCTTTCGAACTAACAATCAAATAATAACATGTGTAAATCTGCATGCAGTGCACGCACCTGATAAGGCTGTAAACAGACGAGCGGATTTTTTCACTCTTCTTTCGTTTCATTCAAACAATGAACCAGAGTGAGTCCGGGTTGTTTTTAGACGGATTTTTTCGCTTAAAAATACGGATGTTTTTATGCTAACCAGATTGATGCTGGAAATTGACCTAGATTATTGTGGATTGAAATGCTCGTTTTGGTTATTGATTTTACTGAAAGCTCATTTCGGGATGGGCGGAAAAAGCGAAGTGGATTTCCTAATTAGTGTGTCTAAAACAGTTTTGGTAAAATTGGTAAGTAAAAATCGTTTTTGAGAGGTAATAGGAGAACTCAAGTTCTCTGAATAAAGCCTTTTTTATGAATAAACACTTACCAAGAGTAATTCACCTCTGTTTAATCAACAAATCGTAATCGTAGGCGGAATTTGTTCGACAAAGTCACCGCGGCTCTGAAACGCAATGGGCTTTAGAAGGAACACGAATGGGTTTTAGACAGTTAGAGTCTGACACGCCCTTCTGCTCCACCCAGAGCGGAAGAAGTCATTTGATGATGAAAAAAAAATAGGAGGAATCGAATTAGTGATTAAACAATTTTTTTATGCTAACTTTTTAGTAAGTCACTAGAATGGTTGCTAACCAACTTTAAATAGTTATAGATTCTAAATGATCATTCGAAATGAAAAATGACATTACCTTCCTTTGTGTCGCGAAGTCAAGTAAAAAGGATCCAATGTTTAGTTCAGACATATCTGGGCATGTCAACAATCGCTGTCATTGATTATATGTCACTTTAATAAGAGCCCAAGTTCTCATGATTTTACAATGCTCATAAAAACTGCCACAAGTGAAAAATAACCCTCACATTCACACATAAACCAAAAGCTCACAAACTAAATAAAACAACATATTTTAAAATGCACTCCACTACACTCGTGCCACGTTTTAAAATTCAAGACAATGTCTTAAACATTTTGGAACGTAAGGCACCGGATCCGGAATTACGGGCCGGAATAAAATCGGGAAACGGCTTTAAGTAATGTCGTGTGTTATTGCACTTTATTTCGGGGCTCGAATTATCCTTTTGGCAGTGGTTTTGAATTCTAATATTCTGTCTACTGCCTATGTTTTTAGTTTCTTAGAATGCGATCTCAGTCTTCTTCATACTTGTCGATCCTCTTACACCTCACACTTATCCTCTTTACATTTTCCCATTATCCTGAGAGGAGAATCCTGGAGAGAGGCGTACGAGGGCCCAAAGACCCAATTCATGTTGCGCCTAACGGGACCTTTATGAGTTGGCCTTGGCCTGAGAGCGCCTCGACCTGTCATATCTCATTGCCATAAACGAAAAAAACGGTGTTTTCTCGAATTTTCTATTTTGAAAATCCCTGACGAGTAATGAAGCAGTTCGATTTGAAAATAAATTAACAGTTCCTAGAAAAATTGAAATGGGACCACTCCGAGAAAGTACTCTCCCAAAAACTACCCAATCGCTTCAAGTGTACCTATAAAATTTTTAGGAGTTCTCTCTATTTCTCCAGGATCCCATCATTAGATCCTGACTTGATGATCATGGGACCACCTGGGAAGTATACCCTATCAAACAAAAAAAAATCAAAGTCTGTCCAGCCATCTTCGAGTAATCGGGGAACATACATAAACATAGGTTCCGACGAATTGAAAACCTCCTTTTTTTTTGAAGTCGATTAAAAATCATTGTACTTGAAGCTTATAGTGCATACAGGAGGCAAAATAACATCAATGGAATAGTTTCATTTTTCCAGCCTGTCTTAGCAGAGCTCTGGCGGAAAAGGGCTAGCGGAGCTGGGTTTTAGAACATACAAAAAAGTGAGAGAAGCGAGCAAGGTATGCCAGCGAAGAAAGAGTTCATTAAGGCGTTTCCCTGAGCAAGTAACCTTGAGCATTCGTTCCCCTTTGCCGCCCGCACCCTGCGCACGCCCTTTAATCATAGATTTTTTTAAAAATTATTTTAATAAAAACAGAAAAGCGATCTCTTGAAATTAATAAAACGTGAATAATTTAGATTTCTAAATTATTTATCCATTCAAATGATTAGAGCGTTGCCTTTAGCAACAGATGCATACAATCAATAATTTTAGTAATTTTTTTAAAGCAGATTTTAAATATATTTATAACACATAAAAACAACCCAGAACGTGGAATGTGATAATAGGATATCGAACCTTGAAAATGTGCTTTTAGATGTAGTTTATTTCTCTTATCTAATTTGTTGTTATCCTCTGAATAACGAAGAAAAACGCACTATCGCAAGTTGTTGGTCGGGGTAGCGCCTTAAGCATCCTCGCATCACTCAGAGCTACACAACGTTTCACAGCTTCGCTATGCAGTGCCTCCACGCAAGTTTCTCGCACAGTGGCGAGCTTCAAGACTAGATAAACGGACATTCTATGGCGCCCATTACACGGTAGGTTTTGCTGTCAGTTTAACCACAGTCAAGACTGTGACTGACGGATAACCTACCATCTAACGCAGTGACTGATGGTTGCATGAAATTGATTGACAAAAATGTGGATATTTCATAAGTCACGACTTTTAAGTGTCAGTTTTTATATGTTTATGGAATGCGGAATAGTTTAGTCCTTGTACTTTTTCGATTCCCGTATCAGCCAATGACATTTCGTCGCGTATTTAAAAATGAGCGTCTAAGTCGATTGAGTTCCGTTATTACCATCAGTCATGCATTCATGACTTTTGGAATTGAGTGACGCTTGCTTGAGCGTGTAATGGGCGCCTATCAGATTTAGATTTTGCTTGAATATTTATATTGTTAGTTAGACCTGGTGCGAAATCCAGGAGAGCCTGCTGCCGATAAACTGCTTTGCAGTTTGTCAGATGATATTTTAAGTTTAAAATTTGTAACGCAAATTGACAAATAAAAAAATGCTGTCACGAATGTCGAAAAGTCAAACATGTACGGGATTGACAAGCGCATCCGAAATATCACGTGATCAATTCCAAAAATGTTGACATTTCGACGACCGCTATCAAGGATGAAATGCCGCTTTATTTGTCTAGAGACCCTAGTGGAAATAATAGCACACTTTCACAGTTTCGCCACTCGCACCGCGTAGCTACCTCGCACATCTCCTGTAGAAACTCACCTTTAGCATTTGTTATTGAAATAACTTATTTAGCAATTCTTAGAAACACTTCACAGGTCTTTCGAAGAAAAGTCTTTTCAACTTAAATTTATATTTGACAACAAAGGTCAATTGGAACTATATGATAGATTTCATTATTTTGGAGATTTCATTATCTTATAACTTCTACAGCTATTTGAAATCAAGATTAAATATCTTGTTACCTTTTCAATAGAAATCGTATGAATTCATTAGATCTACGTGAGACAAAGATATTGTGGAAAGTACCCACTACTCGTACTATATTCACTTAAAAATTCCTAAATTAATCACGGTCGATTCTGTAAACATGTCGAAATGAACGCTTGGGTGAAGTGATCACGAAGTGAGCTGTCAATCCATACAATCAAGATGGAATGACAGCTCTCCTCGTGATTACTTCACCCAAGCCTTCACTTCGATATGTTTACAAAATCAAACGACAGTTCATTTATCAAAATATTAATAAAAATTCAGACATCTTAGGTTGCTCAAATCAAATTATACTTGTAAAAACAAAAACTGGCTGTCAGCTCAGTACAAATACATGTGTCCAGAATTATATTAATAGCATAATTATAAAATATCTTGGCTGTCTTACTAAAAATCTCTCGCAATGACTTACTCAGGGGTATCACATCCCTTTAACACTACCTACACTAGTTACACTCTTCACAAACCTTTTGTTTATAATGTTCCTTTCATTAAATTACTTAACTTATTTTATTAATTATCTATTAAATATTTCATCTCACCGGAACAGGGTCCAAGCTACAGGCGGTCAGAGCTCCAGAGAGACGAAACTCCTAACAATACGAGCCGTGTCCAGAAGTACTGCTTTCTGAATCAAGCCTTTTATCTAGCTGCCTAACGAGAGCTTCCGAAAGTGTTAGTCGAGACTCATGGTTATTAAGCCATTGGCTGACTCGAAGTTAAGTTTAAATATTGTTTAGTCTTGTAACTAAACCATTACTGAACTACCTACAAGAGCACATTTTATGTGTTATTCTTATTTACGACAAGCTGTGCCCGTGGCTTCGCTCCCGTCAACTGTTACCTACCCTACAATACCTACCCTACCTACCTGCCTACCCTCCCTACCCTACCCTACCTATCTACCTACCCACCTACCCTATCCTACCCTACTTACCTACCTCCTACCTACCCTACCCTACCTACCTACCTATTTTGTTTCTTGTTTTTAAACCTTCCCTGTAATCTGGCGAATAAAAAAAAAGAATTAGCCAAATCGGTCCAGCCGTTCTCAAGTTATAGCGTGACCAGGATAAATAGGGGTTCATTTTTATAAGGATGTTTTTTTTTTTAATTTATATCACAAGAACCTTCTCCTGACAATAATAAACACAACAGAAAAAGAATTAGCGCAATTGGTACAGCCGTTCACGTGTGATCCCGTGACCAAGGGAAATAGGGATTCATTTGTATATACAGAGATTAGCCTCGTGTGGCAGCATTAGGCACGATCTCCGTTACTTAAACAAAGTAATTCACAACATAAAATTTTACAGCCTACAAAAACAACATTCTAAGTTTACTTCGTTTACAACAAAACAGACATAAAAATTTAACCCTGTAACGTGCACCGCATCTGAGAAGCAAACCAAATTACGTGTCACAAAGCTCTCGCGATGTGAGCAGACAAACAACTTCGTTAATAGCGCAACAAGACGAAATTGTACAACACTAGAGCTCTGTGAGAACGCTGAATACACATCACTACGACTCTGAGTGTGGAGCAGGAGATAATTTAAGTGCATACAATTTTACTGAGGATGTAAATAAGGAGTCGACTAGTCTGACAGCAAATGTAAATATGAGGGTGGAGACTTGTGTGGCTGAATACAGCGTTGTCGGCTCAAAATAAAGAGACAACCTTCAATTTAATGTACCTGTAGTTAATGAGAAGCACGAATAATATGAGAAAAATAATGGAGTTTCGTGTTTGTAGATCTATAAGTCCAGATGGTCGATTCTGTAAACATGTCGAAGTGAAGGCTTGGGTGAATTGATCACGAGATGAGCTGCCAATCCATACTATCAAGATGTCACGTGATCACGGAGTGAGCTGTCATTCCATCTTGATTATACGGATTGACAGCTCACCTCGTGATCACTCGCTGGATTGGTGATTTTATCGGAAGATGCAGCATTCGATGCACAGTTGACCTGTAACCTAGTGAAGGCAGTGAGGTTCCACTGGATGCTAAAAGCACGGGACCGGTCAATGTGACGATGCTTGGAAGATTTATGAGTTTATTGGCCATTTTGTATTTGTAATTTGTTAATTAACCATAATTTAATAAATTTGTACGCCTCTGGGCAAAACATAGAAGATTCATGTACCTATCAATAACATCACACACTCTGTTGTAATTTTACCTATGTTTACAAATAAAACATTCTGATTCTGATCCGTTACATGTTCATGAATACTTCAGTTAATTTCAAATGTTATGAATGACGAATAATTGATGGTGAGTGATAGAATTCAATCAACGTTTCCTAAAACTTAAAATAATCTTAAATATGGCGCAATATACATAAGTGACTGATATACGGGATTCGAAAAAGGACAAGGACCTATTTCATAAACATATAAAAACAGACCCACTCACTCAAAAGTTGTGACTAATCAAATATCCAGATTTTCGTCGGTCAATTTCATGCAACCATCAGTCACTGCAAAATCATCATCATCATCATATCAGCCGAAAGACGTCCACTGCTGGACATAGGCCTCCCCCAAGTGTTGCCACAACAACCGGTGCCTTACGTCTCGCATCCATCGGCTACTCGCGACCCTCACCAGGTCATCGGTCTACCTTATTGGAGACCTTCCAACGCTACATCTTCCGGTACGCGGTCGTCACTCCAGAACTTTTCAGCCCCATCGACCATCTATTCTACGAATAATGTGCCCTGCTCACTGCCACTTCAGTTTGGCGATCCTTCGGGCTATGTCGGTAACCTTGATTCTCTTGCAGATATCATCATTCCTGATAAGCTCCATTGCTTTTGCTTTTGCTAGCAAAACATCACGTGGTAATCTCCAACAATAATCTTCATTGAATGTCTAGAGCCCCTTGACCATTCCAACCTATAAATGGACTAGTTAAAATAAATCCTTTGACGTGCCACAGTATGGCAAACGCAAAAAAAAGACGGCAGCTAACAAAATGCTCTGCCAGGGTTGCGGAATTTGTTCGAAAGAGTCACCGCGGCCCTGGAACGCAAAGGGCTTTAGAAGGAACACGGATGGGTTTTAGTCAGTAAGAGTCTGACACGCCCTTCCGCTCCACCCAGAGCGGAAGAAGTTCAATCCATAGCGGCTCAAGCTTAGGTGTAGGTACTGTTACCAAGAATACCGAGTTTTTTTCCGATACCGAGACTAGTGAAATTCTCGGTATTTTCATCAGGCGAGTTAATAGGAAAGCTATTCAATTTTGATTTAGTTTCCATATCTAAACACGCTGAGTTCACAATTGCTCCGGAATATTTCTGAATATTATACCTACCAATGTGGGAGTTTCAATCTTTCCTAGGTCGATGAACCTACTTCAGAATTTTAATTATAGTATTGCCATTAACAAACAATCATTTTCCGGTAAACTTTTCCAAAAGAAGTTTTGTCCTAATGGCTTTGACTTTTATATATTTTCGGTACCTCAAAATCCCGGAAATTATTTACATTGTTTCTTAACTTAATATTTTAGTCCGTTGTATGTGTTAGCTTCCAGCTTACTATGCTAAACCTAATTTGGCTGGCTAAAGGTAAGCACACATTATGCTGTGGTGTGGCTAATTTAGTTTTAAGATAATACAGGGGCTTCGCATTTTTAGAGACGGGCAGGAATAAATAAAAATGTATTTATGTTAACATAAAACTCTTAAAACGGAAAATACCGCTACGACTTTTATAAATGTTTGTAGCTAATAAAACGTTAAAAACAAATCACAATGGCCGCAGGCATTCTCATCTAAGTAAAAAAATTTGGAAAATTAAAGTTGCGAATGTCTTTATGAAATAAAGTAGACCTTACGTATAGTATCATTCATGTGTATGTCCGCCTGTCACAGCTTATTTCCTCCGAATTTACTAGACCGATTATGTTTAAATATGGCTCACAAATTAACATGGAAGTGTGCTGTTAATAAATTAATTTTGAGCAAGGGGGTTACTTTTGGGGGACAAATTATAAACTTTCAAACTATTTCATGTGAGATATAAAATTAAGGGGAATTTCATTTCATGGAATATCGAACATAATAATATATTTTTTTTTTACAAAATTGGCTACAATTCGGGCTAAATATGGAAGTAACCGCTCAGAAATAGAATTTAAGCTATTTAAGCAAGGCAATAGTTATAGTTGATTGAGACTTTTTTAGGTTTTTACTCCAAGGTGTTTCAATTATTTGCCCCACTAAAGCGAGCGCTAAATAATAACAGCCGCATGCAGCGATCTTCAAGGTTAAGCAATTCTTCCCGAGGTCGGTCTGTGGATGGGTGACCATCTAAACACGCCGAGACTCCTCCATGCCTCGGAAAGCACGTTGAATCCTTGGTCCCTGATCTTTGGCAGTGGTTACGGATTCTTTACTATCTTACCAAGAAGTACCGTGTTACCCAGTAACTGGGTTGTGGAGTTCAGATAGGCAGTCGCTATACATAAAATACTGGTATTCAGCTGAAAAGGCTGATGAATGTGTGGAAAGGGGATGGATGGACGCTCAGTAGAAGGGTTTGCGCTATTCCAGAGAGTGACAGTTAGTGTATTGTCCTCTACGTAACTTGTGCCGGCACACGGAGCCGTTACTTGAGACTGGTCAATCATGGACGTGTGTAGGTGTGTGATCAGTTTTTGAGGGGCGTCTCTGGGTGTTGCATTGTATGACTACTTTTATTACCTTGGGTTCTGCCTGCAAAAATAATTGTATGTGTAAATGTATAGTTGCATCAATGCCGCCACATGAAAAACAAAGAATCAAAATTTTACGGCAACAAAAAGAACCGCAGCGCCATCTACGACGAACTAACAATGAAATCCTGCATCGCGCAAGCAAAATTCTCCATGCAATTTGACCCGACACAACAACAACCACCGTCTGGTTCGGAGGATCCTCCCAGTTTCAGTGGAGGTATACGGGATTTTACTCTATGTACCGCATACCTCTTTAAATGAATAAATAAATTTTATCAAAGCGATTTGCTAGTTGACTGACACCTTCTTTGTTATTTTCGACATGGTGTTTCATTCCCCGTCCCACATATGAGCACACCATTCCATAAAAACAAGGCAGAATTCCTGTCGAGGTCCCCGCTTGGTCTACTGACTAATTAGTTTGTGGCACCGGCGCTACGGAACTCAATTTTAAAATACGGTTCGTGTAATATTTGCTTATTATTTCAGTCTACTATAAATGTAGTGTTTAATTTTGCACATGTGTGAGTCGAATGTGTTATTTTAATTTTAAACGTATCTACATACTTTACGAATTATTTCAAAATCTGCAGTAGCACTACTTAGCACGTGGTTTTGCTCGCGTTATTAAAAATTTTTGTAAAAAAAAATTTGCCTATTACAGATACATCTCTGTAACTACCAAAATTCATCAAAACCGGTTTAGTAATTTAGGCCTGAAAGCGTAACAAATAGACAAACTCACCTTCTTATTTATTATATTAGTTGTGATTTTTAAATGGGTGAAAATAAACTACACTTAGACGAAGCGCTAGAGGGAGTTCAGTGTGCAAAATATCTAACTTCTATGGGATTCGTGATACTATTTTAAACAGTATCTGACCTCATCAATGGACTTCACGACATATTTCTCGTAACTTCAAATCATAGGCACTGATCATTTTTGTTTATTAATAGACTCGCATTAAACACAATCAGACCTGATGGAATACGATGATGTGATTGGCGATACTTCACTTATTCCTGTTAAAGGTCTTCTGCCGAAAAGAAGTCGTGTATTTACTCTTATAGACTCCTAGGTTGTAGCTATCAGGAAACACAGACTCTGGCAGAGAGTTCCACTATTCCTTAATAGTCTGTGATAAAAACACCTAATCTACTTCGGAAACCATTAATTATTCTACCACTAAAAGTCACATAAGTACTCGGAGATAGGGTAAAATTCATAGGTGATAAATCCCGAATATTCCCCCACAAATAATATTCATGCGGCCATAACTCTCGAGTTACATTGTTTTACATCAAAACCTTGAAGTTTAACCGTAGAACGAGTAATTAACGACATGAATCTAATAAAATGGATTTGTATCATAAAAGAGTTTTAGACATCCAGAGAAGGTTTTAAAGAGGGAATCGTTATTTGTGTAATAAATGCAGGGTTTAACGAATGACTTTGATTATGATTATTACATTAATATTCGTATTATTGTAATAAGCAGAAGAGTGAGAACCTTGAACGGTAGGAAAGGTATGCAGTATGAGGGGATTCGGCTATACAATAAATTGCCTATATATTAGAGATAAAAGTTTAGCTATTTATATAAGACACATTTTTTTTTTAAGCATGGGAAATCATCAAATGACTTCTTCCGCTCTGGGTGGAGCGGAAGGGCGTGTCAGACTCTTACTGACTAAAACCCATCCGTGTTTCTTCTAAAGCCCTATGCGTTCCAGGACCGCGGTGACTCTTTCGAACAAATTCCGCAACCCTGGCAGGCTCTGGCGCTAGCGGACCCCGTATTCTATGCTGACATCTCTTTGAGGCGCGCGTTAAACACAACGCGCCATCGACCCGGGCCTGGTGGTGATCGGACAGCGAGCCACCCAACGCTCGCCGTCCGCAGGCCCTATATAAGACGCATACGTTTAGCTTGAACTGTTTTGTATTTCATTTAGACTTATGTAAGTTATTTGCTATATTTTATTAATAAAATTATAGTGCTCAGTTTCGTGAATGGCTTGAACGACGTAATGTAAACTACAGTTGTAAACTACAGTTGTAAACTACAGTTGTATTGCGGCGGCGCCGGCCCCAGTTCCGTAAACGGTGACGTCATGAGGGTTTTCGCCGAACTGCGCGATGTTCCTATTCACCCAGTACAGGGCTGGTCCTTCAAGCCGGCGTTCCCTGGGGCTTCAGGAATGCCGAGGCACAGAAAGCCTAGGGCTCCGAGCCGATAGTTGAAGGTGACTATCACGTAACCGTCGGCGTCGTTAAGGAATATGACGGGAGCGTGGTAGGCGCCCCATCTCAAAATAAATCTTTACGTCACGCTCCTCGGCGCTCACCCAGTAAATTTAGTTAAGTTTCTCTTTAAGTAAACTGTAATTTGTTCTTTGAGAAATAAATGTCTTTAAACCGAAGAGGTCGCCCCCTAGAAATATGGGAAGATGAAGTTATAAAATTCGCAAACAACGACTGGATGAGAACAGCCCAAGATAGGAAAAAATGGAGTGAGATGGAGGAGGCCTATACTCATCGAGAGGTCCTTAGTTAAAATTATATATGAAAAAACGCTATTATTGTTACTAAGGAATTAATGAGGTTTATTTAAAATAAATAAATAAACATTATTATTATTTTAGAGCATTGGCCCGCGGTTTCGCACACATTGAATGATGTTAATCGTCTCAAGGGTCCCGTTTATGTCTGTACGAAAATTCATCAAAATCGGTTCAGCGATTTAGGCATGAATACGTAACAAACAAAGAAACTCACTTTCGCACTTATAATATTAGTTGTGACTGCGATTGTCGCGTAAACGCAACGTATTCGCAGCCTTTATTTTTACTGTTGATATGCACGCGTTTGTCCACTATCTCACCTGATGGTAAGCGATGATGTGGTCGAAGATGGAGCACGCTTGCCTAGAAGTAACCTATTCATTCTTGACTTAAAGACTCCCAGGTTGTTTCTCCCAGACATGTACGAATGTGCTCCTAGCTCGCCTTCCCCGATGCAACCACGGTGTTACTACGAAATCACAGAGAATGATGTAGCAAATCTGTCAGAGTCGCACGTTGTACATGGCCAAGAGCTTGTCTTGGAAAGCTAGATTGTTCTAGGTGATAAAGGAAGTGAGAAGCCACTTATTTTAAACACTAACTTTTGCCCGCGACTTTGTACGCGTACATCCCGTTTTTACCGTTCCCGTGTAGCCTATAGCCATCATGAATGTGGCAATCTTATACAAAAATATTTTTTGAAAATCATGTTCAAACGGACCAAACAAACTGTACAACTTTATTATATTAGTATTTCATACATAACATCATGCCTGAATTTCCCGAAGTATTACGCAGAGGAATACCTGTAGTAAAACTATATTTCGTTAGTTATATAATATGTGCGAGCTTATAACCATCGTCCGGGCACACACATTGAGTGTTACTGAGAAATTCTAGATGGAAAAACCCAATAACACTGCCCGACCCGGAAATCGGATCTGATTATTGAAGTGAAAACTTCTTTAGGCGCCTTGACTTTTTGGGTGAACAAAAATCATGGAACTCGAGTCATCGTCACCGAAGGCTTCGGCTGAACAAAATTCATGAAGCTCGCGTCATCGTCACCGAAGGCTTCGGCTGAACAAAATTCATGAAGCTCGCGTCATCGTCACCGAACGCTTTAGCTTTCGCTTAGTTTTCACTTCTATCGGCAGTTCCAAAAGACTGCCCCGCATGTTTTTATTTATTTATTTAAACTTCATGCACAAAGGTACAATGGCGGACTTAATACTTTAGGCATTTTGCGACCAGGCAACCAAGGGTGACTTTTTGGACCAGTGGAAGTCGATATGAGAATTAATACTGTTTTTAAGCAAGCTATATATAAGGTCCCATTAAAATAGATGGACAAACTTAGAAATCATTCAAGTATCAAAATAAGTAATGGTAAAAAAATTATAAGAAAAACGCATTAGATATTTCCAAGAAAAAAAATCAGCTAATGAAAAAACACTCAAAATGTTGGTTACCCAATGCATAAACACATCCATGTCTTTGTTATCTCATAATTCTGATACTACAAATGTGCAGGCGCCACTTGACCACGTCAAGTACCTACCCTAATGGATGTGTTTATTCTAGTGTGTCAAAAAGATTATTTTTTATGTTAACATAAAATCACTTTAATGTGTATTTTTTTTTGCTTGGATATCATTGGTTAGACGTACTGAACGCTGTGTTAAAATTTGTCCACCTATTTTAATGAAAAACCTTGTATATCAGGAATTGGTAGGTCCTTGAGAACAATCCGAAATGGCTAAGTTAGTACTTAGAGGGGTAATTCTTTATTCACAAACTTAACAGTAAAAACAATTTTAGCCTAGTACTATTTTAAGTTAGTGAAAATGTAAGCCATGTAGGAAAATATTTCAGAAAGGAACAGTTACATGTACAGCCTAAAATAACTATCTTAACGAACAGACATTCTCTAACATAATTCCCAATAGCAAAGATATTCAAAACGATGTGAACAAAATGAATTAAAATTTGAGATTACTAGTACGGTCAGCAAAAGTAGACTGAAAGCTTCGATAATTTTATCTTAACTTTGTATTGTGGCACAGTTTACAATTTTATTCTTTTATGGGATTTAATTTGTTTTGTAGGGGATATCATCAAATTACTTCTCCCGCTCTGGGCGGAGAGGGAGGGAGTGTTAGACTCTTAGGTACTGACTAAAACTCACCCTTGTCATTCAAATCCCCTTCGCGTACTTGAGCAGAACCAATATGGGTATGTTCCACGAAATGTTGTCCTCTCCTTCATCTGATGCCGCTAAAGGGCTGTTTATGTTATTTAGTCGTAAGCCATAATTATTACAAACTAAATTTAGACCCTAGACCCCACACTAGGATACCCTGTGTCGTGGGAGCTAGTCTCAATCAGTCCAGGAGACAAAAAAAAAAAAAAATTCTAACAAAATTTGTAATTAAAAATGCGTAAGTATCGTGTAGTTTTACAAAAATGCAAAAAAGGAAAAGAAATTAGTTAGTTTTTAAACGTAAATAATAATTAAAGCTTATAAAATAAAATTAACAAATTATATAATTTAAAAGCATTGTACTGGTGTGTAGTGAAGTGTAGTGTAGTTGTATAGTATGTATGTGTGGGGTGAGTGTGTGTGTGTGTGTGTGTATGTTAAGTTCTATTTGGGGTACCTATTTGTAAAATTGCTTCAGTGTGCGCATAATCTAAGCTCAGTAACCACTTGTGAATTGTTTTCCTACATGTTTTTTTGAGGAGGGTGGCAATATTCAGTTTGCAATTAATGTGTTCATAAATGTAAGGTCCCATAAATCGAGTTGACTTTTGCCCTATTTTTTTGCAGCATTTATAGGTATTCCACCTCAGAAACCTCTTTGAACGCGTTGTTGTAACTGTGCTCATAAGGCTGCTCTTATGAAAGCGTAAGGTTATGGACATGATATATAATTGCCTTACTCTAAGCACTTGGGTCTCTTGGTACAAGAGGTCAGTAGGATATCTGTACGGACGGCTGTAGGCACATTATAATAGCGCACGTTGTGCCAATTCAGCTTTGAGTTGGTGGCACTTTGCAGCCGCTCCCCAAGACACTATACAGTACTCCAAGATTGATTGGCACAGAGCGAGGTAGATGGTCTTCTTTAGATTATCATTTGATATTTTTGCCAATCGCTTAAATATATACTTTAGTTTCCTTACCCTTGTACGTAATGCATTTATGTGTATGGACCATGTTAAACGACTGTCCAGGTAGACTCCCAAGTATTTGATGCTACTTGTATTGTCAATCGAAGAGCAGTTACAGCAGGTGCGATCTGGGCAGTTGTGCAGTTTTAATGAAACTAGTTGTTTTGGAGCAGTTCGAGCTGAGACGCTAAAGCATATAGCTTTAGTTTTTGCGACTAATGCCATCAATACCTGAGGCTGAACTTGTTTTTAAGTTATTAATAATTTTAAAGACTTCTACTTCATCAGTAGGTGACAGGAAAAATGAATGTGGATTACTTTGGCGGTGGATTGGCGATTTACTGTAGTTATCAGCTAGGCAGTCTTCTGTGGTATTCATACTAGAAAGAATATTAGCAGCTAGATTATTCCCAATTGTAGAGAAGTAGGAATTAACCGTGTTCATGTTTTGTATGACATCTTCACCGTTGGATATATTTTTTTTAATTTCCGGTTTAGGGCTTGTAAAATTACATATACTCTTAATTTCAGACCATATTTTTTTGGGATTGCCTTCAGCATTATTTAAACGTTTGCGTTCATGTTCAGCTTTGATGTTATTTAGAATATTGTTGCAATGATTCCTATACTTTTTGTATTCAAGTTGGATTACCGGATTGTCGCGATTTTCTCTTTTTTTGGCTTTGACATGCAATGCGTCTCTACGTCTAATGCATTTTAGTAAGTTTTTTGTAAACCA
>NDFZ01005436.1:751752-786525 GCA_002192655.3 Mamestra configurata | reverse complement strand
AAATATTACCGTATCGTGATCTGTGATGCCCGACTCACACACAACGACCGTTGTTTTCAACCGCGAATTGACCAGTACATGGTCCAGGCAATTGGCTCCTCGAGTGGGGAAATTGTGTCCAGGATAGTATCCATAGTGACTGGTCAAATCTAGATATTCCGTCGATCGTGGATCACTGTAATCGGCTTTAATATCCAGATTTATATCACCCACAATAGCACAGGTCTGTCCTTTGCACAGTCCCATAACATTACTTAGCGAATCACAAAAAAAAAAAATATTTGAGAAGGATGGAGATCTATAGAGGGCTATGAGCGATACTTCATCTCCGATATTAATAAGTAAACAGTTTGAATCTGTGAATGGTGGCTCCGAAATGTCAATATGCAGGTTTGATCTTGCGTATACAACAATGCCATCATTTTGGTTACTGAATGTTTTTGAGCAGTAATACGTGTAGTTGTCAATATTATAACAAGGAGAAAACTCATCTCACCAGCACTCGGTTAGTATTATGATGTCTGGGGTAAATTGAAGACGACTGAGAAGTACAATAAAATCATCAATGTTCTTGTTTATACTGCGGATGTTCTGCGTAATAACCGTGTACTGTTTCCTTGTTTCTCCAAGATAGTGTATACATTCATCAATTAAATCAATTTTATAGGAAGTAACTATGTCTGTGTTATCAATATTGTTAGTTAGCTGCACTAAATTAGCCATTTGAATTAGTTGAAAAATAAACACTGTTTCGGGTAGAGGTGTGCCTGAGCTGAAACATCAGCAATTTCAGAATAATATGAGGATAGTATCTTGTCAATATAGACTGTATTAATGGTAAAATACGGTAACGATTGCAATTAACTGTAAAGGAGAAATAGGGTCGAGCTGAAATGTATTGTGGTGTATTGTAATTTTGTAAAGTACGTGTGTATGTAAAGTGTGACAGTGTAGAGCGTGTGTCATCAAAAATGGTTGTGCGTATTTTGTACAGATTACTCTTATGTTTTACGGCGGTATGCAGTATAGTTTGATGTAGTTTTGAGTTGCAGGTTAAAATTATTACGTAAAAATAATTGCACAACATAGTAAAAACAATCTGGTAAAAAAATTTACCAACAGAGTAGGCTTGAATACATGCATAAGTATGGGCAAGTGGCATGCATAGATAGAAACTATTTGAGTGTGATAATGAACATAATAATAATAGTCACTTTGAATTGCTTCCATCCGTGTTCTCTTTGAGTTTCAGTGCTTGTAGTGTATTTTCATTTTTAATAAGGCAAGCAGGTTCCCCTTGCTTCTTATGAAGAAATACCCTGCCATTTTTTATCCAACAGTATTGGTACTCTTCAACTTTAGCAAAATCACGGGCTAAGAAAAGGAGTCTTTTGGTTTTAGAGGTTAGGTTCTCCGAAATGTACAGTACGTTTGGAGACCCAGGCAAACCTAGATGGCTAGTATTCAGATGATTACCTCTGTTTTCCTGGTTATAGTTCTTTGCAGCTTTGAGCACCTTCTCCTTAATAAGAGTGTTGCACACCTCAACCACAATTGACCCTGAAGAGGTGTCCACTTTAGAAGGCTGTCGAAAGACATCTTTAACGCAAGAATGGCCAGGGGGTATTTCGACACTTAATTTTTTTATGACATTTGTGATCATCTGAAAAAGGCTTTCTTTCGTTTCTCCCTGCATTTTCGGAACTCCCCTAATCTCTATATTCATTTTTTTGCTATTCCGCTCAAGTGTTTCGATTTTGTCCTCAAGGATACAGAGTGAGGCAGAGTAATTTTTACGTTCACCTTCCAGTTTATCTATTTTCCCCTCAATATCGCTCATTTGGTTACCCAGAAATTCCACGCTTGCACCAATCTCTGTATTTTAGTTTGAATATCTTTGTTTTGTGTTTTTATATCACAGATGTACTTCTCAATACTAGAATACTGATTTTGTATTTCCTGAAATCTGTCCTCCAATGCGTCCACTCGTGTATTTTGCTGATGATATTGTAGCCTTAAGATTGTTTTTATTGAAATAAAACATATAAATATCCCAGAAAAAAAGCCTTCAATGCGGATCAGTGTAAAAAAAAAGTCGAGCAAAGTTTTCTATTTTTGAATTATTTTTTTCCTAACCATACCTCCGCCAGCAAGATAGGGTATGTTAGCCGTACGAAACAGGCTTGCCTCCGGAGAGGTAGTAAAATAAAACATGGCGCCTCCGTTAGACTAATTAAACGGTAATTTTACATACAATATAGTCTGACATTTTGCCTAGAATCGCGGAGGAGCCTTTCATAATACATATAGTGTCGTAAAGGTATCATGATACTCTGATACAACCCTGTTTGAGGGGTGTTGAATTCATAAAGGGATGAGAGGTTTCAGGTATATGGTAAAATAATTCGTGGTATGTGTAGTTTGATAGTGTTTTATTTACCTACATTTAACGAACTATGTACAAGTAACATTATGTACAGACTTCCGCACATCAAGCTACCCGATACTGAAAAATTTCCAATCCCCAATCAACCTTGAACCTTATGCTTTAGCGATAACGTTGTAAATCTATTAAAGAAAGACAGATTGTTTTAGCTTTATGCAAAATAAATCACTTGGCACATGCGCGTGCAGTAGCCTACAGTAAGGTTAGGCCAGCTCAAACATAATGCCAAAAAAAAAAATCGCATTGTCAGTATCGTGATTTCAACCATGAATAATGTGGTGAGATCTTTTTTTTGGGCATTATGTATGGGCTGGCCTACCCTTACTGTAGACTACTGCACGCCCATGATTAGGCATAGTGTTTTTGAAGTAAAAACATGACAAAAATAAAAAGATTTGGATTTCAAAAAAAACTTGAGAAGGATAATTATGGCGGGACAAACCGTTGACTTAGTGCGAGTTTTTATACTTACTCGAGCGTATTAATATTATAGTTATTTTATGTCAAAATCTATCTGACCTCCAGCAACCAGCAACTGAGTAACAGGATATCCCTTGGCAAGACTGGTTGCAGAGCTACAACAGCTCACAACACGTGCTATCCGAGGCACGGAGGAACTTCGGAAAGTAGGCCACCAATCCACAGATTGACTGCGGTCAGCAACCTTGAAGATCGGCCAGTACAGCTCTTCATATTTAGCCACGAACTCCTATCACTCCTTCAAAATTTTTGACGGCACGGTTGCCGCAGTGGTTGAGCGATCGACTGCTGCGCTGCGTGTCGCGGGTTCAATTCCCGCACGGAACAAATAGATGTATGGTCTACAGATAGTTGTTCTGGGTCTGGCTGTTTGTGTATATATTGTGACTTTGTAGATTTGTAATGCACCCACGATACAGGAGAAAATCCTGGTGTGGATACACTTTAAAAAAAAAAAAACTATCGACATTTTCCGATATAGAAACTTTTCAGATTGCAAAAAATGTTTTCAAATTATAATCATCTATCTATTGCTAAAACATGCTATCACTTCAGTTTATAAAAAAATACAGGTAAGTATAGTAAGAGCTCATTAAGTTTAACCTACTTAGATAGCCTGTCAATATTAAAACAAAATAGTGATGTTTTCCTAAATCAATATAGACTATACAAGTTCTAAAATCTGGGCCTCATCAGAAGGCTTAAAATTACCCTAAGAGCAATGGAGAGGGTAATGCTCGGAGTTTCCTTGCGTGATCGAATCAGGAATGACGATATCCGTAAGAGAACCAAGGTTAAGGATTGCCAAACTGAAGTAGCAGTGGGCAGGGCACATTGCTCGCAGAACAGATGGTCGATGGAGCCAAAAAGTTCTGAAGTGGCGACCGCGTACCGAAAGACGCAGCGTTGGAATGCCTCCCACAAGGTAGACCGATGACCTGGTGAGGGTCACGGGTAACCGATGGATTCGAGACGCACAGGACCGGTTATTGTGGCGACACTTGGGGGAGGCCTATGTCTAGCAGTGGACGTCTCTTGGCTGATATGATGATGATGATGATGAAGTTCTAAAATTAGAAGACAAGTGCTTATGTATTCCATTGTATTAGAATATCAAGCATATCAAATACCCCAGTCTCATTACAATATCATCTTATTAAATCGATGACAAAACGCTCTCAAGAACGGCAAACTCAAAACACTTAATAATTAACTTTTTGATATTCCGAATTTGTCAGAATAAGGACGCAACTGTGGACTCCCACTTCGTTAAAACTCCCAAAAATACTTTGAAAATAATATTTCATTTTAGAAACTTTCTAACTGAACAAACAGATTGTCTTGCTGAACTTCTTTTCTTAGTAGAGTTGGGCTTCCTCATTTTATTCTGGTTTCGGCTTTCGGCCTTACATGTGGTTTCAGCCGATTCGATTTTGTGGAAAAGGTGATGAACAACTAAAAATAGAAAGAATAAAATGCCTTACCAAGTGCCAAACTGTTAACTTAACTTTTTCACATCATTGTTACTACTATGGGTACAAGAATGGTCTTATCACTGCTAATTTCTACTAGAAACCTTTGGCTGGATTGACATAACCTAAAAAAAAATAACTTAACTAAAATAAATGTACTGCAGCGATAAATGTACATCATTTATGTTAACTTAATTTATTGGACGACTTATTAATATAAAATTTTCTAAAAAAAATACATATATTTAAAGCTAAAGCCAATTTCTAAGAACCAAATCAAAGCCGAAAATAGGCGTCATGGCTGGTTTCGGTTCCGGCAAATATTTAAACTCAATACTTTACAAAGGAAACTTTACATAAGGCGAATATTAATTTTGGTTTTATAATATTGTTAATTAATTATGTTCGATAGTCAATATTGATGACGCTGTTTTGGTAAGTTTGTTTAACCCTTTGATGAAAATGAAGGAGAGAGTTATATTTTGTAAACAATTACCTACTTGTAAACACTACACACACAATATGGCGTTCATGAAAACTTAAAGCAAAGATTTTTGATCATTTTGCTATGGTTATGAAAGTATCGGTTGCTGTATTTGTTAGGTTGAATAAAATTTTGGAGCTTTTAAAAAAAACGTGTGCGTCACAGAAGTGATAACTTAAACTAATCTCAGTTGAACTATTTAATAAGGGAAGCGTCTGTCCGAAATACGACTAGTGCTGTGGGTTAGAGTGAGAGAGGAAGAGCCTGCCTACCGCTGCCGTATGCGTGCGAGAAAGGGAAGCCAGACAGACTGGCGCCGTAACGCGTTACGTTACGAATCGGGTTACCCTCCCATAAGAAGTTATCACTTCAAAAATTATCAATTATCTGAGATTGTAAATATAAATAGAGAAATTGTCACTTTCTATAGTAGACGCCAGATAATCGTGGAATAACGGTCATTAACCCACCTACAATTATTGACATTTTTAATTTGAAAAACGGAATTAATGACACAAAGCTGTCCCGAATCATCATCTCTCGTGATCCTTAACATTGTCTAATAATGAAAAACGATTCATATTTAATTGTTCAGGTACCTATGATCAGTTATTAGGGAAAGGTCATTATACTTTATTCCACATTTATCTGGCGCCTACTATACCAGCGATAACGTTGTCAAAAATCTAATATTTCGAGATCGACGTGACTTTTCAGTAGTTCATGTAAAGGCGACAGCCCAGTGACGGCATGGCATGGCATGCCGTGGCAAAGGATTTTACTTCGTGGACAAATAATTTTCGACCTTATTTCAATGAGTTTAGAACTGTCATTATTTTGTTTTAATACGAATAGGTAGAAGCATCTCGCGTGATGACGCGACTTACCGCGGCGTGCCGCGGAAAGCCACGTCATCCCCCAGGATGCTACGGCACGTCGTGACATTCCACAAGATGCCACTCACGGCACGTCGCGGAATTCATTTTAACAAAATACACAACCAATTTTACATAAGCACAGTACTGAACTGAACGAGAGAGTCAACAGGATCCTGTGACATGCCGTGGGATGCCACAATATGATACGGTATGCCGAAGTGCGCCGTGTCGCGCCATGTCATGCCATGCCGTCAGTGGGCGCCGACCTTTGCATACAACAATTTGGCTTTTTTGATAATCGTTTTTGGTTATGTATTGTCGCTTTATCAAGGATTTTTGGTTGTAAATGTCGTATTTTATGTGAAGATGAGGACTATGATATATTTACTCTACTATGTTCATGTTTATAAAATATGTTAAGAAAAAGTTTAAATACACTCAAAAGTCAAAGCATTTATTTCAAATAAACCATTATCAGGTACTTTTGAATTGTCAAAGTCAGTCCGTCAAAAACATGAAGCTATTTGCACGTTCGCAAGCGTAGATCTCTATGGAGAAGAACGTGCAAGAAACTCCACGGACACTCTTTTAAATCATTTTATGTTTACAAAAATCCTGGTTACATAAACCTTGTTGCTTCTATATATGAGAACAATGTAAAGAAAGAAAAAAAACAATTTATAGTATGAAATATTAAAATGAGGCAGTGGCAACCAAGGGATGACCAGTCTCCACTGACGGCGCCCGTTCACGAACATGACGCGTGCATCAGCACCATTCAGCTCAACCATTTTGAAGGGAACTGAATGATCCGATACACGCGCCACCATCAGCGAGACATTGGAGTGAGCATGACACACCCTCAACTGCCCCTGCTATTTCATGTCAAACAAGGAAACTATCTATTAACATAATGGTCCAGGGTTCTCACATTTACAGAACTTGAAATAAAAATTGCTTCTAAATTATATAAAACTATGAATATCAATCTGAAAATACAGAAAAAGAAAAGTTTATTCCAAACACATAAAAGAGGGTGAGCATCTCTTCCAAATATAAAACCTAACTAGTGGAACCAAGCGGCTGAGGCTGTGGAGCAGGACCGGCATTTAACACTGTAGATCATGTTACGGCACTGTGGAAATATTGCGTGGCTCAACCAAAATC
The DNA here is from genome assembly GCA_002192655.3 of Mamestra configurata. Taxonomy (NCBI): domain Eukaryota; kingdom Metazoa; phylum Arthropoda; class Insecta; order Lepidoptera; family Noctuidae; genus Mamestra; species Mamestra configurata. The sequence goes on along the minus strand of NDFZ01005436.1, from coordinate 779,598 downwards.
AAATTGGCTGTAAAATTCAAAATGGAGGCATAGGTAATTTATTTTCATTGATCAGCCATTCGACGAGTTATCAGCCAGCACACATACACAAATATTTTCATGAAATCAATACGTTTTTAACACGTAGATAATAATAAATCACGCGATACATAAAATCACGATTTGTGTTGTCAAACTGCAAACTAATTTAAACCTTATTTATTAATGTCATTGTGTAAATACAAACGATATTTGCTTATTCATTAATTGACGCGTCAATTCGAATCTACACATAGATTAGTACCTGTTAAATGGATGCTGTTCAAATAATATGAATTGGACTGTATTTTCCTGAATAATGAATTATTAATTTTAATCATGGACGTTTTGCTAATATACCCGATGGATCAAAATAATGATAATTAGATTCAATCACGTTTTAATTATTACTTAGGTAGGTGCTAGCTTTTTCCGTCAAAGTCAAAAGTCAAAGTCAAAAAGTCAAAGTCAACGTCAAAACGTCAGAAGGAAAATCGGATTTTTATATAAACTTTTTTATGTGTTTATATATTTTATGTTCACATAGGCATATAAGCGCGCCATCTTTATACAATGTGAATATTTAGCTAAAAATTATTATATGCGTATTTAGGACAAATTTTTCCATACACAGATCAATTTTTGATATAAAAAAAAATATGGCTTTTGAACATCAATAACTTTAAAAACACTGAGTTTTTGGGATCACACACAGCACATCAATGTTCCGTTAGTTTTATCAAATGATAGCTACACAAATTCTAAGACGTCGCCAATTTTTAATGGAGGACAAAACTCAAAATTCATTCCTGAACTATTTCACAGAATAGGTATTCACACAAGAAAGAAAAAGTATATTGTCTGCAGCCCTACTATGACGTGCTAATGCCATCCGATTCCGATGATGTAAACGGGATAGTGCTATTCGCTATGTATAGCTCCGTCTCCCTCTTCGAGCGGAATCATGATCGTTTTAAGACTTCATAGTAGGGCCTTTGAATTGAGAACTGAGATGCCGACAGTTATAATAATAATAATAAAAATAATAAAAACTGAAACTTTCAGTAGTGCCATCAGGATGGAGTTTGGTGTGGACAAATGTGCGGTCATGCATGTAAAGCGTGGGGAGATTATGGAATCCGTGGGAACTCAACTCTCGAATTCCATAAACCTCAGATCCCTCTCTTCAACTGAAACTTACAAGTATTTGGGTATGTCGGAAGCGTTAGGTATCAATGTTACTGACATGAAGCAATCGTTGAAGGAGCGCTTCTTTGGCCGCCTGAAGAAGGTATTCAATAGCCTTCTATCAGGCGGAAACAAGGTGCGCGCCTTCAACGGTTGGGTCATGCCGGTATTGATGCACTCTTTCGGCGTACTCAAATGGACTCAAACGGAACTTGACGCCCTGGATAGGCGGGTCCGTACACTGCTTACTGCATATCGAATGCATCACCCACGGTCGTCGGTAATGAGACTGTATATCCCGCGAAAGTGTGGAGGTCGAGGCTTCTTAAATGCTAAGACTCTCCACAATCGCGAGATATGCAGTCTCAGGGAATATTTCCTAGCTGTCGACGTGGGTATGCATCGAGATGTAGTGGCGGTGGACAAGGGACTCACCCCGCTCTCTTTGGCAAATGAGAACTGGCGCAAACCTGCGGTGCTAGACACTAACGATCGCAGGGCGGTATGGCAAAGTAAGGAACTTCACGGACGCTATTTCCGGGCCCTACATGGGCCCGACGTAGATCAATTAGCGTCCGTAGCCTGGTTGCGTTTCGGTGATCTCTTTGGAGAAACCGAAGGTTTTGTCTGTGCAATTATGGACGAAGTTATCATGACGAATAACTACCGGAGATTTATTGTGAAGGACGGCACGGTTGACATATGTCGGGCATGTCACCGTCCGGGAGAATCGATTCGCCACATTGTCTCTGGTTGTTCTCGTCTAGCTAACGGAGAATACTTGCATAGGCACAACCTTGTAGCCAGGATTATCCATCAGCAACTTGCTCTGAAATACTCTCTTGTGGAATCGGAGGTGCCGTACTACAGGTATGCGCCCGACCCAGTTCTCGATAATGGCAATATCACATTGTACTGGGATCGGTCCATCATCACTGACAGGACTATTGTTGCCAATAAGCCTGATATAGTGGTGGTGGACCGAATCGAGAGGCGTGCAATGATTGTAGACATAACCGTTCCGCATGACGAGAACCTCGTGAAAGCCGAGAAAGATAAGCAAATCAAATATATTGACTTGGCTCGCGAGGTTGTCGACATGTGGGATGTGGACTCAGCAATCATTGTACCGATAGTTGTGTCAGCCAATGGCTTAATAGCCACGAGCCTCGACCAGCACCTCAGGAGGCTCTCGTTAGGCAGCTGGATCAAGGGCCTGATTCAGAAAGCGGTACTTCTGGACACGGCTCGTATTGTTAGGAGGTTCCTCTCTCTTGAGCCCTGACCGCCGGTAGCTTGGACCCTGTTCCCGATACCGGTGGGCTACTATTTTTATATTTTTAAATGTTTTTGATTATTTTTGTATTTTTTAAAAAATATTTAAAAATGTAAGGAATAAGTTTAAAAAAATGAATAAACGGATAATAATAATGATATATCATTTAATTCAGGTAACAAAGACCAACACACCAGATAAACATTTACCAACTATGTATAATATAAGTAACTTAATTATGTTACAACACAACAATACAACTTAATTATGTAACATTTAACCTGTAACGAAGGAAAGGAAAGATCAGGACTAGATTGATGGTAGTCGTAACTGTGGCCACAAGGCCTAATCAGCGTATTGCTATGCTATGGGCGGATCCACAGTAGAGCGCGAGCGCTGATTTTAGCCTGTTTTACCCTAAATCTTATAAATTTCTATAATACATAACGGATAAAGAACCTCCGTAGTGTTTTAAAAAAGTGTCAAATGTCATCATGATCACTCATTTTTGGGTTTAAAAGAAACATCACAACTTGTTTAAAACTTCGTTTATTCAACGAACAGCGTATTCAACCTGAGGTTGTCGACAGGCTTCCCTGTGGTTGCCTTAATATAAATATTAAAGCCTCCAGCCAGGGCTTATAGTCCGGTTAAGCAGTAACCAGCCTTAGAGTGCTGAACTGCGAGTGGTCATCGTCAAAAAAAAAAAGCCTGGATTTATAAAATGCCCGAGCGCCGACAGTGCGGCCGTATTAATATCGTTCGCCCCTCCCACGTGCACGTGTAAGTTTTTAGGTTAAGTATTGAAACATTTAAATTACATTAACAGGAATAGTGACATGCTGTTTAAGGTTAATTTTAGATACTAATAAACTTAAAGTAATCAATTTACTAATTATTGGACAATCAAATTATGAATCTTAATTATTTGAGATTACTTGTAATGACAGACTATTGTAAATGCGCCGATATACAACATTTATGATTTCATGAAACAAACCACACACGAGCTAAATAACGTACCCACTTTATTGTATTTTGAAAATAATTAGAACTCACGCGTCGTTTGATTTTGGATCAACTCAAACGTGTACGATAATTAGATGTGGTTGCACGTGCACAAAATTATTAAATTAGTTACTGGCTAAACATGAACCGAAGTTTAGTATAAATGATTACACGAGGAGAGTTTCTTGCTTTTGACCGGCTTTAATGTTACTAAAATAGTATATGTTTCTTGATAGCTACAACCTGGCGGTATTTAAGTCAAGAGTAGATAGTTTACTTCTTGGTAAACGCGCTCCATCGTTCACCAATAGCATCGTTTACCATCTGCAGTGTGATTCTGTATAAATCTTAGAGTGAAAACGGTGAAGTGAACATAAAGTGAGCTGTCAATCGATCCAATCAAAGTGGAATGATAGTCCAATTCATGCTCACTCCACCTAAGTTCACATGGTGAGATATTGTCAGCACAGACCGGCAAATTACACAGGCAGGTTGATCTCTCTGCGCCGCGTATAACGTAGTCATATCAATTTTACTGCTTCTTCCGTGACACCAATGCTACCGAAAGAAAATCTCAAATATATATATATCCTACAACTCACACACGGTCTTCCGATCCCAAACTAGGCAGAGCCTGTACTATGGCGACCAGACAACTGATAAACATACTTATATATTTCTAAATACATACATATTATAGACAAATTACACCCAGACACAGAACAAATGATCATGCTCATTACACAAAGTTTTGTCCTGGGTGGGAATCGAACCCACGACCTCCGGTTAAGCAGTCAGGGTCACTAACCACTAGACCAATAGGCCAGTCAAATATGTTCCTTGCAAGGACATTCTTGCCTCAACGGTCAAAAATATGACCCCGTGTAAATGAGCTAAAATTTGAAACGTCGAATCACGAATATACACATACATATTCGCGATTCGACATAGTTATACATATTCGTGATTCGACAATTATTCCGGAGAAATGTTTGATGTTATGATATTGGAAGTTCGTGCTCGAATATGTTCGCACGTTTCGATTGTATGGTTTAAACATGAACCCTATTACAATGGCGATGAATGATGAGTTAATTAGTTTAAATTATCAGGAATTTCAAGAGTGTTGTTTTTAAAGGTAATATGTGCAAGGTGTAGTAATGGAAGTCAAAGTCAAAACGTTTATTCCAATTAGGCCATTAAACTTTTTAACGTCAACATTACAGTTAAAAGAAAATGTATCAAAAATAAACTCTAAAATAGACTCTACTGTCCATTCACAAGTAGCATACTCTGGGTGCATCGTCCTCACATAATATTAAATTAATTTTTGTATACCAAATTTTGTAAATCATTATTTGAAAAGAGTAACTATGGAGTTTCTTGTCCGTTCTTCTCCATAAGAATCTACCTTTCCGAATGGACAGTAGAGTCACTTTATTAATGTAATTTTATTATTTTTACTGAACTGTAAACGATGACGTTCAAAAGTGCCGTTTAATGGCCTAATTGAAATAAACGTTTTGACTTTTGACTTTTTGACAAAGATAGATTTTTATGGAGAAGAACGGACAAGAAACTCCATAGTTACTCTTTTCAAATAAAAGTTTTACAATAAATGGTACTCATAAATTTACAAATATTGCAAACAATTGATTTTACAGTGCGTGAGTTATTTAATAAAAATAAAATTAAAAAAAATCACAAAAAAGTATATCGATATAGTCAAATACATTATGCCAACCAGTTTGATTTATTCTACACTCTTGATTATCCCATGGAGCAGGACCGCATACTTCCAAGCATTTTATCCTGAATCTATTTGTCTGATTTGTAATATGCTTGTTTACAAAGTGTGCTTTTAATAAAAAAAAATAAAAATAAATCATTTAGTTCTAAAAAAGTCAAAAAGTCAAAACGTTTATTTCAATTAGGCCATTAAACGGCACTTTTGAACGTCATCGTTTACAGTTCAGTAAAATAATAATGTTACATTAATAAAGTGACTCTACTGTCCATTCGGAAAGGTAGATTTTTATGGAGAAGAACGGACAAGAAACTCCATAGTTACTCTTTTCAAATAATGATTTTACAAAATTTGGTATACAAAAATTAATTTAAAATTATGTGAGGACGATGCACCCAGAGTATGCTACTTAAAGAACAAAGTATCACCAGCAGAGGTAAACTTATTAATTTCCTAAAGAAATTTAGGTAAATTGTACTCAATTGTACTCCTAATATATCACAAGGTATTTTTTTGTTACATTTGAGAAAGCTGAACACACCTAAAGGGGGCATTATGCTCATCATTGTGAACTACTTATAATACTACGGCTAAAACACTGTTGAGCTGTGCCCTACTTCAATTCATCATCATCATTACTTTATTCCACTACTGCCGAGCTTAGGCCTCCCTATTTACCATACTTCTGTGATCCGTGCTAGTGTCATTGGTTTTACTCATGTTGAACACAAATTTGTGACAAAAGTCAAAGTGAAAACGTTTATTTCAATTCAGATTCAATATTCAGTATTGGTTCCATTGTACAAGTTATTCGTGAGTCCTTCAGAAATTTCCTGCTACACAATTATATGCCAATCACCTTTCCCGAAAGGCAAAAATACCGCAGCAACATAAATACACCGAGCTAGTCTTTCCTGCAGCCAGACAATATTTTATAATCCTCTGTAAAACACACATACCAAATATTCAAAACCAATTCAATTACAATACCATAACAAAGATTACACGAAATTAAAAGTAAACATATACATATTATTTTTGCTCTGGAACCTGTATTGGGCAACGAGTTAATCAGATGTGACCACCGGACCAGCGCAGTATTGTGATCACACCGTTCGTGTTTAAATACGAGGGATTTACAAACGAAATTACAATATCGTGCTTATAGTCCCTGAAGAGATAAGCAGAAATGACAAAGCAATCTTCATCAAATCTTTGTCTTTCTTTCTATCACTGGATGATTTAAAATATCTATGTGAATGTTTCATACGCTTTGCGAATGTGTGTTGGGTGAAGGTACTTTGGAGCAAATTTTCTTTAATTTTCCCAAGAATAACCCATCTCATGATTTGTATAAACATCTCACTAAATTAAAAATCCCTGTCCCTATTAACTTTCCGGCTCTATTAACTCACGTCTCAGCAAAGCTTTTTAGTGCTTTAATGATTTTTATTCGTGTAAATGACATTAAATTATAAATTACCCTTCTTATTGCGTAAATCCGTTTAATTTACATCTGTTTTATCTGGCTTTTATTGTTTTTTTTTTTACTTTTTAAACTCCTTAAAAAGGTTTTATACTCCAAAATTAAAAAAAAAACTTTGTTTGTTATCTTTGGTCTCACACGTTTTTCCATAGCACATTTGACATTGGCAGGATGTTCGACATGGGCATAATTGCCATAAACAAAAGTAGAATAGCAAATGTTTCATTTAAAACAAGAGTTTGCATTATTGTAAGTGCAAAAATATCCCAGTCAGCATGATTGTTCTGACATCTTTAACAATCATCGTCATATTTCAGTTAATTCACATCGAATCTTAATGACTTAGACACTTAATCCGTACTCAAGAATCACTACATCCATCGGTGAAACCGTTCGATAATTTTTGAGTTTATCGAGTACATACCGACAGACTCCGACGATGAAGACCTTGCAACCCAACTGCAAGACGCAAAGGAGGTTGCGGAATTTGTTCGAAAGAGTCACCGCGGCCCTGGAACGCAAAGGGCTTTAGAAGGAACACGGATGGATTTTAGTCAGTAAGAGTCTGACACGCCTTTCCAAAAAAAAGGTGCGAAGGAGGATAATGTGATTTATAATATGTCGTGATAATAATATTATTATAGTGATTATCACATCAGTCGAAAGACGCCCACTGCTGGACATTGGCCTCCCTTAAAGAGGGGGGTATATCATAATCGCCACGCTTGGCAGGCGGCTTGGCGATCGCAGTGTAGCTGTTGCAATGCACAGAGAATGCTGCTGCCCATTCTCTGGTGAGTCCCTTAGTCGCCTCTTACGACACCCACGGGAAGTGATGGGATGGTGCTATTCTTTTACGTCCCACACCATACAGAACATATAGTGATACTGATTCATTACTTGCAACTTAATTTCGATAGTAAGTAGTTAATCAGTGTCGACCACACTTTCATGTGACCACGCAATGGATACTTGTGTGAATTAATTCATTTAAAAGGATAGTTAAATATTAAAAGCCGCTTATTTGGTGAGAGTAATTTGATTACTATTTTTGGTAAATTAATTTATATCATTGATGTGCGATCGTTTTTGGGTGACCATCTATCAAGTTAGCCGCTTAATTTTAAACTGAATATTTAAAAAAAAAAATGTATTAATAATTCAATTTTATCATTAACAGTGATATACCTCTTTTTGGCTTTTAAATAGCGAGATTGGTCCATGTCTCGGAATGTACGTTAAGTCATTGGTCGTGGCGGACATTTGTAGATCTTTGACAGTCGTTACGGATTGTCAGAAGCCAGAAAATCTGACACCAGTCTTACCAAGTACCGTGTTACCCAGTAACTGGGTTGTGGAGTTCAGATAGGCAGTCGCTCCATGAAAAATACGTACTGTTTTTCAGCTACATTCGGTTCAACTAGAAGCAAATTGATTGATATATCTGAATGTTTTTTTAATAGTCATCGTCAGATTGACCCTACATGTTTCAGCTTCAAGTTAAGGAAAACTGCTTAGTCTCGTCTTAATATTTTTTAGTGATACTAGATACTTTTGATAGTGTATTGTAATTTAATTTAGTTCATATTCAATAATTATATTGTGATCTCAATGTATACATCTAGACATCTATTTATAAATTCTTTTTATTTTTTTCAATGTTTTTACACCCCGAAATTATTTTCGGGGTGTAAAAAATCAGCCTTAATGAATCTCTTGTTATATAAGAGTGTAGCATGCCAAAATAAAAGTGTATATTTTTATATATTGTTTGATTTTCTAAGAAAGACGTCAGTCGAAATACGCCCCAGGCTAAATCGGAACTCCGTAGTCGAAACACGAGACGAAAAATGATTTCGAAGTGGTAATCATATTTCAGAGTACTCAGTGTCTTGATTTATAGATTTTTCGTCTTGAGAGTGGCGGCCTTCAATTGTTTGAATTTGGCGGTTCTACTTTACCATAAAATATGCCTTTTGAATATTAAAGATTGATATTCAAATCCATATTTTTAAACTTGCAACTTATTTTTAAACAAACGTCACAATATGTTACAAAATGTACGGCGAATTTGTGGCTTGGCGTCGGGGGCACGCCGATGCGTTTATGCTCTGGCGTTCAAAAGGTTAAGGCCGTAATACTTGGTTGCGGAATTTGTTCCAGAGACACCGCGGCCCCGGAACGCAAAGGGCTTTAGAAGGAACACGGATGGGTTTTAGTCAGTAAGAATCTGACACGCCCTTCCGCTCCACCCAGAGCAGAAGAAGTCATGTGATGATTTCCCATCCTTAAAAAAAAGAGGCCGTAATACTTGAGCCTGTAATTTGCACAAAAGTATGCGAGTAGCTTGCATGCCATAGTGATTCACCAATCGGAACTTATTATGGTACTGGCATGCAAACTTTTGTTGTTACAGTAATATTTGAAATGCGGCCTTTACCATAACTTCGAACCCCATTCAAATGTGGAGCATACGAATATTAACTGTTATAACCAAAGTCGCATGAGTCGCATCCTCAACTTTGAAAATTGAATTTGGAATTGTCGAGAGGCTTTAGAAAAGTGACATTCTATTAGCGGTAGCGTGGCAAAGGTAATGGTTGAAACGTAAAAAAAAATTATGGTATTGAAAAACGCTGTCAAAATGTCACGTGTCACTAATATTGTGGCATTTTGACAACTGCATTCGGTAGTAGAATGGCATATTGTTTAGAGCTTAAGTTTTTTAACTTTAATTTCTTACTAGCTACCGCCCGCGGTCCCGCCCGCATGAGTGTCGAAAATTATCCCAAGGGAACATACTCCTTTTCTTCGAGTTCTGTATGGACGTTAAAGAATAGCACCATCCCATCACTTCCGTGGGTGTCGTAAGAGGCGACTAAGGGACTCACTAGAGAATGAGCAGCAGCATTCTCTGTGCATTGCAACAGCTACACTGCGATCGCCAACCCGCCTGCCAAGCGTAGCGATTATGGCAACCCCCCTCCCCCCTTAGGGGCAGGCCTATGTCCAGCAGTGGACGTCTTTTGGCTGGTATGATGATGATGATGTACATGTTCCCGAGATAAAAGTATCCTATGTATTATTCCAGACTTTAATCTATCTTTGCGCCAAATTTCATTAAGATCCGTTCAGCCGTTGTGACGTGATTGAGTAACAAACATACATCCAAACTTTCGCATTTATAAAAGTAGTATAGAAGTAAAGATTACGGCAGTAAAGTCTCCTGCCCAAGACATGACTTGTCGTCGCCGTTCGTTCTGGTTTTAATAATAAACCTAGGATCTACTAGAAGCGGAAAGCGAAGTATCAGATGTTATGGTACAAGTTAGAAGTGGTCTGTACCAAATAATAGACTGATTTTTAGAATAGGATTAAAATAATAGGATGTAAGAAAGGGTGGTCTTATCGTTTAAAGCGATGTTTTACACACATCCTTTGGATGTATGTATTTCACAAAGAAGGAGCTAAGAAACGCAGGTAGTCCGTAGAGGTGTTATATTTAGACATACAAGAATACTTGATGACATTCAAAGAGAGAGGAGAGAATGTACAAAGGCGGACTTAATCTTTACCATTTTATAAAAAAAAGAAAAAAGACTCGGTGACCCCCATGTCTGTAAGACCAGAATTTTATAGCCTTACTGCTTGAACTATAAACGAAATATCGTAGAAATTGGTCCCATCGATGCCATTTCCCGAAGACCTTGGATATCTGGTATGTCTCTCATGAATAATTGAACTGGCATTGATAGGTAATTCTGGTTACGATCTAAAGAAACTGAATCTATGAGTATAAGAAAGAAAGTAAAATGATTCTGTTTTGTATGATCCCGGGAAAGTCGAATCCAAAAGTGGAGGTATACAGTATATAGTAGTACTCTTGCGCCATCCCATCTTACCAGCTCATCGTGCTGCGCTCGCACTGCCGCTGCGGCTGCGGAGAACTTGAGGTTCAAAAATATAATAACCTTGTTGGTAATTATATTTTCGTGCTGAGTTAAGCTCGCCTTTGTACATGAAAAATTTAAATCACTGTGAATTAATATAAGCTGTTATGGTGTACAATAAAGAATTAAAGTTAAAGTTGAAACTCTCGGGTCGTGGGGTCCGAGTGCTCATATAACTTGTTTAAAGATCTGTTAAGACGCTTAGTTGACATTTCGCGTGACCCAAGGGCTGGCTTTTACCTTGAACAAAGGATAAGCATTGCCATACAACGTGGCAACTGGTAATAAGTTTTTGTACATACAAATATTGGATAAGTCAAAAAAAATGTAGAGGTGGGATTTGGAATTCTTGGAACCTGACTTTTGGAATTAAAAAACCCAAACGCTGTAAACTTACTTCTTAGCCCTTTTCGTAATAATGCACGCATAGGAATCAATACCAGGAAGCGGGCTTTCCTCCCAAATATACGTGGCTTCAGATGAAGCTTGCCTTCATTTGTATTTAAATGAGTTCCAATATACTGTGAAAGCAGACAGATGGTATTCCTTCCTAGTAACTATCTTATGAAACCGTTTATTAAGATATTATTTTGTAAAGGTTTCAAAAATCCTGTTTATTAATTGTTCAATTGCTGGTTTAAATACAAATAAGAAATGCGTCTAGATAAGGACCATGGGGTCCGAGTGCTCATCAAGTTTTTCGTGAAATCAGCAAGAAGTTAGTCGATTAGTTTCTGGCCAATAAATCAAATTTGGGGTGGTTTGGGATCTACCTCCTAGCGGTCCACCCCGGGCAACGGCACCACAGGCTTGCCTGTGGTACGGCTGAACGATCTCACCTAAGCGTTGGTAGGCTCCGCAAGGAGCCGCCTGGCTCGCGACCACCATCCCACCGGATTCCGGCGCCAAGCAGCTTGCTGTGTTCCGTCGGTGTGTGGGAGTGCCAGTGCCTTTGGGGGGAGAAGGAAGTTGTCAGTTGCGCTGTTCAGAACCGGTCTTGGTCTCTTGGCAACACTTGCCGGGTAACTCATTTTGGAGGGTAGCGGGATCCGAAGCACGGTGCCAGCCGTTGGCCGACCGCAGTCAGTAGGGGGCCCAAGTAGCACGCCAGCCACGTGCCAAAGGCTGCCCCGCCAACTCGCGAAAAATCCCGGTATGCTCCACCGTGCCAGCCGGCGACTGGATGGGAGGACCCGGTGGCCATATCCGGGGGGGTTCGGGCGTCCCCGCAGTCTCCATATGAGTTCCCCATAGGTTGGATTAGCTCTAGTGTTCCACTTGGTTCACTGAGCAGCGCCTCGACAATTCGACTTTTCCCCCCAACTACTCGATAACATGACAAAAGTGAAACAGAAAAAAAAGGGTAAACAACGGCTGCACTTCCTCCCACTTAAAGTGCACCTCACTAATATCAGGGGGTTGCACTCCAATCTCGATCCGGTCCATCATCACCTTGAGGCCGAGAAGCCGCACCTGTTTTTTCTGACGGAGACGAAGATAGCAACCCCGTTGGACGTGGCGTACCTCAACTACCCGGGTTACTCTCTTGAACACAAGTTCAAGAAGCAGGCTGGGGTCTGTGTGTACGTCCGCGATGACATTTGTTGTCGTCGTCTCCGTTGCTTTGAGAAATCGGGTTTTTCTGCCATATGGCTACTTGTGGACACTGGCGTGGAGAAATTTCTCTACATCGGCGTTTACCGATCGCACAGTGGTGACCAGGAGACAACAGCACTGTTCAATTTCCTCGTGGAGTCGACTGACGTAGCCCAACAACGGTACCCAACAGCGAAGCTCATTTTTCTGGGGGACTTCAACGCCCACCACAAAGAGTGGTTGTTCCCGTACCAGAAAACTGACCATGCTGGGTTAGAAGCGCGCAAGTTTGCTTTAACGCTAGATCTAACCCAGCTGGTGAATGTGGCAACACGGGTACCGGATGTTGACGGCCATACACCCAATTGCTTGGACCTTCTGCTGACAACTGATCCGAACAGTCACTCAGTATCGGTCTCAGCCCCGCTGGGAACATCTGACCACTGCCTGGTGAAATCCGTGTCGACCTGCTCTCCTCCAGATGAGAGCCCTAGAGGCACGAGACGAGTATGGCGATACGAGTCAGCAGATTGGGATGAGATGCGGCACTTTTTTGCGTCTTATCCATGGCGGCATGTGTGCTTTTCCTCGGGTGACCCGTCTTGTTGTGCCGACATGATTGTGGACGTGATTCGGCAGGGGATGGAATATTTCATTCCATTCTCCGACATCCCGCTCGGTCACAAAACCCGGCCTTGGTATAATGCAGAGTGCGCCCACGCTGAGGCCCGAAAAGAGTCTGCCTACCAAGCTTGGGTCAAGGCCCGCGACCAAAAAGTTAGAGCACGCAGGGTTCGCGCGAGGAAGAGAGCTTTTAATTCTGCCGCTAAGTTCTGCAAGCAAGTTCTACGTGGGGCACGTTTTGACCATGTTGGACGTATCGGGGCCAAACTAGCATCGCACCCTCCGGGTAGTAAACTGTTCTGGTCCCTTTCGAAAGCGGTTGAAACGAACTTTTGTCGGCCCACTTTACCACCAATGCTGAAACCTGATGGGTCGCTGGCCCACTCTGCAAGTGAGAAAGCAAATTTATTTGCATCTCTCTTTGCTAGCAATTCACGTCTGGACGCTGGCTCCAAGCAACCACTAACTGTACCTCGTTACTGTGACTCTTCGATGTCGGAGATCGCAGTTCACATGAAAGAGGTACGAAGAGTATTGTGCAGTCTAGACGTGAACAAGGCCAGCGGGCCTGACGGCATTTCAGCGAGAGTTTTGAGGCAATGTGCGCCTGAACTGTCTCCTGTGTTGACACGCTTGTTCCGCCTCTCTCTTGAAAAAAGAACGGTGCCAAAATCCTGGAAGCTTGCGAATGTACAACCTGTGCCAAAAAAAGGCGACCGTGCAGACCCTGCTCATTATCGACCGATCGCCATTACCTCCATTCTGTGCAAGGTTATGGAAAGGGTACTGAACAGTAAGTTGCTGACCTACCTTGAAGACAATGATCTCCTCAGTGACCGTCAATATGGCTTTCGCCGGGGACGGTCAACTGGCGATCTTCTTGTGTATGTCACGCACTGTTGGGGCGAAGCCATCGAGAAACACGGCGAAGCACTTGCTGTATCGCTCGATATCTCGAAGGCCTTTGATAGGGTGTGGCACGCAAGTCTACTCAGCAAGCTTCCTGCTTATGGCATCCCAGCTGATTTTTGTAGCTGGATATCAGACTTCCTTAGTGAACGGTCGATCCGAGTAGTCGTTGACGGCTGCTTCTCTGACCTCATGGCTATTAATGCCGGAGTTCCTCAGGGGTCTGTTCTCTCTGCAACTCTTTTCCTGCTGCACATCAATGACCTGCTTCAGCCTGGTATTGTTGGGTATGCAGATGACAGTTCGGTTTCAGAGAGATACTTGTCTAGCGCAAAAACCAGCGGGGAAGAAGTTCGTTCCTTGAGAGAGGCCATGGTAGAGCGGACAAATTTGACCTTAAGTCTTGTCTCCCAGTGGGGTGATGACAATCTGGTCTCTTTTAACGCCACCAAAACACAAGCATGCCTTTTTACCGCGAAAAGGAGTCGTTTCGACCTAACTCCGACTTTTCGGGGTACTTCTGTTCCTGTAACCGATCGGCTCGAGCTCCTAGGCATGGAGTTGACAACCAGTCTCAACTTTGGTGCCACCATTGAGCACAAAGCCCAAACTGCGGCCAAAAAGCTGGGCATCCTAAATAGAGTGAAGCGATACTTCACGCCTGGACAGCTTTTAACCCTCTACAAAGCACAAGTCCGATCCTGCATGGAGTATTGCAGCCACCTTTGGGATGGCTCAGCTAAATACCAACTTGCCGCGCTTGACTCGGTGGAACACAGAGCTAAAAGGCTCATTGGCGACGTAAGGCTGGTGGATGCCAAGCTGCACAGCTTGGCTCATCGCCGCAAGGTTGCCTGCTTGTCGGTCTTCTACAGATTGTACTTCGGGGAGAGTGTCCAGGAACTCCACGATCTCATCCCACCGGCCCCCTTCTACCATCGGACATCTAGACGCACTGCAAGTTACCATCCCTACCTTGTTGCTATTCCACCAATTCGCACTAAACGTTTCCAAACGTCTTTTATAATGCGCACAGCAAAGGAGTGGAACTCTCTGCCTGCGTCTGTGTTTCCGAACGCATACAACCCTAATCTCTTCAAAATTAGAGTGAACAGGCTTCTTCTGGGTAAGCTCGCTCCATCGTCGACTTTGTCTCTGTCATCTATGACCTAGACTAGAGTCAAGAGCAAACCCATATTAAATAAATAAAAAAAAATAAAAAAATCAGCATTGCCATTCAACGTGTCAATGCGGCCAGTATTCTGGGCACTTTTCCCGTTGACAGCGATGTGGACGAATTTTTAGATGCCCTATCTGGGTTCCCTCCTCTTTTTACTCCGCTTATATATTTTAAACTTGCTTGTATATAGTATCCATAAGTTTAGAAAATTTATTTCAGGGGGTATTCGACATTTTCATTTAACTTAAATTTGACTAATTTCAGAGATCTTAAAAAAATATTCCTAATGCTTTTACTGTTAGATAGGCAATGGTATTATTTTTCAAATAAGGCTTTATTGACGACTATATTTCCTCTAGATATATGTATAACAGAGGTTTTTAAGCGATATATTTGCTTCAAAAAACTAATAAAACAATAAAAAATGCGGCTGTTTTCACAGAAGGTGGTTTAGAACCACCTAAGGTTTTTTTTTTAAGTAGTTTGGCCTGCCTTTGCCAGCTCCGTGTGCCCTTAATCCCAGCAGACTCCAGACTGAAGAAGAGGACGAAAGGCTTCAATTGTATCATAACGCTCAGCTACGGATAGTAGTGACGTGTTTAAGTAACACCTAGCATGGGTCTGATGGACCCACCAGGACTAGCCGAGGCTTCAATTATTGCAACTACGTAAACGGACACATTGTTTGTGGTGATTATCAGCAAACTCTTAAACGATGACGTAAACACGAGATGTGTAGCGGCATCAATGCCGTCACATTAAAAACTAAGAAGCGAAATTTGTGCGGCAACAAAAAGAACAACAACGCCATCAGTCCTGAC
Organism: Mamestra configurata; assembly: GCA_002192655.3. NCBI lineage: Eukaryota > Metazoa > Arthropoda > Insecta > Lepidoptera > Noctuidae > Mamestra > Mamestra configurata. The sequence continues at coordinate 763,795 of NDFZ01005436.1, read as the reverse complement.
AGCGACAAACTACCAACGAAATCCTGCATCGCGCAAGCAAAGTTCTCCGTGCAATTTGAACATATACAACAGTCTGAATATTAACTATTGGGCAGTTGCCCACCAGACACAACAACCGTCTGGTCAGAGGATCCTCCCATTTCAATGGAGGTATGCGGGACTTTACTCTCTGTACCGCATACCTCTATAGATAAATAATATTTAAATAATTTCTTTAATTAACGTTTTAATCATATCTATGGCTTAATTGTCTTCTCCTAATTATAACTTGTTATTGTATTCACAAAAGCAAACTTTATTAGTATTTTTTCTATTGATACCGGTTAATTAGTAAGGCTGAATGGATCAAGCCAATTAAAGAAAAAAATATCAGCCCATGGCAACATCAAGTGCATTTTAGGGTTCCGTACCTGAGTCGAGAAAAACGGAACCCTTATAGGATCACTTTGTTGTCCGTCAGTCTGGCTGTCAAGACCATTTTTCAAGTAAGAGGTAGGTACTCAAAACATGAATACGTACTGGCTTTTTTTAGCGTACCGTACCTCAAACTAAAAAGTGAATCTTAAGGGTACCGCTTCTACAAGGCTTTTAGAAAAAATAATAAAAAATAGTTTATTTCTTTAACGTTTTTTACAATATTATTCTGTGGCTAGAACTACCCAGTAAGCATGTAGTAATGCTTGTATTAGGTGGTTCAGCTCCTCCCTAGGATCAATATAATGTAGGTACTTATTTTTAGGTAACTAACTAAACTATTTTAAGTAAAATTTTACAAACAAAAACAGAATGAATGAAAAGGTAAAGATACTGGTATGACTCTTTGTGTGTGTGCGCGTGTGAGGGTGCGTATGTGTGAGGGTGTGTGTGTGTGTGCGTGCAAAATACAAAAAAAAATACATCGTTGCCTGACTGACCTCACCTGACTGACTCAGGAACACCTATCAAATAAGAAGGTATACGGTCCCTAGGATAAAAAAAAATCCAGCTTCTAAGTCAATACGGCCATTATGCCACATATTTTGATACTCGCAAATGGGCACTTCCCGTTGAGCTAGAATCATGGAATTTCTGGAAATTGATTTGTAGTTTTTAAGTGATGTAGATTTATACAAGCTTGTACGGCACCCTCGATGCGTGTACCAGACTCGCACTTGTCCGGTTTTTTATAATTATCAGCCCATCGAGTATTGTGTGGCATTTATTTTCCAGTATCAATTGAATAGAACAATGTTGCCATGTTTTCATTAAATGAGCTCTTAATTAGGGCGCTTGCATTTGGTTTTCATTAATTTGTTTGGCCACGTATAACATTATTTACCTGGTGATTAAATGAACTTTAAATTCACTACCTACTATGCATGGCGTATGGCATGTGGTATATGGTGTCAATGTGAACATCCCATCCATATGCACAAATTTTTTTTGGAATACTTGAATTGTCCTGAGCTACAACCTGGGAGTCTTCAAGTCTTCAGGGAATTGGTTACTTCTAGGCAAACGTGCACATCATCGCTTTTATATGCGAGCCCATCAATAATAAGTGTATAAAAAACTAAAACCAACCCATTCTAAAGTAAGAAATAGGCTAAATAGGTTTTATTTTTTTATTTTGCTAACATTACCATGATGTACAAAGCAATGTATAGAACCTCTTTCTTTTTTGGAATTCGGTTAAAAATTACTGCTTACTTCTCTCACATACTTATATGAACAAATTGTGTCGAGGAAAAGTTAACGCAGAAATCCATCCAACCAATCCAACTAATTGTCTAATTACACTGGTCAGCAAAAAAACACTTTTTGTGTGCCACAAGACTTTTTAAAACTAATTATGAAAAGAATTAGAATTATTAAAAAAATCTTATTTCAGTTATATGAGAATCAAACATGTTCTTAGCATAATTAGTTTTAAAAAGACGAACAATTTTCCTGTTATATGATTCTGAAGTGGTGCTTTGAGGCGAAAACTGCAGTTTTCAGGTGGTTCTAATACAGGCACGTTATCATTTTATAGGTTTGGTTGTGTAGCAGATTGCACGGCAGGATACTCTACTTTCCTTTTGTATTAAAAAAAAAAGCCAAAATACAGATCACATTTTGTTTTTAAATGTAATGGTGCAGATTTTTTTTTTTAGTATTAAAAATAATTTCACTTTATAGAATCATTTGAACACCTTTTTTGTTAATTAAATAAGAATAAAATAACTCAGTAAACTGAAAGAAATCGGAATTTACGACTTAAAGGAAAAATTATGTTACTGATAGTAGCTGTAACACAAAAACGAGACCTAATCAAAACATCAAACAAAATCATTCCTTGTGGCAAAACCTTGTTGACTAGTATTATCGGCTGTCCTCCTTCGACCTTACACATTCCAGAGTGCAGAGGCAGTGCATATCCACTCAGACACTTTAATCCTTAGTAGGTAACCCCAGTTAGTTTAGTACTAAATGTAGATGCCATGCAAGCCACGGTTATCAGTAGGGTGACCATAAAACAAAAACCGATAGAAAACCTTTTGGGAAAATTTGGATTCAGTGTACGCTGGACCAAAGATTTATTGCCGGTAAATGTTGTCCCTTGAAAAAGGGTAAAATATTGTGCACCCTTTAGAGATTTTGTGTGTATTGGGAATATTATTATGGGAAGTAAAACGTGGTTGGCCAGATAAGTTTTTATATTTTCTATCTAAGCTTAAAAATTATAAACAAAAATATTTATATTTTTTTATAATTTTATTAATATTATTATTTGTACTTTATTTGTTTATTACGCTTTTACGCCTAAATGCCAAACCTATTTTGATGAGTTTTAGTAAAGAGATAGAAAGAACCTTAGAGATGGTTATTGGCAAAAACTGGTTGCTTATAAGTCATAATATAACGATTGATAATCGATTTTCGGAAATCACTTAAAATAAATAATATCTACTGAATGAAAACATAATAAAATACTTATTAAGATATACCTACCCCTACAATAAACCTTTTTGAAAGTCTAATAACAATATACGTATTATTATGAAAACTTAATATAATGTTAGAAGTAGTAAATCTGCTTATATTGTTTTATTAAGTTTTCACAGCAAATACAATAGAAAGCAATTTATTTGGAGCTCAGAGAGAAAATGCAGAAATTATTCAATCTTGAGGATTTTGTTCTGAAAACAAGTTAATTAAGTAGCTAGTCTTTAAAACCGGCCAAGTGCGAGTCGACACGCGTGCAAAGGGTTCCGAACGAGAAAAAAAAGATATTTTAAAATCAGAGACTTACAGGTTTCCCTGCAATCTATAGGTAATTAGTATTTTTTTTCGTTTGGGGCAGTGTTATGTAACAGTGGATGTCTTTTAACTTAAATGATGCTGATGATGTTGATCTATAATTGCATAGCTTTGCGACGATTAACACGCCCATAAAACAGGTTGCGTCAATTCCTATACAAATAAACACTCTTTTCTTTTCTTTCTTTTCTTTCTTTTCTTTCTTTCTTTTCTTTCTTTTCTTTCTTTCTTTTCTTCCTTTCTTTCTTTATTTTCTTTCTTTATTTTCTTTCTTTCTTTCGTTTCTTTCTTTTCTTTTCTTTCTTTGTTTAAGTTTTTAACAAATCTCAGCAGAATCCTACCCTCCACCAGATCGCCTGGTCTCCTTATCTTACTGAGCTCAAGTTTTAATTGAAACGCCCCAATGCGACTGTGAAATCTTATAGCCCGTTACAATCAGTGTTATCGTGAAAATTACAAGTCTCGCTGCACTTCAGAGGAAACTCGACCTTTATGATTAAGATAAGTATGTGTTATCGGGCTATTTTCGCGTGTAATGAGCGGTTTTATTTGCGTCATTATGATAAGTACAGGTAACTTTGCGGCTACGTTTATAATAGAAATTTCAAAAATAGTGTCGTTTGTTGTTTTAAAAATCTTTGGTTACACAGGAAACTGGGAATTTTACTGGACTACGAACAATTTACATAAGGAATGCAAAGACTCCATGATGTCCATCTTCAACTAAATGCAAAACTTAAATCAAGTCAAATTCTACCAATAGTTTATAGGAATAAATAAGACATTTAAATAAAACTAGCTGCGCCCCGCGGTGTTACCCGCGGTTTCAGTATATATATAAAAAGTAGCCTTTGTGTTAATCCAGAGTGTCAGCTTCCTGCATCCAAATTTTATCAAAATTGGTCCAGCCGTTTGCGCGTGAAGAAGTAACAAACATACACACACACACAATCTATCGCCTTTATAATATTAGTGTGATGATTAATATATTATAAGTGTGATTAACCAGTTCAATATGCTTGTATAAAAGTACAAAGTACTGGCAAAGTGTGAAAGACTCATCTCAGGTACTTTAAAGAACTAACTATCAAACAATTAAACAGATTGCAAGTACTTAAATATTTCATAATTCATAATCTTTATCTTCCATAACAAACCTTAACAAAAACGATTTGATTCATAAAAACCTTAAAAGTAAAAAGCTCCCTTTAAAATTTTATTCGTGACCCGTCACGTTTTCAATTCAGGATACTTGATCAAAATCTCGTCGGTCTACCAGGTTCTTCCAGTTAATTGCCTATTTTAGGGGCGGTTTCCACCTCGTATCCGATGACCGATCGATCGGGCCCATAATGCGAGGAAATCCAGCTACTTGGAAGACTTTGTATCGGTTTCGCAATTCAATTTTAAGAAATAATTGTGAAAGCAATCTGAGGGTTCCTGGATATTTTATTGTTCATTTTCTGTATTAGAAATTTTAATTTCGTGTAATATAAAAATAAACTGAATTTGCTATACAGACTGTAGTTTAGTTATAATTATCATCCTTTGATGATTTTTATTGCTTTATTGAGGAGCTCGTGGCTAAAGAGTAACAGCCGCATTAGCCGTTCCTCAAGGTTAAGCAACGCTTGCCAAGGTTATTCTGTGGTTGGGTGACCATCTTAACATATCGAGTTTCCTCAATGCCTCGGCTGTCATAAGTAAATCTTTGGCAGACGTTACGGATTGTCAGAAGTCAATCTAACTCCAGTCTTGCCAAAAAGTACCATGTTACCCAGTTAATGGGTTGTGGTCTAGGAGGCAGCCGTCCCACTTAGAATACTGGTATTCAGCTGAATCTGGATTGACTGGAAGCCAACCCCAATATAGTTGGGAAAAGGCTCGGCAGATTATGGTGATTGTTATTGCTTTAGCATGTTACAGATAAGTTCGTAATTATTTTAGCTATTGTAACATTATTGGCCGGTTTCTAAACGATCAACGTGTCAAACCCTATTTTAATGTCGAAAGGACACTTCACTTCACTTCACTTTAGAACATATTCTTGTCCCAAACACCAAACTGTACCCAGTTACCATAACTATCAATGAACATGTACCCACCTTCAGGGGATTCTGCTGCGCCATGTAGTACATCATACTAAAAGATATATTTCCCCTGTCTTCGACTGATGTGACATACATTAAAGATTATTCTATACTAACTTCTCTAGGGAGTGCAAACACAGTTGAGTGCCAGTAGTGCGACTCCATACCACAAGTGAAAATTGACGCACATAGTATAAAGTTCGGCTTTTTTTTTAAGGATGGGAAATCATCAAATGACTTCTTCCGCTCTGGGTGGAGCGGAAGGGCGTGTCAAACTCTTATTGACTAAAAACCATCCGTGTTCCTTCTAAAGCCCTTTGCGTTCCAGGGCCGCAGTGACTCTTTCGAACAAATTCCGCAACCATCTCACCTACACGCTTAATCTTGCTTGCGCAAACAGTTTGTGCATACAATTGGTGCAAAAACTGCATGGTGTGTGTGTCTTAACGCAACCATCGTTTGCTTGCACAAACAAGGATTGGTGCAAATAAGATTGAGCGTGTATCCAGGCCATTAGACACGTTTCACGTACTGCGTGTGCAAGCGCACTAAAAAACTGATGTACGGCCGATATAGACTAGCAAATAATGTTCTCCAACCCGACTACACTTTGAATCATTAAATTCTCAGTATTAGCTTGATATAATTTGACATGAATCGAGTTTTTTTTGTTTTGTTGTCGTTATCATGGCGATTGAGTCATGTAGAGATTCTTAAACGGACTGGGAGTATGGTCTTGAAATCGGCCATACCTACGTAAACTGTGTTGGCAGCAAATATTATATTCTTAGAATAATCGCTAAGAGCTAGTTGGACACGTACACAAAGGGTTCCGCACAGTATGAAAAAAAAAGTTTAAAACAACAGCAATAGAAATGCACACTGTGTGAAATTTACAACGGTCAACTTAAAATGGTTCATGAGATATGACAGGCAGACACGATAGAGATAGTCGGAACCCACAATGTTATTTTTTTGGGCCACAACTGCAAAAAATATGTAGTATGACTTATTCAAAAGTTGATTTTATGCATTTGTGTGAAACTTACAATTAATGAAAACAAGGACTTTTCAGTAATTTTATGGCATGTATGGAGTCAACCTTCTGTTCCTATCCTGTGGTACAAACTTGAAGATACGGGTCTTCTTCAGAGCCCCGATATCCGATGGCTTATCGATTCGCCTCAGAATAATACTGTACTGAACTTGGGAGCCAAAATGTTGTGTTCAGTATCGTATCGGGTTTTTAATGGGGTAAGCGGAGTATTGGAATATTTTGAGACCTATAAAAGGTAGGGTTAGCCAGGGTTTTAGGTATAGATTTTAACATTAAGGTGTAGAGGTATGTGGTACGGAGAGTAAAGTCCCGCACACCTCCACTGAAATTGGAGGATCCTCCGACCAGACGGTTGTTGTGTTTGGTTGGCAACTGCCCGATAGTTGATATTCGGACTGTTGTATATGTTCAAATCGCACGGAGAACTTTGCTTGCCCAATGCAGGATTTCGTTGGTAGTTCGCCGCTGACAGGATAGATGGCGTTGCGGTTCTTTTTGTTGCCGTAAAAATTTCGCTTCTTTTTTTTTCATTGATGCTACAAGAGGATATGAGTCCTGGAAGTTTTTAAGCAGGTAAAGATAGATTGATGGCCTGTTACCACAATCTTATATCAGCCCAAAAATTAAAGACATCTATGGGCACTGAAAAGATTGCAAACACACGAGTCATTTATAGAGTTAATATCAGTCACTGACAAAAAAAATATGTCTTTTTAGGGTTCCGTACTCAAAGGGTAAAACGGGACCCTATTACTAAGACTCCGCTGTCCGTCCGTCTGTCTGTCTGTCCGTTTGTCACCAGGCTGTATCTCATGAACCGTAATAGTTAGACAGTTTAAATTTTCACAGATGATGTATTTCTGTTGCCGCTATAACAACAAATACTAAAAAACAGAATATAATAAATATTTAAAGTGGCTCCCATACAACAACCGTGATTTTTTTTGCTCGTTTTAGTTTGATATTGATAACGACAACAGGTAGACGCTTAAAATATTCACAGAATATTTATTTATATGTTCACTTTAAAAATAAATAATTAAATTTAAACAGAAAAAATATTTAAGGGGGGCTCCCATACAAAAAACGTGATATCTTAACTCGCACTTGGCCGGTTTTTTTATTTTTATTTGTTTTACTAGCTTTGCTAACGTTCAAGTTTTATTTTCGCAAGAAGTAGCCTATAACTGGCTCCAGCGTCCCATCTATCGATCTATCTATCTGTACCAAAATTCGTCAAAATCGTTTCAGCGACTTAGGCATGAAAGCGGTAACTACACCAGCCAAGTAAGCGATAACTTGGACACCAGCCAACTGCTGCCGCTTACTTTCAACAATATCGTAATCACTCTCTCGTCACACGTTAAAGACTTAGATCTTTATATTGACGACCGGTTAAGTTGGAATAAGCAGATTGCTCAAGTTAGCCAGAGAGTAACATTCACACTGCTATCACTTTTTTTTTTAATTTTTTGTTGGTTTGTTCTTGACTCTAGTCTAGGTCAGCGATGACAGAGACAAAGTCGACGATGGAGCGAGCTTACTCAGAAGAAGACTGTTCACTGTAATTTTGAAGAGATTAGGGTTGTATGCGTTCGGAAACACAGACGCAGGAAGTATCTCTCTATAGGTTCAAGCATTTTCTTCTTAAGTTTTTGTAGTCTTTATAACCAAAGGTTGACTGGTACGGAATGCCTTGATGTTAAGCCCGCCCCTGTACAGTCAACAAAGCTGTTTGGTATGCAGGCAGCTAACTTGCTTACTTTTAAACAATGTTGTGAGTGTGCTGAGTAGACAATTATTGTACACCACACTCGTAAGTATGTCATAAGCTTAAAAAGTCATAAGGCACACAGAAAAAATAATATTTTTGCCTGCGTACCAAATAGCTATGTTGACTGAAAGTGAGTTTGTTTTTTTTTTAATTTTTTTGTACAATAGTGACAAAAAAATTAAAAAAAAAAAACAAACTCACTTTCGTAACGCAAATTTTCTTGCTTTCTTTCTTTCATTTAAACTTGCCAAGCTTGTTTGTGTATATTGCTTGTTGCTAGAGGGACCGTAACAACTTTGTTGATATAAAACAGTGTGTATTTTAACTATAAAAAAAAACATTACAAATCAATTACATAACCTTGTTTTCCTGCTACCCGAGTATTTTTTCCAAGAAAACGGCCCTTAAGATAAGTAAGAAATCAAATCGAAAAACCAACTTTTCTATAAGTGGCTTATAATACTCACTACTTTTCCTTCTATTAAAAGCTTACACGGGAAACGTTTTAAATCGGGCGCTGTACGCCTTTTTAACATTTTCTTTAGAAGCTACATAATAATACAGGCTGGTCGAAAAAAGTTTGACTGAGATGTTTTGTTAACGATTGATACTTATAGTTACTTTGGGTATCCAATGGAAATTAGAAAGTGTGGAACAATATTTGGTGTCTGTATTATAATAATATAATAACAATATCTTGGGACAATTCACACACGGTCATCCGATCCCAAACTAGGCAGAGCCTGTGCTATGCAACCAGACAACTGATAACATACTTATTTATTTCTAAATACATACTACATATTATAGACAAATTACACCCAGACACAGAACGAATGATCATGCTCATCACACAAAGATTTGTCCTGGGTGGAAATCGAACCCACGACCTCCGTTTTAGCAGTCAGGGTCACTAACCACACGACCAACAGGCCAGTCAATATAATTATAAACAATTCACGGTATTCATCTATTCGGTATCATCATCATCATATCAGCCGAAAGACGTCCACTGCTGGACATCCTCCCCCTGGTGTCGCCACAACAACCGGTCCTGAGCGTCTCGCATTGATCGGCTACCCGCAACCCTCACCAGGTCATCGGTCCACCTTGTGGGAGGCTTTCTAATGCTGCGTCTTTCGGTACGCGGTCGCCTCTCCAGAACTTTTAGGCCCCATCGATCATGTGTTCTGCGAACAATGTGCCTTGTCCACAGTCACTTTAGTTTGGTACTATTCGGTATTCATTCAAATACTGGTATTCAACTGAATCCGGTTTGACTGGAAGCCGACCCCAATATAGTTGGGAAAAGGCTAGGCAGATGATGATTTAAAAAATCACGAACATTTCTTCTTTGAAATGAAGTTTACCAATGAACCAACCAATAAAATATTAATAACATGTGGAGGTATTTGTTAGATCTTTAACAAAATATTATATGGAGTAGAATACTAGATAATATTAATTAAACTCTGGAAAAAGTATCATAAACCGTAGATTATTCTAGTAAAATAACATAATTTATGGGAATCAATTTCTTTTTCAAGAAACTTTTATAAATTCCAATGTTCGGATAAATTTCATTAGGTATTTAACTAAACACGTAGTGCCGAGTTCTAATTGAGTATTTGGAGTAAAGAACGTTTTAAACCCTTTGTTTATTGTTCAAGTTTGACAGGTTTTCAAGCTAAAATAAAGTATCACTAATACCTACTAAACTTTAAAATTCTATTTTAGACATCTTGGCAATCCCAACTTAAATCTTTGTCGAGCCTTTTCCACACCCTGTATAACGGCGGCTATTACAACGATTGCAATATATTACTTAAAGTAGTCGTTATCTTGCCAAACTGTGAGATTTTTTACACCACCATTTATATGAAAATCTCCTTTCTTCCAGTTAATATCTCTATTTTATTCAGTTCAATAGGTTTTAGTATGATTACAGATTAAATATATTTTGAGTGCGTGAAAATAAGGCGAATCGAGATAAATACCTATGTATTGGCAAACGATTTATTTTCAGTGATTTATATTTATTCAAGCAGTGAACGATTAATGAGGCCTTTAATGTTATTCAGTATGAGATTCCAAATAATATCTGCAAGCTTCGCTATCGTGGTATCACAGGAATCCTGCATTAATCACGGTTAAAAAACCTATCACTCTTGGTGATATTGTAGCTTTCTACCATGAAAGAATTTTTGTAATCGGACCGGGGGCTACTCTCTAAGCCCGAAGTCCGTAGTTTCGGCCTTAGTTGCGGGCGTATTCTACTCCGTATCTCCTAACCAATAAGAATGAATGACAACACGATTTGATAGTTACTGTCAAATCGTGTTGTCATTCATTCTTAGTTCGAGTTAGGAACTAATCGTTACTCCGTAGGTGAATACGCCCGCAACTAAGCCCGAAACTACGGACTTCGGGTTTAGAGAGTAGCCCCCCAGGGCCCTGTTTAACATAACTGGCAATGCGTTGTTTAATAAAGCAGATAAATGTATGAAATAAACTTACAGAATTGTCACTTATCACCAGTCAGTTTTATGAATAAAAAGGCCCCAGCACTTTCAGTGATAACTTTTTACAACTTAATTTTAGGTAATTATAATTTTATTTATTATGGCAACACTTATTCTTGGGGCAAAGATTGAGCCAGAGCCCATTGCTTAAGGAGTCGATCTTGATAAAATGGGACCCGCACTCGGACTCCAAGACCAAAGCGTTTCGACTACAATAACAATTTAGATTTTAATTATTTATATCTAGATCAAATGCTATAAGAACGAGTTTGCCTCGTGCGAAATCATTCACTAGTCACCGTCTTATGCTGAGTGGGAGGGAACCTTTTTGCCACAGACACGACATGCATCTATGGTTGGCGCCGGATAAATTTGCAATAAAGGACATTGACCTTTTCCTTCCTAGGTACTCGAAAAATAAATTATAAATGGTTGTTCATTAGGTACTAGAAAATGTAAAAGATCTCGATTGATGTAGATTCAGGACAGCTTCATGTCTTTTTTTCCGGTTTTGGAATTAAGAATGTAAAAAATATAGGGGGGTCAATGGCCGCTATTGTAAGTTTATTTGGCGCTAACCATAGTTTCTGTACCTTTCTATTTCTTTATTTTGTTTTCGATAAAATCTTAATAACCGTTTTTACTATCTTAGTTTTTAAAAACTACTATTACTATTATGCAAGAATTCTAGTTTAAGTTATTATTTATATGTATGCATGTCAGTTCTGCGACAGTAAACACTTCTTCCTTCTCTTTCGCTACGCTAATCAGGCCCACAAATTCAGTAAACCTAAACATAATTTACCATTCCTATTAAATTCCTTTTGTCCTATATCACAACAGGCAAAACTTCTCTGTCCTCAGGCAATGTTCCTACCCGGTCGACCTTGTCAGGAGCATGTCTTACCGAAGTAAGATCATATTTCGTCTTGGGGAGATCCACCCGTAAAATTGCTTGTTTATTTCGTTATTTAGCTATATTAATGGCGTGTATTTTCTATTTTATTTTGTTTATGGCAAGTTATTTTCATGGATTTTGTGCTTTCACGGTGTTTTGACGGTTTTGTGAAGAGTAATGGGACATAATTATGTGGCGTTTGCGCTTGATGGAATTTTTGTAAATCGGATGATTTTGTGGACTGTACGTGTAATATATTTTGTTTTGTGAGAGAATTTATCTGACGTGATACAGTGTAGGTAAAGCTGGTATTATAATAATATAAAAGTACATATTTATTCAAACTGTATGCATAGACGTAGTGCATAGGTGGATTGAATGCAACCAGGAATTCTTTTTTTTTTTTTTTTTTTTTTTTTT
>NDFZ01005436.1:614924-746503 GCA_002192655.3 Mamestra configurata | reverse complement strand
TCTCGCAGTTCAACCTATAAGGTTGTCGACTGCTTAACCGGGCTTGCCTGTGGTGGCCTTAATATAATATTAAAGCCTCCAGCCAGGGCTTATAAAAAACTTACAAACTAAGCGACTACACGCTAAGGGCACCCCCTGTGGGGTACGGGCCTCGGCTTAGGGCGTCGCTGGGGAGAGGACAGCTAGGGACGGGCTGGATCGAACTGGAATTATTATTAAGGGGCGAATTTAAGACTACAGGCTCAGCGGCGCGGGCTGGCTCGAGCAAGGGTCGGAGCGGTGTTTGACGGGGACGTCGCGGCGGGCCTCGGCGGCGAGGGCGGAAGGATGGAGGTCGTGGTTTGCGAAGAGTGCTGGTCTCTTTGCGACTCTCTTGGAGGAGAGAGGTAGAGTCGTCGGGCGTGACGAGGGTATGCCTCGGACGGCGTACCTTGGAGATGCGGGAGGGTTCGTATCGGGCGGCCGATGCGATAAGGGGGTTGCGGTGATTTACAGCAGTGTCGAAGACTGACTCGGTCGCGGAATACGCGCTCCTTTTATAGGTCAGTTTATTCTAGAAGCTTTCATTCTCGAAACATCTGGAAAGTACTCGTAACTACCGCTGCCGACTGACCAGATATCGAGAAGTGTAGAATGTTCTGGCAAAGAAATGTCTAGAAGGTACTTGACCCTACTAGTTCTGCTACTCGATACTAGATGGCGCTAGTAGTAACTTAATGTACCCGACATTAATTCTGGCGCGTAACAATATGGAAGTTATCATCATATCTAAGTGATAAGTTGGAACATGACCCGTTGTTTAGTTTTGAGTTTGCTCGGTAGGAGGCGACACTTTCTACTTACCTTAATGCGGTCAACGAAAGAGACGTCGGTTCTGAAAAGCTGTTCAATTTTGTAAAAATAGTTTTTCATTTTAAATGAGAAAGAAAGGAGAAAGAAAATCCGTTTATTCCGCCAGAAATCATCATCTGCCTAGCCTTTTTCCAATTATATTGGGGGTCGAATTCCAGTCAAACCGGATTCAGCTGAATACCAGTATTTTTACGTGGAGTGGCTGCCTACCAGACCTCCACAGCCCATTAACTGGGTAACACGGTAGTTCTTGGCAAGACCGGAGTCAGATTTTACTGGCTTCTGACTATCCGTAACGACTGCCAAAGATCTCTACAAATGGCAGCCGGGACCAACGGCTTAACGTGCTTTCCGAGGCACGGAGGAAACTCGGTATGTTAAGATGGTCACCCATCCACAGACCAACCTTGGCAAGCGTTGCTTAACCTTGATCGACCCGTGCGGCTGATATTCTTTAGCCACGAGCTCCGCCAGAAATGGCGAATAGTAATCAATGTAGTTTCTTTGAACAACGAAAATATTTCATAAAACATGCCGTTGATTCTAAAATTAAGAGCACAGGGACAGAGTTTAAGTTAATTCCTCATTTTAAAGTTTTAGAAGTTCGCAAACCCGAAACTTGCCGAGTGAGCACCTCCAACTTTAAGTTAAACTTCTCAGTTTTAATCCTCTGTTTTATAATATACTTGCCTACTGGCAACTTTGTTGTTTTTAAACTTGTTTTTTATTTAGTCTGCTTGTTCTGAATGTAAATTACTTTTTCAACATATTTCATTGAACATTTTCTCTTACCCCACCGCTTTAGACTTGCAAAGTTTATTTCACACAAGTGCGAAAAAGTGCACCAGTCAGTCCTCACCATAATTTAGGTTGGTCAGGAGGCAGGTCAGCAGCTGTGAGCTGGTCAGTCCAAAAAAAAATTTGTTAATAAACGGTGCATTATTTTTCCCGCATGCTTAACTCCATATTAAAGGGAATTATAAAACCTGTAAGCTGATGTTTTAGTTTATCCACCAAAAATTGCAGAAATTTCCGGTAACTAATAAATAATTGAAATGAATTTTAAATTTTTCACATTAATTTTGAATTAATTATAATTTTTCCGATCCACGTGCAGCTTAAACATCTTGATATGATAATCGGGGATTTTTTCCCTGCACATTGGTATATTTTTCGTCTCCTGTGGTCCAACTTGATATAACATAATATATTATATTATATTATTATTATATTATATATATATCTATTATTTTTGGATCTGTACTACCTGGCGCTTGTCGGCTAATACTTCAGGGCCAGAGGGCTTAGTATGAGTTTTTTGACGTACTCGATCGTGTTAACGTAAACGTTCGCTTGTGTCAAATTGTATGAAAAAAAAAGGTTTTCCGTTTCTGTCACCAGGCGGCGCTTTTTCACTATCAATACAAATTGACGTTTACGCTAACGTGATCGAGAACGTTAAAAAACTCGCACTAAGCCCATGACAGTTTTACTCATTACTAAGCAACGTTGTGAAAAATGAGGTTTTGGCAATGTACATCCTCTGTACATTTGTGTGCATAAAGTGTTAATAAATAAATAAATGAATGAAAAATTAGGTGTTTTTGACATATTGCGACTGAGATACGAATGAAAACGTTGCTTGAAAATTCGTAAAATTGCCACACAGGAGACCTATTTCCTCTATCAATTTTTTTTACATACAAATTACAATGTTTGTTACTTTGTTCTGTACAAATCTTGCACGCTGAATTAGAACCACTTCCTCTCTTACAAAGTTAAAATTTAATACGCTGTTTTTTTTAGGTTAGTTTCAGTGGCAATTATGTTTATTTATTAAGACTTCATGCACATACATAAATGTATAGGATACCTTTGTATTTAGGCCACTAACCTACCTACTTACCTACCAAATACAAATATACACACATAAATGTAGATTGTTTTGTATATACCTAACTACCTTGAGTATCAACGCCGTCTTGGCGCTTTTTTTCGCTTTGCGGCGTTGATGCCCTAGGCATTTACGCCATTTTTTTATGATTAGTGTGATCTGATTCTCCATTTAGATTCAACAGTCCAGACACGATAATCTACTCTTTTTAGCGCATTAAATAAAAGTTTGTACCTATCTAAAAATGTTAAATTACTACTAGGTCTTTACAGCGTCTTGCCTTTAACCTAGGTTTTGGGAAATATACGCGCCAGAATTAATGTCGGGTACATTAAGTTACTACTAGCGCCATCTAGTATAGAGTAGCAGAACTAGTAGAGTCAAGTACCTTCTAGACATTTCTTGGCCAGAACATTCTACACTTCTCGATATCTGGTCAGTCGGCAGCGGTAGTTACGAGTACTTTCCAGATGTTTCGAGAATAGAAGTTTCTAGAATTAACTGACCTATATAAGGAGCACGTAGTCCGCGACCGAGTCAGTATTGGATTTGGCGATACAAGCGAATACTTCGGAAGCGATCTTCAAGTGCGATTAAAGTGATCAGTGGTGAAGTAGTATAACAAGTGTTGTTAAATTAAAGTGTCATTTTGGTTATTTAATCGGCTGTTTTTAATGTCACGAACCCCAGGCTCGTAAAAAATGTATTAAAAAAAAGTCAAAATTCTTCATCCACGTACCTATTCACCGAGTCCTTTTCACACGAAGTCCTGTATTCCCTAAAACTCGAAACTTCTTTTAAAGAACACAAAAACTTTTTGTTCAAGTTTAAAAATACATTCATGGAGCTGCAAAGTTTGCTTTCTCCATATACAGTATGTTTATAAAACAGGTAACAGACATATAGTATTTTGTAACAACTGTATCTTCATAGACATGATAAGGGTGCTTCAGATTGGCGAGAGCGGCGATGTGCGAAGAAACATGGGTGAATCTGTGGTAACATATCATCACGCATGTATTCCCTGAAGGGTTAGCAGGGGTGTAGCTATAGTTTACCTACATTTCGCCAGTTTTGTTTAAGTCCCATATAATCCCGACCGAAGTTCACGGTAGTCAATTTACATAGAGATTAGCCAAGTGTTCAGGAGATACTATGGTGCACAATTGTGTGTAAACACAGGTGCACAGGTGGTAACCAACGGAACCCTATTACTAAGCCTCCGCTGTCCGTCCATCCGTCGGTCTGTCAGCGGGCTGTATCTCAAGAACCGCAATAGGTAGACAGTTGAAATTTTCACAGAGTATGTGTTCCTATTGCCGCTATAACGACAAATAATAACAATTTCACTAAATTAAAAATTAAAGGGGGCTCCCACATAAGAAACGTGTTTTTTTACAGTTTATGGTACGGAACCCTTCGTGTAACAGTCCGACTCACACTTGGCCGGTTTCTTTATTCTCATAGTTCGATGGAACGGCAATCCGACACGGCCGGGGAGAGATCAGGCGCAGGACCAACGGCTTTACGTGCTTTCCGAGGCACGTGGGGAAACTCGGTACATCATGGATTGTCACCCATCCACGGACCGACCTCGGCAAGCGTAAATTAACCTCGAAGTTTGACCCGTGCGGCTGCAGTTTAATAATTTAGCTATTAGCTTTTGATTTTTGGGCTACAAGACTGTTTATTTTTTCACGGATTACATTTAAATGTCACATACTGTCATTTAAATTGGACATACTGTGCATTTCTACATGAAAGGTATGGACTTGTAAGAGTAGTCTGTTGCTCGAGTATGTCCGCAAACAAACTTAAACACCCCTTGACCCACTCAAGGCTGGAGTTTTGAAGAATCACTTAACGTCTCAGTGCTCTCTTAGAAGTATAATGATCTCAATGGTATTCTTAAGAGAAAATTATTTTACACATTTTCAGCAAGTTTTCATTGGCAGCCCAATTTATAAAAGTTACCGTAACCAAATGATTCGTTTAAATAGTGATAAGTCTGATTTTTTTTATGGATTTCTTGCGGCATCAATGCCTACACATGAAAAACATAGAAGCGAAATGTGTACGGCAACAAAAAGAACCGCAACGCCATCTATCTTGTCAGCGACGAACTGCCAACGATATCCTGCATCACGCAAGCAAAGTTGTCCGTGCAATTTGAACATATACAACAGTTCGAATGTCAACTATCGGGCAGTTGCCAACCAGACAACAACCGTCTGGTCGGAGGATCCTCTCTCTCCAATGGAGGTGTGCGGGACTTTACTCTGTGTTCCGCATTCCTCCATAGATTTATTGATTTTAGAATCCGTTTTGAATCTGTGTGTCTGTCTTCCGTCACTGGCACTAGACGGGGCTTATCCAGTTTCAATATAAATTAACGTTTACGTTGACGCGTTCGAGTACATATTATAAATAACTCGCCCTACGGCGCAGAATAGGTATATTGCCTGATTAAAAAAATATGATTCTATTTAGTCCGTCAGTTAGATTATCGAAAAATATTGGAAACGTATTTTTTATTTTATCCAAGCAATAACAAATTACGAATTTAAAACGCATCAAAGATAAGTTGGGGCTTGTAACGTCACTTTCCAGTAATAGTGTACTGGTAAGTGACGTCACACGAGTTTTTAACGCACTATATCTTGTTCATTTTTTGTTTACGTGACAAAAGAAAAAATACGTGTCCAATATATTTTGGTTATCTATCTGACGGACTAATTGCCTTCAAATAAGGCATACATCATAGCAGTGTCAGTGTTTCACAGATACAAACACTCGAAAATTAACAATATACCACCATGTCGCGCACCCAGCCGTCTGGAGCGAATCTAAAGCAACATTTTTTATTACAAACACGGCGAAGCGCGGTGCACGAACGTGCTTGCCTCTAAAAAGCTTATGTGGGTTGTGTGAACACCCTGTGTGCGGAATAGAAAGAGACTGGATTTTTACGCCAGATTGAAGTAAAGGCTTGTTGCGTTGATGTATTAGTTTTCTAGATGTGTTATTAGCAGGTGGGGCAGGAATCTTTATAGGAATAAAAAGGCGTAGCTATAACACTAGGAAGTGGTGACGGGCGGGCGTTTTGGGGGACTGTCTTTATGTAGAACTTTGACTTTCAAAAAGTGCTGGCACTCAGCCTAATTTGAATAAATTACTTTTGGTTTTGATTTTGTAGGTAATCGTTTTTAGGGTTCCGTGCCCAAAGGGTAAAAACGGGACTCTATTGCTAAGACTCCACTGTCCGGAACACTGTCCACTGTCCACAACAAATAATAAAATTAAAAACAAAAGGGGGCTTCCATACAAGAATCATGTTTTTTTCGGCTATTGGGTTTTTGGAAATTTCAACTTTTAAAAGAGAAATGGATGGGGAACCATGTACGAAAGTCGATGTCTTGATTTCAGTAATAGAAAGAGCGGTATAGAAATGTTTGTGTCGTATATTTTTTGTAAAATTTTTATACCAACGGAAAACGCTGAATTTGAGAAGCACCGGACAGGTTAATAAAGCAATGCTTGGGAAAGACATACCTAAGTCCTAGCAGTAGACGTTGTTTAATAGAAATGTTGTTGAAATTATGTTTTCACCGTGGATGAAGAATGAATTCGATCGTGTGAAATAAAGCATATAGTCATTTGAACGAGGTTCAAAATGAACTTTACAAAATCAATTCTGATATAATCAACCTTAATTTATTTATGTACAACTACCTATTACTATATATGCACTTAAATAATAATAAAAAATACTAACAAAAATTGTCCAAAAAATATGACGTCGAAAAATTCCTCCGCATCGCTGGCCCCTGGTAATGTACCCAAAAGGCTGGCAGCATTGCCACGTTGTATGGCAATGCTTATCCTTTGTCCAAGGTAAAAGCCAGCCCTTGGGTCACACGAAGTGTCAACTAAGCGTCTTGACAGATCTTAAAACAAGTTATGAACACTTGGACCCCACAACCCGAGAGTTTCAACCCCAAACAGCTCGAAAATATAATTACCATCGAGGTTATTATATTCTGATATTAAATAAAGTCACTTCCTCCAAGCAAATCTTTACAGCTTCGTACCTGAACGTGTAATAAGGTGAACTAGCCAAACGAAACTATTTCTTTGGCTCTGGTATACAATACTCTTTGTATTGCCGAGAAACCGAGATTAAAACTTTATACGGTGTTCTTGCTTTCAATAGAAAATTTGGAGCTCGAGACTTAGATTTTGGGAAAGTATTTGGCGCTGAAAGATCATGTTTGAAGGATGAAAAGTACTTACGTTATATTTTAAGAATTCAACGAGCTTCACAAGTTTAGAGTAGCAACAGTCTTAGTCAATAGTTTCGACGCGACATTATGACAACGATTTTATATTAGCAAACGATGTCTTTGAAAACGCGCTGTCACATAGTTCTCGCAATGTTGCATCGTGGTTGTCTCCGAGTCTTGCATGCAAGCAAGTTTAATCGTTTGTGAATATTTTAATGTTATTTTTATTTATAGTATGTGTAATATTCCAAAATACTTAACTAACTATATACACTAGAAATAAAAATAAAATCTCCTAACTAAATAAACCCTAAAATATGGCGTCAAAAAATTCATCCGCATCGCTGTCGACTGGAAGTGTACCCAAAAGACTGGCGGCATTGCCACGTTGTATGGCAATGCTTATTCTTTGACCAAGGTGGAAGCAATAAGTTGTAAATTCAAACCTCACTCCTGACGCATATCAAGCCATATCATTCAAATAAAAGGACAAGTAGGTAAGGGTCGCAAATATTTATTTGTAAATATTAACTATTATTTTAATTTTGAAAATGTTTTTTATTTAAAATAGACGATAATTTGTGAAATGTTAAGAGAAATACGGATAATAGTTTTTAACTTATACATTTCAGGAAAACCTTTTAAATTTTTAGCTGACTGTTATCGTGTATGTTATTTTGTCTAACGTGTAGTAACTATTGTACCTATAAATGCGTCTGGAAACCTGGTTCTGTGAAACAACAGTCAGACTTCCTGAGCCTAACTTTTGCTCAATGCTCTGGTATTCTGAAGTTAGACACATGTCAGAACTTCAGATGATCTGGATTGACTTACACACTTATTTATTTTCCATCTATCCTCTATATTAATAAAAATAAATCGCCAAAATTTATGTATGCGCATAACTTGGGAACGACTTGAACGATTTCAATGACGACACGATTGGCGCAGTGGATGAGCGATTGGCTGCTGCTCTGCGTGTCGCGGGTTCGATTCCCGCACGGAAAAAAAAATTGTATGGCCTATAGATAGTTGTTCCGGGTCTGGCTGTTTGTTTATGTGAGTTTGTATGTATGTAAACGCACCCACGATACAGGAAAAAAATCTAGTGTGAGGCAACGTTTTATTTTAAGATTCTTTTTTTGTTGTGTTCGTAATTGTAAGGGCAAGGTTTGTATGAAATAAAATTTTAAATAAAAAAACATCCGGGCGAAGCCGGGGCGGGCCACTAGTTTTTCATAATGCGCAATTGAACGACATAAACTGTTTTGTGATTGAAAATAGATACAGAATTCAAAACCAGTTAGGACTTCCAGGACGATAGAAAGTTTTCTTTTGTTTTAACCTATTCAATAAACGATGAAAATTAAATTGAACTGCGAAGTACGAAAAGCAAACGAGGTCGTTACACAACACAGCAATATTTGTCGCAATTGGTTTAAGAATCTCGCTGACAGGCACAATGCGATAACGCGACAACGATGCGAATAAACGACTTTTATCAATTTGATATTTTTGTAGATCCATTAATTTTTGTATTATAGAATATTGTTAGTATCCTAACTGTGTATACTACTATATATAAAGCTGAAGAGTTTGTTTATTTGTCTCATGTTTGAACGCGCTAATCTCTGGAACTACCAGTCGGATTTGGAAAATTCAGATAAACGCGATAAGTGCGTACGAAGTTGCGGGCAAAAGCTATCTATACTAATATTATAAAGAGGAAAGATTTGTATTTTTGTATGTAACGCATAAACTTAAAAACTACTGGACCGATTTGAAAAATTCTTCAGCTGTGGATAGCTACATTATCAGCGAGTAACATAGGCTATATTTTATCCCCGTACTCCCACGGGAACGGGAACTATGCGGGTGAAACCGCGTGACATCCGCTAGTAATGTTATAAATGCGAATGTATGTTTGTTATTCCACTTTCACGCCTCAATAGCCGAACCAAATTTGGTGAATATTGATCCAGAGATAGACGGGACCATAGAGATGGTTATAGGTAACTTTAACGTGAACCAAGACGCGTACTTAAGCTGTTTTAAGTCTCATCGATAACGCATCACGCATATCTGATTGTCTCAATAGTTAGCAATTCCGACTCAGGTCAAAAGCTAAAATTACTTCATAATATAAAAAAAAACTAATTATAACACGTTGCGTTGCTCGTTATAACAGCCTAACAAAGTAGATTGTTACCGAAAGGATCGAGCCTACGCTAGGACCGTAAATGGTGTGTGGGTGTTCATAAATTGGCGCGTTGTGTTTCACGCGCGCCTCAAGGAGATGTCAGCAGAGAAGACGGGGCCCGCTAGGGCCAGAGCCTGCCAGGGTTGCGGAATTTGTTCGAAAGAGTCACCGCGGCCCTGGAACGCAAAGGGCTTTAGAAGGGACACGGATAGGTTTTAGTCAGTAAAAGTCTGACACGCCCTTCCGCTCCACCCAGAGCGGAAGAAGTCATTTGACGATTTCCCATCCTTAAAAAAAAGGGTGTTCACAAATTATTTGACTGACATTAAATTTACGTCGTGAATTCTGTGTTCCGTATAATGTTGTGACTTTGGCAAAGATCGTGTAATACCTAGTTACTCGATTTTAACCAAATCACAGCTTGATTTGATAACTTTTTAAAATAGCAGCTGTTTGCACTTTGCCCTCAAATTCCCATACCGTGAATTCAGGGTTAAAGTCGCCTCCTCAACTACCCAGGTACTGAAAGGGTTCACTTATTCTTGCAATAATGTCATTTCATTTAAAAAAAAATACTGTACAACCAAACTGGTCATACTGGTATGATATCATATCTAAGGTGCATCTAGAACTATATGATATGACACGCACACAACGCTCCGTTCTTGAGAAAAAAAAAAGATTGTAACCTAACCTCAAATATTTATTTATCAATCAGCATAAAAACTAATATTATCAAATAAACTAAACTTACAACAAACTAAAATATAACATCAAAAAAATTATCCTCAACGCTGTCAGCTGGTAATGTGCCCAAGAGACTGGCGGCATTGCCACGTTGAATGGCAATACTTAGCCTCTGGCTAAAGTAAAAGCCAGCTCTTGGGTCACGAGAAGTGTCAACCAGCCCTTTCATAATTTCTTTGAAAAGGCTGTGAGCACAAGGGCCCGAGGGTTTCAACCTCAACCGGCTCGAAAATATAGTTACCAATAAGGTTACTATATTTCCGCCGCTTGAGGTATTCCGCAGCCGCAGCACCAGCACAACACGATGAACTAGGAAGGTGGGATGGCGCAAGAGTATCGACACAGGTTGCGTCCCACACTAAAGGCTTACCCATCTTCCATGGAAACAAAGACATGCCATTCGGTCTTTTGCCATCGTCACGTGCCAAGCCATTGGTTTCTAATACGGCTGGAACGCCGACGGTAACGAGAGCTCGTCGGATTATGTCGTTTAAGTTAGCGTGCCGCGGAAAGCGCACCCGCACTGCAGCTACAAGAAGTGCAACCCTTTCGCCCTCACGTATTAAAGGATAGGCACCCATGCTCATCTGCGCACTACAGGGGTAGCAGCCAAAAGACTACGCGAATTTGGGGTGCCCCGATTCAGTTTTGGAACAGATTTGACATCGAATTCAAATCTGCATTAAAGAATAATTATGTTCGATTGCCATCTCATCTTCCTAGCTCTTCGTGCTGTGCTGGCGCTGCCGCTGCGGGTGCAGAGAAACCCAAGCGGCGGAAATATAATAAACTTGTTGGTAGTTATGTTTTCGAGCCGTTTGGGGTTGAAACTACCGGGTCTTGGGGTCCGAGTGCACATAACTTGTTTAAAGATCTTTCAACGCGCTTAGTTGACACTTCACGGGAGCCAAGGGCTGGCTTTTACCTTGGTCAAAGAATAAGCATTGCCATACAGTGGCAATGCCGCCAGTCTTTTGGGTACACTTCCAGTCGACAGCGATGCGGATGAATTTTTTGACGCCATATTTTAGGGTTAATTTAGTTAGGAGTTATTATTTTTATTTCTAGTGTATATAGTTAGTTAAGTATTTATGGAATAAAGAAACTTAAATGTTCGATTTGAATTGGGTCAAATTGAAGATTAAATTTAATTATGCACATTCGGGAACAGTCAACTTAAACAACCCACTTAAGAGGTTTCCGTTTTCCCATAAACAGGTTCGGAACCCTAATAGTGTCAACTAGACAATTTTCAATCCAAATTATTCATCCAACCAATTTTATTTACTATCAAAACCAAAACGACATTACTCAAAACTCAGATCCTGCCATGGAAATAAAAACCGTAATTATTTATCTAGAGGAGCCATTATCATATTTTGTCGCGCAGATTCGTGGTAAATATAATGTCGTGAATCATTCGAAGCGAGTCGGGAAGCTGTCCATCTGTGTTAAGGAAACGACTTTTAATGTTGCATTGAGTGATGGTGTTTGTAAGTGGACTTTAAGTAAGACTTTTGAATAATAATTTGGTTGATTGTGAGTGGAGTGTGAGGTGTTATATTTAGAGTATAGGAAGACAAAAACAAAAGACAAAAAAACTGGCCAAGTGCAAGTTGGACTCGCGTGCAAATGGTTGCGAACGAATATTTTTTTTAAACATGTTAAAATAACTTTAGTTTTGGAAATCGGTGTTTTAATTTTGTTTCCTCGTTTTGCAACATGTTTTTATTTGGTCGGTTGGATTTTTTTGCGAAAAATTTTTTATGTTTCACTTTTTACTCCACAGCTAAATTGACATTATACATAAAATAATACATTTGTGTTATTTGCCATTAAGGAGTACTTTATGTGCCTTCGCAGTCCAAGTCCAGACCAGCTCATCTAGCTCATCTACTTTGCTTGTGGATAACTAAACCAAACGCTAAAAGAATCACACAAATAGATAACACACAAAAACATGGAAATCGAACACAATTGGTGAGGTAAGGGTGTTCCAGGGCCAGGGTTGCGGAATTTGTTCGAAAGAGTCACCGCGGCCCTGGAACGCAAAGGGCTTTGGAAGAAACACGGATGGGTTTTAGTCAGTAAGAGTCTGACACGCCCTTCCGCTCCGCCCAGAGCGGAAGAAGTCATTTGATGATTTCCCATCCTTAAAAAAAGCCGACCTTTGTACTATGTGCGTCAATTTAAAAAAAAAAAGGGTGTTCCAGGGTGACCTGCACACATGTTCTTACTCCTTCACAGCGTACCGGGGCGGCGTGATGTTATGTTATGAACTGGTAAACAAATAAACAATAAACAGACATGCGATTTCAGCAATCCCGGTCGATTTGCTATCATTTATTGAAGAGTTCCGTTGGCTACCTCCGAAGTTCTTCATTAGATCTTCACCGAACTGAAATAGGAACACTCCGACTCAAAAATACTCTTCTAAAAAAACATGGCTTGGAACTGTGCTAGTGAGCAAGACCCCACAAACATTACTTTTCGGCTGACGTCATCAAGCTGTCCTCCCTCCCTATTTACCTCCCTAGCTGTTGGTACAAGTGAACACGGATAGTGGAGGGTAGATCAGAAGGTTTGGTAACTAACAAGGGATACATAGGGTGCAACAAAAAGGTGTGGTCATGTTTTAAAAACTGCTTCTGCCTATGTAGTGGACAATTTTCATCAAGAAAGCCGGTTCTCAAAAAAATAAAAAAGAGCTCTAATAAGAAATCTCGGGGCGCTTCTTCTGTAGCGGTGGGTTGGGGCAAAGGCCTTGTCTTTCCCTCGCGTGGCCCGCCTCCTCCTTTGCGCCGCTTCCGGATTAAATCAGGGCCGGACGCGAGAGGTCGCCGCCGCCAAGCGCCTCGATGAGGACACGGCGGTGCTCTGCCCAAGCAGGGTGTCTGCCCGGAGGACACAGGGCATACGGTGGAGGTCTCTCCACCGTATGCTCCACCGTGTCCTCTGTGCGATCCTCATAGTGCTGACACCCGGGCGTGTCCTCCCGCTAGGAATAGCGACTTGACACCGAAGTCAGCCTCAACATGTCCGCAATCACGTCTAACCATACGAAACGATTTTCCGCTCTACAAAACAGTAAAAATTAAAGTGCATTTATAATTGATCAAAACACCAGTGACTGACAAAAATCATGAAAAACCGTACTGAATACCATATCGATCAATTAAAACTCAGTGATTATGGAAAGTCGTTCGTCTTGTCGCCGTCCAACTGCAAGCGACAAGCACCCGTCGCTCTGCATACGGCTGAATTGGTCCGCCCAATCCAATGTTTTGTGGGACAAGCTGGTTACACATTCCCAATCACTGCAACTCCTGAAAGCCAGAATCACTAGTGGCGACCACCAGAAAAACACCGAGTCAATGAAGCTCACGAGTCCCGGAGAAACGATTCAACAGTCTTGGACCCCGCAGCGAAAAATGTAGTCGAGGATAACGAAAAAGAAAAATCCACACCCTCCTAATCAAGCAGCAGACAGAACAGAGCTAGGTGAATAGGCACCAAGGAACATAAGAAGACGTTACAGTAAAGCACGAAGAACGCGCCACATATATTCCAGCTTGAAGTGCCTTGCAGTCCAGCTGAACTACCTTGTGACGTAAGCGCGCGTTTTGGTACTGTTCCTGAACAACTACTACGTCCAGATAATAATCTATAATCAATAAAATTTAATCAGCTCGGATGTCGCCACCCTTTCTTTATGGAGATTGAATTGTCTTATGGTTAAACTATCCATTGTATAGGATTAATCTTTCGAGTCTAAGTTTGTAGGTAGTATATTTTAGCCTGTCAGGCATGAAATTGGGAGAGGTCTTTGTCCAACAGTGGGGCAGACTTGGAAAACCTCACAATCATGGTCGACACGGAGTTAGCTTACTGAAACCTGTCTACACATTGCGATGTTTACGGAAAACTGTAATTTATCATTGAAATTAAAAGCCGCATTGTTTGAGTCATAATAAAGGCGAATTTAGAATGATCTATTGAGTCCCAACCAATTATTATTCATTTATTTCGCTTCGTAGTTACATTCTCTCGACTTCGAAATGAAGTTTTCCCTGTCAAGAATGTTATTTTGATTACTTAAGAATTTATTCGAAACCGACCACTTTTCAATTAAGAGTAATATATATTTGAAAAGGAAAGAATAAAAATATTGCTACTTGGTCCTTCGCGCAATTCACAAAATTATCGATCTTTCTTTTATTGTTGACAGGCTCGTGTTTGACTACAATCTCACCTGATAGAATCGGTGATTTGGTCGACGATGAAACACACGTCCCTAGAAGTAACCTGCTTACTCTTGCCTTAAAGACCCCATGGTTCTAGCTGTTAGGAAACACAGACTCCGGCAGGGTACTCAACTCCTTTAGCCTTACCCACAATGAAAGTATTACCGAATCGTTTTGTGCTTTACAAACATAATTTATCACTCTTATTGTATACTCAGACATTTATAATCCCAAATCGAATTAGTTGAACTGTGCCATTAAGGGGCCCAAACAATGATGAGGTTATATTAGCAATTTGTTCCGAAATAATAAAATTTTATCAGTGATTTCAACATTTCAATCCATCGGTTTCAACTCGTAAAATAACCTGTGTTCCAATAAAACTGCATTTTATTTTTAAATAATTTCTTCACTATGTGTAGTACTGTGGTATTTTGTTGGATTTTTATATTATTCGAAACATTACCGACCGACACTTCAAAAGCAAGAAGGATTATTGGTGGAAGAGATGCTGACGAAACTAAATATCAGTATGTAGTGAGACTGAGAGCTGTAATTATTAATACTGCAAAAAAGATACTCGGAAACCATCATAGGTGTACGGCTGCCATTTTAGCTCCTACCTGGGCATTAACAGCTGGTCACTGTTCCGAAACTGAAGATCTAGAAGCATTAATAGAATCAGAAAACGAAAAATTTATGCATATCATAATATACGGTTCACTCAATACCTTAAACGGTAGCATAGTCTTGGATATCATCAAACACCCAGCATACAAATTCAATTCGTATCTTCTAATTAATGACGTAGCTTTAATCAGACATAGCCCAATCACATTGAACCAATACGCCCGCTTGAGCGGACTGGATTACGTAACTATGATTGGTCAAGAAGTCACTTTGGTTGGTTACGGTACAACAAATGGTACTCTAACCATAAACGGGACATTGACTCATGTAGCAATCGATGCTACTAAACTGAGGAAGCCTTTACAACTTTCAGATGCTGTCATTCTGCAGTGTAGTGAAGATTTGAAGCGGGTGCTTGTACCAGGAATGTGTCTAGCAAGACGTTGTAACAAGCTGGCTGCTGTGTGTCCAGGAGACTCAGGCGGGCCACTGCTTCACGAATCAGGCGTGGTTGGCGTCAGCTCTATCGGCCCACAGCAAGTATTAACATTCTGTGACCTAAAACCCTACACAAAGTTCTATGACCCCGGAAGTGTTACACCAACTAGCCTTTACATCGATTGGATAAGTAGTGTCATAAACAAGGAAGTACCAATGCATTAAAAAGGAAAAAAAACCGGCAAAAAGTCGTGATCGCGGCTGACGCAATAATTACTTCACGGCTGTTTAGACTCCCAGGCGTTGTGTGTGGTCAATAGACTCACAAGAAGATGTAATTTGATGAAAAAAAATATACACACTTTGTCTGACTACTGACTTTTACTGACTAAAACCTACCCGTGTTCCTCCAAATACACCTATAAGTGGCTCCGAACGGATGTGTAATAAAAAAAATGAAATTCTAAATATTTATAGTTTACATTTAACAACTCTTCCTTTCATCCATTCATTTCTTTTGAAATACTGTCAGACCTTGAAAGGTTCCCTCTGCTTAAAAACAGTATCTGAACATCCTAAAACGTCCATGCTAGGGTCAAAGACCGCATTTAATTTATCAGACCCCTTTCGGCATTGCAGCTCCAACTACTAACTCCAATAAACAAACATACATACAAGAAGACATAATCACGCTGTCACGATATTACCTCACTACTACCAGCCAACGTTGACCCCTACCCTGCCAACCATCTTCCTCTGAACTTAGTTATAGTATAACTGGTGATGTGCCTCTGGTTCATACGGGTGATGTGACAACATGTGTATGAAATCAAAATATTTGTGCTATAACTGTGCAATATAATGTGCTAGTAATTTGTCAAATCGGAGAAATATTTATTTTTGTTCAGTTACATTTCCGATAACCTAGATAAACGGTAAGAAGCAAAAATGAGATTGTTTGATCTATGATAAACAGAGAATAATGCGTGTGACGTCATTCGCAAGTTATGCCATAGTGAATTAGCACCATCCAGTTTAAATGACGTTCTGTGTGACAAGGATATAAAACAATAACTTCTCCTTCTTCCAGTCGTAAGTACATCACACTTCTATCAGATAAGTAACCTATTCATTCATTTATTATATTATATTTTCATTTGACTGGCCTGTTGGTCGAGTGGTTAGTGACCCTGACTGCTAAACCGGAGGTCGTGGGTTCGATTCCCACTGAGGACAAATCTTTGTGTGATGAGCATGATCATTTGTTGTGTCTGGGTGTAATTTGTCTATAATATGTATGTATTTAGAAATATATAAGTATGTTTATCAGTTGTCTGGTTGCCATAGCACAGGCTCTGCCTAATTTGGGATCAGATGACCGTGTGTGAGTTGTCCCAAGATATTATTATTATTATTATTATTATTATTTAGATTTTTGAATATCAATGCGTATATCCAACTATATAAAATTAGCGCTTCTCGCAAACTTTAACTTTGAAGGTTAATCGCTTGGTTGCCACCCTGATTTCATGGGGGAGCACATTCATAACTAGATTGAATGAAGATGGAACAATGAATGAAGTCAGTATGGTGAGTGGGGCATTAGAGAAGGCGATTATAGGGTTGGCTCAAATGTATGTCATACATTCCAGAATATACAAACACTTTTATATTGTCAATCAAAAACATGCAAGCTAGTTGCTCGTTCCAAAGCGTGGATATCTCTGGACAAGAACGTGCAAAAAACTCCACGGACAATTTCTGAAATCATGCTGTGTTACAAAAAATCCTGGTAATATTATTCTTTTAAAATACAAAAAAATATATTGTCACGAAAAGCGACGGTTGCAAATAATTATTCCGCTGAAACCAATGGCGGGTCCACACGATACACTTTCATAAACTTGTATAGAATTTTCAATGCA
The DNA here is from genome assembly GCA_002192655.3 of Mamestra configurata. Lineage (NCBI taxonomy): Eukaryota > Metazoa > Arthropoda > Insecta > Lepidoptera > Noctuidae > Mamestra > Mamestra configurata. The sequence goes on along the minus strand of NDFZ01005436.1, from coordinate 729,290 downwards.
AAAAAGCAATTCACACAAATGTCTGTGTGATAGAATTATTTTATTTAGAGTTCCAACCAAGTCTGTATCTTGTGAACCCAATATATTAAAGTAATGAACATCTAAGCACCAAACCTTAAATTTGAATCTATTAAAATGTGGTACAGGTCGAACTAAAAATTGCAATTTTGTTTGAAACCACTGTCGACGACGTCTGCCCTCACGCTATCTCCCCGCATTGCCTGAAGGCAGCATTGCCGCACCGCTCGCGCTTGTTTCATGAGATCTGTCAAGGACGTCTGCCCTCACGCTATCTCCCGCATTGCCTGCCGGCAGCATTGCCGCACCGCTCGCGCTTGTTTCATGAGATCTGTCAAGGACGTCTGCCCTCACGCTATCTCCCGCATTGCCTGCCGGCAGCATTGCCGCACCGCTCGCGCTTGTTTCATGAGATCTGTCAAGGACGTCTGCCCTCACGCTATCTCCCGCATTGCCTGCCGGCAGCATTGCCGCACCGCTCGCGCTTGTTTCATGAGATCTGTCAAGGACGTCTGCCCTCACGCTATCTCCCGCATTGCCTGCCGGCAGCATTGCCGCACCGCTCGCGCTTGTTTCATGAGATCTGTCAAGGACGTCTGCCCTCACGCTATCTCCCGCATTGCCTGCCGGCAGCATTGCCGCACCGCTCGCGCTTGTTTCATGAGATCTGTCAAGGACGTCTGCCCTCACGCTATCTCCCGCATTGCCTGCCGGCAGCATTGCCGCACCGCTTGCGCTGGTTTCATGAGATCTGTCAAGGACGTCTGCCCTCACGCTATCTCCCGCATTGCCTGCTGGCAGCATTGCCGCACCGCTCGCGCTGATTTCATGAAATCTGTTAACGACGTCTGCCTTCACGCTATCTCCCCGCATTGCCTGCCAGCAGCATTGCGGCATCGCTCGCGCTGGTTTCATGAGATCTGTCAAGGACGTCTGCCCTCACGCTATCTCCCGCATTGCCTGACGGCAGCATTGGCGCACCGCTCGCGCTGATTTCATGAAATATTATTATTTTGAGATATCTCCCAAAATATTCAGTCAAATCAAATTATACTATAAATAAGACAGTCAATGACTTTATATATTTGCTACGTATAGACACCAGCACATCAAGCTACCCGAAACTGACAAATTTTCCCAATCAACCTGGAACCTAATGCTTTAGCGATAAAGTTGAAAATCTATTGACAGATTTTTGTTGACTGGCGTTTGTCTGTACCTACCTTTGTCCTACGAGTGTCTATTAGAAACTTAATAAAGGGTAGTTTCCCACAAAATGAACACCATAAAACATACCTATAAAACGTGATCACTAACACCACTGAGGCGACAAAGAGGTCTCAAAACAATGGACCTTTGAAAAAGAAACTGTTACCCTACCAGACTATTACAGCAAGCGATTATAGACTCTCTCACCATTAAGTTAAAGTGGAACATATGAAAATTAGATGAAATTAATTATTTTTGCAAATAAAACCGCAGAAGGGGGCGCAAACACGTTGATAATTTTAATCTACCCACCTTTACAAAGGGATGTTTACTGAGAACGCTAAAAGGGATGCCAGCTCAAATTAAGGGCCCTTTTATTTCTCGTGTTAGGGGCTGGACTTGGTGGAGTGATTGGAGATATTTTATATTTAGTAGATACTCTTTTTGAAGTAAAAGTGGAATATTATTGCTATTAGCAAGATAAAGATCTGTAAAAAAATTCCACCACAATATATCTGCTGGTTGTTCGTTGGACTTATCACATACTAGGTTTGCCCTTGGCTTCGAACGTGCTTATTACCTATAAGCGCCTCCTTGGACTCATCTGTTGCGGAATTTGTTCGAAAGAGTCACCGTGGCCCTGGAACGCAAAAGACTTTAGAAGGAACACGGATGGGTTTTAGTCAGTTTGAGTCTGACACGCCCTTCCGCTCCACCCAGAGCGGAAGAAGTCATTTGATGATTTCCCATAAACACAAATCACCATCATGACCAACCTGGGAAAAATTTGGAAAAACCGTGGCATCCGAAGGAACACCAAAATACGATTGGTCCATGCACTTGTATTCTCAATCTTTTTGTACGAAGCAGGAACATGGTGCATCAAAAGTCGCGTAAGCAGAAAGATCGACGCTTTCGAAATGTGGATCTGGCGAAGACTACTTCGTATATTATTAATTGACATCTGCATAATGTGATGATATTTATATTTTTTTAATTTATATTGAATACGTAATGATTACTCATTGATTGTTCTGGACATCAAATGTATGTTTAATATATAATGTATGTGTGTACCTAAATGTTTGCATGCCGAATGGTAAAATATGGCTGACCTTTAATTTAATTATTTATAACTACCCATATTTGCAGAATAAAATTCTATTCTATACCATGGACCGCCATGAGATATAAGGTGAGCAGCATAAGGGATGAAACGGGTGTAATTCGTTTTTACTACATCTGCGCAGACGAAATCGCGTGCGAAGTGCTAGTGAAAGTCATAATTCAAAACCTGCCTCTGTTATAAATAAACTGAGCAAGAACTTATTACGGGTCGAAACCGAGTACCTAACGACAATTAATTTTAAATATAATTAGATGTTATAAGTTCAGCTACATAAGCACTATGATTTATAGTTGAGCGTTTTGCTGATAGAGACAGTATTATGTGGACATGACAATTTGGTTTTACTATTAGTATGCGCAGGTTTTTGAATATGTTGTTCATACACCATTTTTTTTTATAATTTGATTTAGAACTCGTTAAGTCACCTCGTTAAACGTGTTTCATACAAATTCGTTCAGCTGTTAATAGATGAAGAGGTAAAAAACAAGCAAGCTCATTTATATTTATTGACAGATATCAAATTTTGATTTCCACAGACGAGATAACATGTCAAAATGAACTGAACAACTGATTTTTTTTGCCGTGCTGTGTTTCTCGCATAAAAAAAAACAATGTATAATTATGAGTACAATGACCCCTTTTCAGGTTGAGCATTATTTCTGATACCCCCTGTATAATTAATCTCTGTTCCCAAAAGTACAAGGATAAAATCAATCGCAAACAAAATGCAATCTATCAACCAAATAATAAAAACCTCATCTCGCTTATTAAGATCAATTGCAATATAAGATTTGATGTCTATGACAGTAAAAAGTTTATCGATAAAAGTTTTGTACGCATACGTCAACATAGGGGAGTTAACTCCATATCCTTAAGTTATTGGTGCATGAGTTACAGTGTGTTTTTTACTTGTTCTTTCAATCTAGTTAGGTTTTCTATCAATCATGACATGGTTAATGATAAAAGGAAGAGGTTTAGCTCAGCAGTTAACGAAATTTACCTTTTTTTATGATATTTATTTGATGATAGGTTTAGTTAACTACAAACCCAAAAATTCGCCCTAAATTTTGTAAATGCTTTCGCATTTTGTATTTTAACTACCAATCTGACGACCAGTACGGTGTTGTCAACATTCAATGCAAGGCAAAAAATATTCAAACTACCTAATCCATTTTACTAGTCTTATCCATATGTTGCTGTCCTAAAATTAATGATAGCAGTGCTAGTATCAGTGTGCCAATTAAACATAGGTTCAAACATTTAATTATTAACTGATTCGGTATAACACCGCAATTGGTTTCGAAACGCTGAGTTTTCATTTAATTTGAATAAGCAAAGTAGGTCATAATAATACCTGCCTAAGTTGCGGAATTTGATCGAAATAGTCACCGCGACCCTGGAACGCAAAGGCCTTTAGGAGGAACACGGATGGGTTTTAGTCAGTAAGAGTCTGACACGTCCTTCAGTCATTTGATGATTTCCCGTTCTTGAAAACTAAAGAAAAGGTCATCCTAACTATTATTGTTAGTTATTAATAAACTCTGGGCGCGTGATCAAATCAGGAATGAAGATATCCGCAGAAGCACCCAAGTTAACGACGTAGCACCTTTAATCGCGTAACTTAAGTGGCAGTGGGCACATTGCTCGCAGAACAGAATGATAGTCGATGGGGTCGAAAAGTCCTAGAGTGGCGACCGCGTACCTGATGACGAAGCCTTGGAAAGCCTCCCACAAGGTGGACCAGTAACCTGGTGAAGACTAAGGGAATCCAATAGCACGTCTGTGTTCCGTATTTTTTTTGTGTTAATACCTAAATTTGATTGGTATTTCATTGCTATGGAAGAGCGGGGCTTTCCAACACAGGCATTACTTGCTTAAAGGGAAGCTCCAAACGCTAAAACATTTTTATATTTCCTTATGAAGCAATAAAAAAAAATGTATTTGGGGAGCCTTGTATGTCCGACAGTGGACGTCTTAGGGCTGAATTAATTAATTTTTTTGTTAGTGTTTTTGTTAAGTTATTGACGACTAGTGTAATTGCGGTTTTTCCAATCGCACACCATTCATCGCCATCCCAGATCGACAAAAGCGAGAAAATAGTAATGTTTCTGAGTTTACAAAATGGCCGACTTCCGGAAAGTTCTAGATGGATTTTCATTTTCTACGCACGAATACGCAAAATATTCCGAGAAGTTCGGATTGATTTCGGACGTAGTGAATGTACGCACGACTAACTCACACGTAGTGTACGCGCTCCCTACTATACTACTTAGAGGATCGGAATCTTTCGTTAGAAAACATAATAAATTACAATGCGGATACGTCTATTTTATTTAAATGTGAATTTTGAAAATACATACAACATCATTTTACCTGTATTTAATATAATATATAATATAATATAATATATCCTGGGACAACTCACACACGGTCATCCGATCCCAAACTAGGCAGAGCCTGTACTATGGCAACCAGACAACTGATAAACATACTTATATATTTCTAAATACATACATATTATACACAAATTACACCCAGACACAGAACAAATGATCACGCTCATCACACAAAGATTTGTCCTGGGTGGGAATCGAACCCACGACCTCCGGTTAAGCAGTCAGGGTCACTAACCACTCGACCAACAGGCCAGCCAGCAGTATTTCTCGAAAGTTTAGGCATAAGAGTTTCCTACCTATAGTTGACACAGTTATGATTAAGTTCCAAGTAGTAGGGTTGTGCTAATTGCCGTCAACCAAGTACACTTTTCTTGACACTGGAATCGAACCCAGGACCGTAGCAGTAGCGATCCGATCACCACCAGGCCCGGAACGATGACGCGTTGTGTTCCACGCGCGCCTTAAAGAAATGTCAGCATAGGAAACCGGGCCCGCTAGGGCCAGAACCTGCCAGGGTTGCGGAATTTGTTCGAAAGAGTCACCGCGGCTCCGGAACGCAAAGGACTTTAGAAGGAACAAGGATGGGTCTTAGTCGGTAAGAGTCTGACACGCCCTTCCGCTCCACTCAGAGCGGAAGGAGTCATTTGATGATTTCCCAACCATAAAAAAAGCGATCCTAACCACTACACCAAGGAGGCAGTCTATTTAGAAAACGTTTTCAATAAAATCTAAACAACACTAAAATTCTGAACTCATCGTAGGTACTTATACCACTTAAATATTTTGTTTCCTTAATCACGAACAGTTTTTTTGGTTTAGTTACATCTCTTTTACCACAAAACTACCCAAAATCGAATTTTAACTTTTAGTTCTCAGCGTTTCGCCTAAAACTAATTATAACTATGCCCAAAATTTACCGTCAGTATCGAAAAGGCTTTGAAGGAGTTTAGTTAGCAGGAAAAACAAGAGCCAAGTTAATTTGAACTTGGAAGTCTATTCGGCGCCATTATCCTTGTCTTTAGTTGGTTGGAATTAAATGGTAGGTATACAAACAGTTAGGAATACTTTTTACCTCTTAGAAATGTAAAAGGTTCAAGATGTAAAAAATAAGGATTTCTTTCTCGAAAAAAGGTCGAGGCTCGTTATTAATAATAATAGTAATAATAAACATTTATTTCGACCAAATGGATCATAGCACACACATTACACATACTAAAATAATAACAAAAACACACACACGTAAAAATACCACCACCGTAAACATACATATTACTGGTTTCGATTGCTCAGTAAGTGAACCATACAGCACTGGTTCAGGTACTGACAATCGAAATGCGCGAATGCCCTCAGGATGCCGTTGAAACTAGCCCGAACCCTGCGCACCAGGGATGTGGGCGGATTCAAAAGCATTCGACTTGATACAGAACCAGTAAATTCTTAACAACAAAACTACTCACATTATTTATTTCAGTTCAAACTAGTTAACTGTGCAGAGTTTGAAACATGTACGATAATTAGTTGTGATTTTACCGCAAATAGTCAAGCAGACTACCGCAAATATAGCCAGATCAGTCACTAAAAAATGTTGAGTCTGAGGAAATATATGTTTTTTTTTAATGGTCATATGGCACAAGTGTATTAAACTTGGTAGTGATTACATAGCAAATTAAAAATATAATCAGGCCGAATACTTTTCAATCCAAGTGATAATCGGTTCATCATCATCATCATATCAGCCGGAAGACGTCCACTGCTGGACATAAGCCTGCCCCAAGTGTCGCCACAACAACCGGTCCTGTGCGTTTCGCATCCATCGGCTACCCGCGACCCTCACCAGGTCATCGGTCCACTTTGTGGGAGGCCTTCCATCGCTAAGTCTTCCGGTACGCGGTTGTCACTCCAGATTTTTTCGGCCCCATCGACCATCTGTTCTGCGATAATCGCTTATTCAGTTATTGTCATGGTTTGGTTTTTCGACCACAATGTCACTTGGAGGCCAATTCTGGTCTTAAAAATGAAACTCAAGTCGCAGTATCATCTCGGCGATATTCAATGAAATAAAAAGAGAATTTTTCCATTGATGGTAAGCGATGGAGTACGCTTGCCTAGAAGTAACCTACCATCTACCATAAAACGGCATTAAATGACACTGACATATAAAAATTCAATTATTATTATACTATTTATTTCCCTTCTTGAATTTGAACAATAATTTTACCAAAAATATAATTATTACGATTAAATAGAAAAAAAAGTTAACTGAAAGATAGTGAAAAACATGGCATTTAATCCAAACATGTGTCATCGATAAACCCACTCAATCGTATTAAATAACCAGCGACCTATTTAATATTGAAATCGCCATTGAAATTAATTTTAATATCATTAAATTCCCGCATTAAATGTAAACACCATTTAATAATATCAATTAAAACCAGCTCGTCATAAACGGATTCGCAGAAAAAACATATTTCGTTAACAAACACGAGAATTTGCAGATAAAACGTAATTATTACGCGTGGCCGGACACCGAATATACAATATACATATTATGTCGTTGGTTGATTGGAAAACTCGGTTTTTCGTGGAAATCTCAGTTTTTTTTCAATTTATTGTCAGACATGCGTGCGACCAGTAACTCCCTGATGATGTGATTGAAGATGAAGCATGCTTGCCTGGAAGTGACCTGTAGGTATTGGTAACTTTACAAACGACCAGATAGGTAATAAACTAAAAAAAAAACGTGATCATACGAGCTGATATCGAGATTTTTGGGAAACCTGTCTTGGAATTAAAAGAAAACGAAGTCTGACTCAAAATTCAAGTCATGTTTTCACATTAGGCTGAGAACTAGCACGTTTTGTACGGTTTTTCATACAGACAGTCCCCCCGACACCACTTCCTAGTGTTTTGACTGGGAAGGAGAAGTGATGCAAAGAATTCCCTAGCTTGGAACTTTATGCTCTGTGGAATGCCCTGATTGGTTAACAGCTGCACTCGAGATATGTTCTGACCAATCAGAATAAAGATGATTATGATGTATGACTGTTGGATTTTAGCAAATCAGCATTTACGTTACCAGTCGTTTTGAGCAGGGATTTAAGAAAAAAAATAACAAAATTCAGTTCTTATGATTACGAAATCCTTCATTAGTTACCAATCAATTCTAGCCTTTTCGCAAAAAAACGACATTCCTAAGTAACCAGTGACATATATATTTAAATTAATATCGTCGAAATAAGTAGGTACGTCCATTCAATACATTTCAATTTAACTGGTCCGGTCTCTCTCCGTCGAAATTTCATGGAGCGGTAAGCACAGGCCGAAGTTGCTTGATTGCTTCTCAACTAGACCGGGTTTTGCGACCAATATTAGGACTTGTGCAGTCTTTAAATTGGATGCAAGTGTTTTATGGGATTTGGTTCTGGCATGAGGCGTTTCGATATCAAAGTCAATTTAGCATTTAATTAAACATTATAATGATTTGAGGTAGCGCAATGTTCGTTTGCTAGATTGAAAACAGTACAAAAAAATCTATGGGTATAAAAAAATACTATACATAGTTGACGCGTTTTAGCATGACAATAAGGGTCATTGACCCAACTACATTTATTCCGAAACGAAATTTATCGGAAAAGACCAGCGGAGGCGTTAGAAAAACATCAGAAAAGTGAGTAGGACTTAACAAGCAAAAATACATGCAGAATAGGATAATTTTATAAGTTAAAAAGGTACGAAAGACATTAAATAGTTCTGAAAAGTGATCTTCAAAAATTATTGCTAATGAAAACGAATTATTTTTTTTTGTTCGGGGGCTTTTACAAAGAGATCTTAGAAAAAGAGCAATGGCCTTTATTGCTATACTGATATATAATAAATTATATAATAAAATGTTTATTAGTACACATAGGAAAACATACATAAGTACACAAGGATTAGTGAAATATTGTACAATAGAGTCACATTAAATGGCGAACAGATGTCTCCTAAACTAGGCCAAAAGCCTGTGTCTTAGGAGCCAAAGTTCCTCCAGGTATTATGTCGTACAACTGGTATTAATTGTCGTGCAAGTATTTATGTACAAACACATCAATTAAACAAATACGCCTTACTTTTAATACAGTTTTAGTTTTATTAATAGACAATGGTAATAAGACTGTCGGTTTCGTCATACGTTAACTTCTGCAACCAATCTGTAAGTTTGATTTGATACAAATACCAACTTAATAACAAAAGGCAAACTTATTTTCACAAGAATAATTAAACTAATTTAATCATCTACCTATAACAAACTTAATTACTAAAATAAAACCAAGTCCCTACCAATATTTAAACTAAAGCCCGGCCGTAGGTGTCAGAACCATTTCCATCGGCTATTCATCTCGAAATTTCACGGTGTGGTAAGCATCGACTAAAGTTAGCTGATTGCTTTGGAATGGGCTGGATTTTATGCTCAATATGAGCAGTTGAGCACTGGCAGTGCTGAATAGAGCAATGTGTCAACTTGGACATGAATTACAAGCTAGACATTGGAAATGTTGGACATTACTACCAAACTGGTGTGCTATTTCCAAAGATAAATCAAACGAAGTAGTTGTAAGTGTCTTTGGCAATGTGGGCGGCTCAAATGAATGGTTATGGTCAAACAAAACTCAGTTATTAACAAAGAGGAATACTGAATTTATCTTCGGGGTCGATGTGTGATTGCAGTCGCGGGGAGGGTGCTCCTGCCAGGGTTGCGGAATTTGTTCGAAAGAGTCACCGCGGCCCTGGAACGCAAAGGGCTTTAGAAGGAACACGGATGGGTTTTAGTCAGTAAGAATCTGACACGCCCTTCTGCTCCACCCAGAGCGGAAGAAGTCATTTGATGATTTCACATCCTTAAAAAAAAATGGTAGATAATCAGATACATTTTGTGTTATAAAATATAGTGGATAGGTACTTCGGTGGCCGGCGTTCTAGACTAACTGTGTGGTTTGTTGTATCATTGGACTGATCCTGGAATATATTATCAGGACGATCTCCTTGGCTGCAGGTTTCTGGCAGACAAGGTAGATCTTTGGAAACGTCTGGCAAAAAGTAAAAGTGAATTTGAATTAGGAATACAAAAGTATGTTTTGTTTTTATATGGGACTCCTGTACCAGTGCTCGTCTAAGGCAGATGCCGAGTATGTTACGAAGTTAGAACATTTTTATTTTGATGATGTAACACTAGCGTGAGTCCGCTAGTGTTACAATATCAAATAGGACCTACCAACAAGGTCGTCACTATGTTGGTGACGTTCTTTAGAATGGTTTGGTGTAGCACTCAAAACCAGTGAGGAAGCATTACAGTTGTATGGATCTAAACGAAGCAAATAAAGTATGAAAGGAGCATGCCAGGTGGCGTTCGTTAGTGTCTGCTTTGCTTTTTCACATGAAGGATAGTAAACTAAGTATATACATATTTATGTGTTATAAATGAATATTTAAAACTCAACTAATGGTCCCATCACTTCCCGTGGGGGTCGTAAGAGGCGACTAAGGGACTCACCAGAGAATGGGCAGCAACATTATCTGTGCTTCTGTGCATTGCAACGGCTTCACTGCGATCACCAACTCGCCTGCCAAGCGTGGTGATGATGGCAAACCCCCTTGAGGGAGGCCAATGTCCAGCAGTGGATGTCTTTCGGCTGATATGATGATGAATGGTTTTTTATACAAAGTTCAGAAGCCCTGTAGTTTGTTCACTGGCTTTTTTTAAAAAGCAAAATTGGTCAATGATGACGAGGAGTATCTATGCGTAATTTATTTTATCAAAAACAATATACATTTTTTTTTATTCTTTCTTTCAAACACTTCAGATTATTTAGGGTAGTTAGCTAAAGTCTTAACTCTGTTAGTCACGCAGTTGTAGAAAAGATCATATTAGTATTTTGGTCACGTCCGTCAAGGTCGATTTTAGGTCGAATAATCTTTTTTAGGTTCAGGTTTAGAACTACTTTATGCGTTAGATAAAACCTCTTTCAGTGGACTTAATAAAATTATGGCAACATTCTGGAAATTAATTCTAATTTTGGTTATTTAAGACTACTGTTTTCCCCCGGTTTCACTCCCATTAGCCCAATCCACAGGATCCGCAATCGACAGATGAAAAGTGACAGAGTAACTTTCCGTCAGTGAATGAAGTTTGCCGTAAGTTATCAGCATCCTCAACCCGACTTTGCCCACTACTGAGCATAAACCTGTCTTCTTCTGTACAATCGTCACGTTCGGTCCCAGTCTTTAGGTTCTACCCACAATGGTACCAATGTTGCCCATCTCATCACCGGACCACTGATACTTCTTTTTACCCGACTGCGCGACGCAAAAGAGGGTAATGTGTTTATCAGCCTTTGTATGTATGTATGTGGGTTTTTACAAGCTTTTATTTAACTTGTACCTACCGTATGGAAGTTGTCCGTCAAAATTTGCAAACCATTTTTCGATCATTTGCTGGTATCCGATTGGGCTGAAATTTTGCATTCACCTTTAGTTCTGGTGACATTACAATGTGCAGTACTCAATACCTACCGTAATAATTTCAATATGGCCACTGCTTCAAGATGGCGTATTACATTTTTATTTCAACCCCCTTTATATGGTACTGAATGAAAGGGCTTGAAGAATAGAAAACTAATATCACACTAAAAAAAACTTGCATTTTTTATTTTTTTTTAATATTTTCAGTCCGCGAACGCCACTCGGTGATCAACTTTCTCCACCTATCATCACAGCGACTTGCCAGGTGTCCTGCCCAGCTCCATTTCAGTTCTGTACTTCGTTTTCCGATGTCGTAAGTCTTCGTACGTGTTCGGATTTCGACGTTTAGAACTCGGGCTGTTAGTCGTATGCCAAGCATGGAACACCACGTAAGTACTGGTCGATTCAAACTTAAAGGCGGCTGTGATGTTCGCTATTCACTCCTCGTCCCTCCTGTCACTTCAATTTGCTTCTGCAATGCGACTCGCTTCGTATTCAAAGTCGCCATCAGTTTGTAATACAGGTACCTATATTACAAACTACTTCCCGATATTACCTTTTATAAACAAACAAACAATGTAACCTTTTTATACTTTTGAAACACAGTACATTAGTACAATAACTGAAGGATTACATTAATTTGAAATAACGTCGAGTTTTTCTTTAGAATTTCGTAAAAGCAGTGCACTTAAGTTAAGATAGAGCTGTTATTTTTTAATTTTTTTTTGGTTTGTTCTTTTCATCTTGATGCTCTTTTGTTTTTTGCGGACTGAACTAAATCTGCAGTAGACAGTAGATTCCTTTTATAATTTAGTTTTTTTATTTTCAAGGTCGTTTAATAAACGGAACCCTTGTTTCTCGAGCGTGTGCGGAACCCGTGTGTATATCTGTCCGTCCGTTTGTCATAGCTATTTTTTTCCGAATCTACAGGACCGTTTCTGTTGAAATTTCGTACACATATCAACTTCTGTGACCCAAACACGTACGCGTTACTTAAATAAATACATTTTGAGAGCGGAAGTCACTTTTGGGGATAAAGTAAAACTTAAAAAAAAGTTTTTACCAAATTAAAAAAAAAACTCTCGTAATATTGCGAGACTTATTTTTTTTATTTTGATAATTTTATCATAAATTCTTTTGAAGTTATTCAAGAAATTAGACGAAAAATTACCATTCTCCCCTCCCTTATATCCAAAACTACTGGGTCTAAAATATGATAAAAGCTGCAGATAATAGTTCTATAGATTACAGGAAAACCTATTCGAAGTCTATAATGTTAAAATAACATGTTACAAAAATTAAATTCATTCGGGACCCTTTGCAGGCAAGTCAGACTCGCATGAAAAAACCGCAGTAACTCCAGACTTTTTCAAAGGAATTTCATTAACATTCAGCTAGTTCTACATCCAAGAACTACTCACTATCTAAAGTGTAAACAGGTTTGTTATGAACAACCTCTTGTTAAAATTGAAATGAATACAATTTTTATATTTTTAAAGGAAACCTCGCTTCAGCCACACTAACTTGACCCGAGGCTTTCTATTAAATTCCACTTTTTCCTTCGCCAATTTGCACCTAAGGAGAGGCGTAAGAGGTCAGATTATGGCGGCGGACTTAACCCTGTATTATTGAGGTCGGGGTACAGAAGATAGAAGGTAGAGAATTTAATTAATGTAGGTAAAATTCTTTTGCTAAAAATACTGAACCTAGTAGTAACATTTCAGTTTGGTGAGCAAAAGTGCTTGAGAATATTAAGTGTTAATAATGAGGCTACAATGTATAATTAGTGCTGCCGGTTTCAAGAAATCCATTTTGCTCCTTGGCTTAATTTAGTAGAAGTTTTTGTTTTGTACTTTCTAATGCCATGCAGCGGTTTCGTAAATGAAAATTAGTTAAGTTAAAATGGTTTGTGTATTTTATTTATGTTTTGTGTTCGTAAATAGTACTTTAGGGATTTAGTTAATACTTCTAAATGGTGCAATGAATAAATAGTCTTATTTGGTAGAAATGTGGTCTTATTTTTAAACTAGGTACTTTATAAAGATTTTTATCGATTGCACTTAGTATTATTTAAAAAGTTCTTGTGAGTTAAATATAGTGGTGGCAGTTAGTTGTGCCTAGATAATAATGTAACATCTTGAAAACGTCCCAGGGTTCCGTACCCGAAGGGTAACCAATGGAACTCTATTACTAAGCTTCCGCTGTCCATCCGTCCGTCTGTCTGTCAGCGGGTTGTATCTTAAAAACCGCAATAGGTAGACAGTTGAAATTTTCAAAGAGTGTGAATTTCTACTGCCCCTATAACAAAAAAAAAAAATTAAAGGGGTCTCCCATACAAGAAACGTGTCTGTTCGGTTTATGGTACGGAACCCTTCGTATAAGAGTCCGACTAGTACTTGGCCGGTTTTTTATAATTGCGAAAGTGAGTTTGTTTGTTTATTACGCTTCTACGCCTAAATTGCCGAACCGGGACCCTGAACGTTATAGGCTTCTTCGACGTGAGCAAAACCGTGTGAAGAAACTAGTAATAATATAAATTGCCAAATCAATGACAGCCACATTTCATCTATAACCTAGACTAGAGTCAAGAGTAAACCCATATTGAATAAAAAAAAAATTACCAGTCAAGAAAATAAGGCAGCCTATTGGATTTGTTTTATTACCGCGTTCATTAAGATGTACAATAAAGTATATTTTAAATCAATAATTTTCATAAATAATGCAAGATTGAAATACCAAACTGTATCATTAAAATTTCATTGACATTACAGAAAAAAACCTCTTTACAATTTCAATTTACACACAAAAAAGTCAAAGTCAAAACGTTTATTTCAATTAGGCCATTAAACGGCACTTTTGAACGTCATCGTTTACAGTTCAGTAAAAATAATAATTTAACATTAATAAAGTGACTCTACTGTCCATTCGGAAAGGTAGATTCTTATGGAGAAGAACAGATAAGAAACTCCATAGTTACTCTTTTCAAATAATGATTTTACAAAATTTGCTATACAAAAATTAATTTAATATTATGTGAGGACGATGCACCCAGAGTATGCTACTTATAAGAACAAAGTATCACCAGCAGAAGTAAACATATTCATTTTCTAAAGAAATTTAGGTAAATGGTACTCACATATTTACAAACATTGGAACCATTAATTAAACAACGCTCATTGTACATCCGATAAACGTGTTTGAACAAATATGAGAAAAAAATGTTCTATTCAAACAAAAGCCAAAAAACATAGATTTTCACCTGATACGCAAACACCGTCAGTTTTTCCGAATAACAGCTCTGAAAGGAATTCATATGAAGTGAAAATTTTTAAATGAAACTGCATTCTTTCATTCCGTCGTCGCAACACTGATTGGTTTTTGGCATTTCAGTTTTCAAAAGGCTGAGTCTATCGATTAATATTTCGATGGCGAAAAGGGCTCATGTCAAACTAGCTACCGCCCGCAGCTCCGCCCGCATTAATGTCGAAAATGGAACTTACTCCCGGGATAAAAACTATTCTATGTCCTTTCCCGGGACTCAAACAATCTCTATACCATATTTCATTTAAATCGGTCCAGCCGTTTGCGCGTGAAAAAGTAAAAAAATCGTACACACACACTCACAAACTTTTGCCTTTATAATATTCTATAATTTTTGGGAAAAGGCGCATTTTAAGGTGCCAAAGGTCCGTATGGATAAACCGAACCATTCCTGATCAGAATCGCTCGTGTGTCAATCTGTCATAGTTATTTTGCTCAGAATCTATTGGAACGATTCGGTTGAAATTTGGTTCACAAGGATCTTTGATGACCTAAACACGGAAGCGTAACTTAAACAAATATATTTTTGAGTACGGGGTCACTTTTGGGAGATATATCAGGAATATATTTTTTTATTTTTTTTCGTAATTTTATGAGTATAGGCATCTTTTCTAAGAGATCTTTGAATAAAATAAAAAAAGTAATTGTCTATTCCCTCCTTCTTATCTCTGAAACTACATGGGTTAAAATTTTGATACAATACAAAAGTAATACTTTGCCTATCTAAAAGTGCCAGAAAACAGGAACAAGAAGTCAATGATTTAAAGTAACATGTTAAAATATATGATTCGTTCGGAACCCTTTCTGTGCGAGTCTGACTCGCACTGCTCCGCGCCGGTTTGTTTTGGATTTATTTATACGGTATTTTCTTCTTTTTGGAGTATGTAAATATCTACTGGGGTTTAGCTTCATCTCGTATGACTGCAAACAGGCCCGAAAATTGAAAGAGGCTGATTGCTCTGCTCATGGTCTGTTGCTGGGAAACGTCATATGACTTCGTCCGCTTTGGGTGGAGCGGAAGGACGTGTCAGACTCTTACTGACTAAAACCCTTTGCGTTCCAGGGCCGGGGTGACTCTTTCGACAAATTCCGCAACCCTGGCAGGCTCTGGCCCTAGCAGGCCCAAGCCTTCACTTCGACATGTTTAAAGAATCGACCGGCAGTAACATCACCAACTATCACCAGCTCTATTCAGAGGCCTCGATCACACGATCAAACTGCCTCAAATAAAAATGTTCAATAAAAAACAGATAAAACTCTCGAAGCGTTAACCACTATTCGAAAGCTGCTCGCACTGAAACATCGCAACTCTCTTAGGTTTTTCATTTTAGTTGAACCACCGACATTGTGTACGTTGCGTTACCTATTAGTTTTTATACCTACTGGTGTATAGTGTGCAGTTTGTTGCTTTTCATCCTTTTTTACTGTTTTTCTAGAGAGAATACTCTGCTTCGTTGAACTAGTATAAACACGCGCTAAGGGCTATTGATCACCGGCTTTAACCAAGTGCCATTTTATCAGGGTTATGATAGCGACTGTCAAACGTCGGGTATTTGACAAAAAAAAATCTAAGTAGTCCGCCAGATACATTCCCAAAAAATATTGGACACGATTTTTTATTTTGTCACGTAATCAAAAATTAAGACGGTACAGTGCGTTGAAAACTCGTGTGACGTCACTTACCAGTACACTTTTTACTGGAAAGTGACATTACAAGCCCCCACTCCTTATCTTTAATGCGTTATTTCTTCGTATATTTTAAATAATTTGATAAAATAAAAAAATACGAATCCAATATTTATCGATAATTATCTAACTGACGAACTAAAACCCAGGTAACATCCCAAGTACCTCGCTGATCAAATGATACTTTGTTTACAGCCTCATGAGGTTTTGACGCTCTAGAAAATGTTACATTCCATCAGCGTTACTGATCCATCCATTTTAGAATTTGTGATAATCAGTACCGCCGATACACTGCCTCGTTGGTCTTCGCGTGATTCCAACGCGCGACTGCCGAGCGAGTCTTGGGTTTGATTTCCAGGTCGGGCATAGAGTCTGCCATAAGTTTTTTTTCAAAGCCGGCCTGAAGTTTTGTTGATGATGTGACAGCCCTGTGCCTCGGAGGGCACGTAAAGTGGTTGATTCTGCGCCTTATTTTTCCCCGGTCGTGTCGCATTGCTATCCCATCGGACTGTGACAGTAGTAGGGATTGCACCCATATTTGTGCATATACGTGTGCACTTTAATATCTCCTGTGCAAGTGGCTAATCTCCGAATCTCCGCTGTTTATTGCCGTTTAACTCATTTGGGATCCAAGAACACAGGGAACCTGGGGCACCTCGACACAGATAGGTTAGGTTCAAATGGGATGGCGGGAGCTAGAGTGAGCAAGCAAAGCAAGCGAAATTAGCTCCCGTCATGCCATTCATGTTAGGTTCCTTTAAACCGTGCAGACAGAAATAGAAGCTCCACACAGTGGGGCTCCATCGTCGAGGTAAGGTTTGAGGTGGATATTTTATGAAATGGCCAATTCTACGATATGGCTACCACAGACATATATTTTCGTCACGTTACTGCCTCCTCCCGCACGTCTTCTCTTTCCCTTCTATCGTCTTTAACACACATTGCCGGCTGCGCATTCGGTATTGTTTAGAATACCTAGGCAAAGTATAGAATGAATAATATTTTATGAATTACCTAAATTATTCTATATAGGGTATTCTTGAAGTGCGTGGCCATATTAAGGGTGTTGTTCTGTATCTGCTAGAGAGTAAAGACACACTACCAAAATAAAATAACTTTTTCAAAAACCCGATCGCAAAAAACGACTAAAATGTTTCAAAACAATCACTTTTTGAGCACTTGGTGGCGTAAACTTTAATTCAATCACAGATTCGATGCCACTAAACGGTATCTGACCGCTTGAAAAGTGATTTTTATTGAACTTTTTAATTGTGTTTTATATTTTGATTTTGTTTCTTTATTTAATAGCATATACAGAACACTAGATCCCCTTAAATATAACCACGCACAATGCCTAAGTATTGAATAGACTACCGGATTACACAGATTGCCGGTAACATACACATAAATCACTTAATTATACGCGAGGACAATGCAGGAGATGGCGAGGAGGATTTTCAATTTGACGCATTCAGTTTGCAATTTTTGTGTGCTGACTGTTAATAGTAGACGTGACCAATTTTAAATAAAAAATAAATAAAATAAATATGTTGGGACAACTCACACACGGTCATCCAATCCCAAACTAGGCAGAGCCTGTGCTATGGCAACCAGATAACTGATAAACATACTTATATATATCTAAATACATACATATTATAGACAAATTACACCCAGACACAGAACAAATGATCATGCTCATCACACAAAGATTTGTCCTGGGTGGGAATCGAACCCACGACCTCCGGTTTAGCAGTCAGGGTCACTAACCACTCGACCAATCAATCAATCAATCAATCAATCAAATCTTTATTTGCATAATGCAGGTCGATAAAGGTGTTACAAATAATGTTCGATAGATACACTGTATTATTACCTGATGGTGTGCAAATTATTACGACTTTAAGACTCACAAATCAATAAATTCAGTAATGTTATAATAAATTCAAGTTACAGTACACCATCTCAATAACAAATTAAAATATCAGATTTAGTATACATACAATTTCACCTGCACGTAACCTGCTAAACCTACTTCCAAGTTAATTTTCAGCCCTGTATTCTGGTATTTTTATTCCTTCCTCAGTCGAATTTAGCCAGTGTTCCCGACACGACTAGAATACACGTTAAAATTGCACGGAATCCTTCTATTCCGTAGCGGTACGTTAAGCATCGTTCCACGGAACCCAGCGAAACTTTTCAACTTTTTTTGGAACGCTACCCGCACACCTACTGTTTCGCTCAAACTACCATGCTTTTTGTGTTCGTGTATGGTTCTGTTGTTTGGCTGTTTAAATGGAAGGAAAATATTGTGTTTCGTCATACTGCGAAGTTTAAGTACCGAGTACCGTGTTACCCAGTTAATGGGTTGTGGAGGTCTGGAAGGCAACCGCTCCACGTAAAATACTGGTATTCAGCTGAATCCAGTTTGACTGGAACCCGACCCCAATATAGTTGGGAAAAGGCTAGGCAGATGATGATGTCATACTGCGAAGTTTCGAGTAATTTCTATGGATTGGAAGCCTTTTTCTTTTGCTGGCCGTCAGGTCAGCCGCCCAGATCGGGGCCCCATAAAGGGCCATCGATCGCACGATCCCCACGTACAACCGCCTACAGGCGGTGCTCGGGTCCCCCAGATTGGGAAGCAGCGTTGACAGCGCCCCCGCCGCGCCCAACAACTTGGGCGCCAGCCGCCGGAAGTGGGGGCCGAAATCCCACCGGCTGTCGAGCACCAATCCCAGGTACTTCATGGTGGACTCGACAGCGAT
Organism: Mamestra configurata; assembly: GCA_002192655.3. Taxonomy (NCBI): domain Eukaryota; kingdom Metazoa; phylum Arthropoda; class Insecta; order Lepidoptera; family Noctuidae; genus Mamestra; species Mamestra configurata. The sequence goes on along the minus strand of NDFZ01005436.1, from coordinate 710,262 downwards.
ACGGGCCCCCCCGACCACGATGTGCGATCCCGGCGGCGGCGCTCGCCGGGGGCCATGAAAAACAATGGCCTCCGACTTGTTGAGGGCCACCTCCAGGCCGAGGCGCCGTATGCGGCTCACCACCTGTGAGACCGCAGCCGTCGCCAGCAACGCTGCCTCCCTGTGCGAGCTCCCCCGGGCAGTGACCAGTGTGTCGTCAGCGTAACACACCAGCTGCACTCCCGGCCGGAGCTCGCCCCTCAGCACCCAGTCGTACCCGATGTTCCACAGGAGCGGGCCCAAGACCGAACCCTGCGGAACACCGCACGACATGGGGCGCTGGTATCTGCCATCGCGTCCCAGATAGGTGACACACCTTTCCGCCAAATAAGCCCCGACGACGCGGCGGAGGTAGGAAGGCACTCGATGATATCGTAGTGCCTCCCGAATACAACTCCAGGGCAGGGTGTTGAAGGCGTTGGAGATGTCCAAGGACACCGCCAACAACACACCGCCCCGCGACACCGCTTCCTCCGCCAGGACTCTCACTCGGGATATCGCCGTCACAGTGGAGCGCCCTTGCCGAAAGCCGTATTGGCATTCGGCCAGGTCCGGCCCCTCTCCGCACAAGTGGCCGACGAGGCGGGCTGCGACTATCCGCTCAAACAGCTTTCCCACCTCGTCGAGCAGCACTATGGGCCGGTACGCGGACGGCGAGTCCGCAGGGCGCCCCGCTTTCCTGAGCAGGACCAGTCGACCAGATTTCCACTGAGCGGGAAACTGGCCCTGCTCAAGGCACGCCGAGTAGAGTCCTCTCAGTCGGGGCTCCAGCTCCTTCAGAGCTAGGGCTAACGCGCAGCCGTGAATTCCGTCGGGCCCCTGGCAGTGTTGGCCCCGGGGCAGTGTTAAAAAAGGTACTCTCATCTAAGTACCTATTTTATGTTATAATTATTTAGTTAAATCCAACCAATAAAATCCCACAATACAAGTTGTACTAGAGGTTACACAGGTGAGTTCGCAGAAAAAGTGAATCTATAATTATTTATTTTTTAGGGTTCCGTAGTAAACAAGGGACCCTTATAGTTTCATCATGTCCGTCTGTCTGTCCGTTCGCGGTTTAGCTCAGAGACGCTTAGCACTAGAAATTTTGTATGGGTATACATATTAATCACGCCGATAAAGTGTGAAAATAAAATCTTGAAATACATTTTTTTTACTTGTAAAGTGGCGATGATTTTTTTATGGTCTGCCCCATGGTGTGGGGTGTCGTTAGATAGGTCGTTTAAAAATATTGAGGCAACCATTTTCTAATCAAGGATCTGTTTGCGAAATATTAAGCTTTAAAGTGCAAATTTTTGTTGGAGTCAAGTGTTCAAGAATCAACCGTTTAGCTGGCAGAGGGGGCCTCTGCCAGTAAACGGTTGATTTTGGAGACGTTAAAAAATTCATGGCAGTAGCATATACATATAATTAATTTAAAAGGAAAACTATCACAGCTAAGTAGGCTTTACAAGTTAACAAGTAATTACCTATAGTCCAGTAACTTAAAAAATTGGAACTGAGTAAGTAAAAATTCTTAATAATTCCATAACTTAAAACCAAGTGCATTTGTAACTTTGTAATCTAATAATAGTGAAGTACATTTTATTATTTTTCTGACATGATTTGCTATTTACGTAACGCGTCCGAGTTTGGGTAACAGAAGTTCATATAAAGTTGCATGCTGTGTGTTGAATGGAGATTTTACAAACAAATACATATGTGCACCAAACGACTGAGACACACACGTGATCATAAAAGGGTTCCGTTCATACATACTGACAAACCCTTCCAATATTGAGCAAACTTTTGACTCAAAGAAAAAAAAACCCTTTATTCCGCCCATGTCGAAAATTACCCCACATAAACGTTCTACGAGTACTTAGGCATAAGTATCCTATGTTTGAAATACAGGTCATGATCTACCCGCGCCCGCAACAACAGACTCAAATATGGTTAGATATTCATGAATAAAAACTAATATCCAAACACATATACATACCCATCACATTTATAAAAACCAGTAGGATATTTTTTATAAAATTAGGTAAAGCTTAGAACTTTTTGTAGAAGTGAATTCAGAAAACGAAAAATTAAACTTCCCAAAAATGCAAAGTTGCTCCGTTTCAAGATGGCGACTGAAATTCCAACCTCTCATCTCAAAAATTCTGTTACAAACGGCCACTCGGACATTTTTAAAGTCCGAAATTATTATCAACGAATAAAATTTAAGCAAGCAATTCAGTTTGATACTTGAGAATGCATGCATGGAATATTTTATCTTGAAATTTCATATTGAAATAATTGAAAAAGAATTTCGAGTCTGTGTCAACAACAAACTGCTTTATTTTTTGGACAGGCAATTTTCTGAAAAATGATTTCGTTCGTTGTATTTAAACCAATTAAAACACTTTAAAATGGCAACATTTTAGTTCAAAGCCAAAAGAACTCGATCCTACGCGCTATGCTTTTGAAAATCGAACTGTGGGCGGCCATTTTGTCCTCGTTTAATTTGATACGGACCCCGCAGTTGCTCGCTTCACGTATTTGCTTTGAAATTCTAGTTACACTATTGTTGTTCTATCCTTCGTTTATATTTCAAGTGGAAACTTCGATATGTAAATACTAGGATAAATATCAAACGTTTACGCCTTTTCACGTACCTATTTTTTGTGTTGGAGAAATTTTATTGCGATTTTTCTTTTTAAATAGGTACCTACGGGCGTTTTCAAGCTTAAATATTAACGACCGAAGTAATTCTGTTTTATTTTTTTTTTATTTAGTTGTAACATTTCTACATTGAAATAGATTAAAGTGTCGAGACCTTTTGGTGGGACTACTATTGATATGGTGGGATGATGAGACAAAGTCAAAGAGAACCCCATTTGACTTTGTCTCTGACGTTCGTGATATCAGTACCTAAACGGTTAATTGACTCTTCACGTGACCAGAGATAGTATTTTCTTTGGTCAAATTATTTTCAGCATATCCAACGCGGCAATGCAAGCAGAAAATGCCTCAGGGAGAAAATAGTTGATAACTATTCGCTTTCTGCGATGGGACAAGTGCCTAAAGCTTAATACTTCGCAAACGAATCCTTGGATGGAGAAAAGGTATCGGCAAACACCCAATATTTTTAAACGACCCATCCAACAATACCCCACAGCATAGTGACGATAAAAAATCATCACCACTAGACGTGCAGGTAGAGCTTAAAATATTTTTTTTCAATATTTTATTTTACCACTTTGTCGGCGTGATTAGTATCTATACCCATACCAAATTCTAGTGCTTAGCGTCTCTGAGCTAAACGGATGACAGACAGACCGACGGACATGGCGTAACTATAAAGGTTCCTTGTGGACTACGGAATCCACAAAAATGAAACGAATGCTTCCCCAGTCCCCATTTCGTACACGCTTGTACATAATCCTTAATCTTATTTTAAATTTGTAGTTGCAATTTTATTTATAAGTCCATGTTGTGATTTCGAAAACTATCATCGTTTCAGCCGTAAGACATCCACTACTGAACTTAGGCCTCATCATCATATTAGCCGAAAGACGTCCACTGCTCCCCCCGAGTGTCGATACAACAGCCGGTACTGTGCATCTCGCGTCCATCGGCTACCCGCGACCCTCACCAGGTCATCGGTCTACCTTGTGGAAGGTCTTCCAACGTTGCGTCTTCCGGTACGCGGTCGCCACTCCAGAACTTTTCGGCCCCCTCGACCATCTGTTCTGTGAGCAATGCGCCCTGCCCACTAGGCTTATGTAACGTGAAAATTAGAACGAGCTATTCAAACTTACGACGCTGAACTTCAGATCGACTTTCCCTTTATCGTTTACTCGGTGTTTTATATTAACTGGCAATTCTTGGAAATTCGTGACCCGATTTAATACTATAACTACTTACTATTAAACAGCTGCCTTTGTCAGCAGGTTTACCCGTGTGATAGGGGGAATTTTACCGTAGGGAACTTTCTTTCGAATGAAAAGTAACCTATTTCCTTCTCCAATTCCTAATCTATCTCTATATAGAAATTCTCTAAAATAGGTTCAGCGGTTTAGGAGAGTAAACGTTAGAAACAGACAGGGTAACATTTATAAAAATATGGACAGATAAAATGAACAGAACCCACACTATTTTTTTCAATGATAAAAATCATCAATTCCTTCTTCCGTTCTGGGTGGAGCGGAAAGGCGTGACAGACTCTTACTGACTAAAACCCATCCGTGTTCCTTCTAAAGCTCTTTACGTTCCAGGGCCGGGTGAATCTTTCGAACTCTGTTCATTGTGTTTATTTTTGTGAAGGCCCGCTGTTGCCGAATCCACGTGTTTGCTTGCCATTTCCACGAAGTCTTGGTACATTGTTTTAATTGTGTTTTGTTTAAAAGCAAAAATTTCGTGGTCTATCCAATGAGTTTTGTTACATAATTTCCGCCGCAGTTTTTCAGGTATGATTGGGTGACTGAATGTTTATTGTGATTAAATTTGACAACGAGACGAGTATTCAGAAAGGAAATTTGGTAATTCGTAGGTACTGTAATGTGAATAGGCTTAAGCAAGCACGCTCTATCGTTGGTCCATATTTTAACATAATATTTTATCTCATAGCTAACTTCTGCGGCTTTGCCCGCGTGAAAAGTACTTGCATGAGTTTCATTTTTTTGCACGGAACCCTAATCCTTAAGTTACTTCTAATGACATGGATGCTCCTAATAATCTTTCATTAAAAAACCCGTCAAAATCGGTCAAGGCTTTTTGGAGATTGGCCGGAACAAATAGCTAGACAGACTGAAAAAAAAATGTTTTATTTGTTAATGGTATCGTATGTACTTTCATATGCATTTACTAAAATGCTGTTATTTCGATAGTAAAATAAGACACTTGAAATTGATTTATTTGTACAGATGGTACGAATCGTGACTAGCGTTGTTTCGTATTTGCCTGCCTTGCGGAAAATCAAATCAATGACCAGTAAGATTTAAGTTCAATCCGGGTTAGATACATGGAAAGATTATCAACGAGATCTTCTATTCGTAAAAACCATTGCCGAGGATGAAGCTCGTACCACACAGGCCTCTTAGAAAAACAATAAAAAAACATCTATTACAAATATCATTTCTAACAGCCAAAGCAAATCGGATTAAGGTAAAGCTCCCTGTTACTGTCCCACGAAACATTTGCTGAACTCAAATAGCTCGGTGAGCCTCGGGCTTACAATAAGTGTTTGAAATAAAAACGGCGAAGTCTTTTATTTTTATTCGTCCAATGTAAGTTGGGTCTTACTGCGACACGATAATCTGTGGCTCCAAGGTTGGTTAGACGCAAATTGGTGGGCTTACCCTAGTGCGTGAGGTGGGTGCTGTAATTTCTTTTAATGAAGATAACCTAGTTTTCTTCTTTTCTTTAAATAAAGATGTTATTAGGAAGTTGTACTGCTAACTGTAGATTATAGTTCCGAAGCTCTGGTTTTGATTAAAAAATACTTTCGACTTCCCTGTGGGCCGTTGAACTACAAGTAAGTAGTAAGGAGGTACTATTGGGAAGTTCCTTTGTCCATTGCCTTTCAATTACAAGTTTCACTCGAAGGCTGGACTTTCGGAGAAATGGCTGGACATGAGGGATTTCAACTTTATCACTAAGGTTACAAATGGATTGGTAAGCTCTTTGATGATTGATTGAAATGGGCTAGAGCTAACGCTAATGTAACTATAGATGTATGCGGTACAGAGAGTACAGTCCCGCATACCTCCACCGAAAATGGGAGGATCCTCCTGCCAGACGGTTGTTGTGTCTGGTGGGCAACTGCCCTTAGTTGCTATTCGGACTGTTGTATATGTTCAAATCGCACGGAGAACTTTGCTTGCGCGATGCAGGATTTCGTTGTTAGTTCGTCGTAGATGGCGCTGCGGTTGTTTTTGTTGCCGTACAAATTTCGCTTCTTAGTTTTTCATGTGGCGGTATTGATGCCGCTACATAACAACATTCTATTTGCCAATCGGACACAAAACATAACTTTGTGTGTAGTAAACGTTAATTTCGGCAGTAATGTTCAAGTGTCATTTAATCGCGGCTCAAAGCCAGGAACTCCACGGCCTTTTCTGCCGGCTCTTTCTACCCACTACATTGATCGATTGTTTATCTTTATTAACATGAAAATGACACACTACAGACTTAGATTTAATTCTAATTATGTACAACCCTAAATGTATCTAGTTCTCAGGCTAACTTACCGTTACAAACATTTAGCAGATTTTGAATTTAACTAATCGTAAGTAAAAAGTTCGTAGGACTCCATATTGAAGTTTGAAGGCAAAAAAATCTGTTATCCTACTAGAGGTACTTACGGCCCGTTTCAAAAACGTATATACCTTTAATCAACTGTCAAATTAGCTACCAACAGTAGACGTTATTGAGACCGGCCGTAAACTGACAATAAGTCTAATTCAAGTGCAGAATAAACATTAAAACAAAAACAACATAACTAAACACTTATTAACATACATTTAAAAAAAACACCATATTACCACCGTCTCAATCTGTTCGTGCCAACGCTGTCTGGACCTGTCGCCAGAGCTGAATCCCCAGCCTATTCTGGCTTTTTTTTTTAAGGATGGGAAATCATCAAGTGACTTCTTTCGCTTTGGGTGGAGCGGAAGGGCTACAGCCTATTCTGCCTGCGTCTTTGTTACCGAACGCATAAAACCCTAATCTCTTATATAATTGGGAAAAGGCTAGGCAGATGATGATGAGGCTTCTTTTGGGTAATCTCGCTCCATCGTTGACTTTGTCTCTGTCATCTATGACCTAGACTAGAGTTAAAAACACACATCTCGAAAAAAAAAATGCCAAAAAAATTTTTAGCAACCTCACTTCACTCTACCATCAAAGATATCCTTTAACCGAATCTGGTCCATCTCCATCGATGACGTCACAGCATCTCTCGTTTAACTGATAAGTGTAACTGGATACGCTCAGAACAATGACGTGGGAATAAATTTTATCTTAATTCCGCTCAAATTGTACCACTGTTGTAGGATGCTGCTGTGTAACCGCTTCGTTGGGGCTTTGAAGACGGCGTTTTTTGGTAGAGGAAGCTGTAACTAAACAAGATAGGACCGACGTATTTGATGTCATTGGATTTGTATTTAGAAGTGGTGACTAAAGATCGGAATAGGTAGACTATACTCGTAATGTTCGTGGAAGTAAGTAACATAGAGTTGATAATACCTCCTGTAAAAACTTAAAAACAGCACTGGAAAGTCACAGGAAATTAAAACACGAATTTCGTTTACTTGGATGATATATTTTCTATTTCCTCCAGCTATTGATTTAAAAACCAAACTACAAAACCGATTTTGATAAAATTTCTGTTCCTTGCACATGAAAAATAAATTATCAAATCGGTTATAATAAATGACAGAGTTATGAGGAAACAAACATAAAAAAAATTCAACCGAATTGAGAAACTCCTCCTTTTTTTGAAGTGGGTTAAAAATAAAACAAGAAAGTGACGTATTGATTGAGCACGTCTTTTTTTTCTCACATAAACTATAGTTGCTATGGTTGCGGAATTTGTTCGAAAGAGTCACCGCGGCCCTGGAAAGCAAAGGGCTTTAGAAGGAACACGGATGGGTTTTAGTCAGTAAGAGTCTGACACGCCCTTCTGCTCCACCCAGAGCGGAAGAAGCCCTTTGATGATTTCCCATCCTTAAAAAAAAAAAAGGTCCGATTATGGAGCCGAGAAGTTGCCATACAAAACCCTAAATTTAACATTATAGCCCGAAATGGTAAGACTCGCTGGATTGTTTTTTTTTTTTAAGGATGGGAAATCATCAAATGACTTCTTCCACTCTGGGTGGAGCGAAAGGGAGTGTCAGAATCTTATTGGCTAAAACCCATCCGTGTTCTTTCTAAAGCCCTTTGGTTCCAGGGCCGCGGTGACCCTTTGAACAAATTCCCTAACCCTGCCAGGGACAACCATTTTTGTTAGTAATGATACTTAGGCAGCAAACAATTCATTACAGTGCTTCGGGTGACAAGTTTCGGTAACAAGTGACAGTCCAGAAATGTGATGTCTGCTTTGCGTGGAAAACCGATGGGTCTGTTGAACACATGAAATGTTATAATTCTTTGTCCTGAGAGCGATACCTAAGATGTTGATCCAGACTACACACAACGCTGGTTTGGGAGTGGACTGTTAGGCCCTTGCGAAGTGCTGATTGGAGCTCGTATTTACTATTGTGGTGAAAGAATTTGACATTAAATTTGACTAAGATCAATTTTCGAGGCTATTGGAGAAAACATTACGTGTGCCGCGTGCGGGCCAGCTCCAACCTTACTCTGCGCTGTGTGGCGAGTAGACTCGATTGTTAATGTGTGTCACTGCTGCAAGCTGTCCACCTCGGTATTAAGCGTGTGGCAGTGAATCACATGTTTTCTTGGTTTTTGGTTAAGTGATTGGATTAGGAATACTAACATACGGAAGGGATATTGTTACTAACACAATTGAGTCGTGTAACTTGTCAAATAAATAGAATAGAATAGAATAGAATAGAATAGAATAGAATAATTTTATTGTCCTTAAAATTTACAACCGATAAGTTGATTCCTGGAACTCACACTAGGTTTCCCTGTTCCAGGCTCCTTCGTTCCGTTTACACTTATTGCTACTACATGAAATATACCTATATTATAATTATGTACTAGTAAATAAAAAGAAATATACATTAAAAAACTAATTAACAATGAAGACTAATATTAATACACAAAAAACAGTAGATAACCAAGTATGTATGTAGTGTGTGTGTAGGTATTATGGTGTGTGCGTATATGTGATGGTATGTGTTAGTGTGGGTGTATGAATTAAGATTCGCGAGTTGTGTTTGTATGTCCGAATGTAACCTTAGGATTTATAATTATAATATGTAGAACTTTGTAATATAGAATAGAAAATAGAGATCAGTACCTATCAAAGCGCTTTATAAAGAAATTATTATTCCGCACACTATCGAATACATTCTTATAGTATCAAATAAAACCAAATTCAACCAACCGTCTGAAGGCTAAATAGCTGTTCTCAACACGTTTACTTCAATAGACTTAATTACACTTACACGCATGTTCCATAAAAAATAATTTGCTACGAGAATTCGTAGCACTTTTCGTAGCGATTTTCGTAGCCCCAGTTGGCTCGTAGCGGCGTAGTGGCGTAGAGCCGGAAGACTGAACGATTGTAGTTAGATAAACAGTTTGTTTTCGGCCTGAGTTATGTGCTAAATTGTATCATAAATAAGCTAGGGCTGCTACCCTTTGTATCTGATTATATTTTCCCAGATAATTCACCAAGAGATTACGACTTTCATAATTTATTGTGCTCTTTCCAATTTTCTTTTTCGTAAATATTAGTTTTTAAGTCAAAAGGATAACTTTTGTTATTTGAAACGTTATGAAAATTGAGTTTGTTTAAGGATTATGAAAGCAATTTTGTTTGTTTTAAATCGAGTTTTGTTATTTGATTTGTGTCTGGCGAATTGTGTCAGACATTGATAAATATTTTTAAAACTGAGTGGGATGTATTTTAAGTTAGTATGTTACTATTTAAAATTAATTAAGTTTCAACTTTAAGGTAAAACACCCACTAGAAACTTAAATATATAATAATAATTTTAAATTAATATTAATGTTTAATTAATTAATATTATTTTAATATTTAAAAAAAAAAAGATGATTTAAAATTGTAAATTTATATGTTTGAAAATTAAATAAACGAAATAATAATTTATTTAAATTTAAATTTATTTTCAATTATTTAATTGTTTTAAATGTTAATTTAATACCTACATTAATTAAAAAATATGACCCAACTATACATTCGATGATACCATTTCGTGCCAATTACGTTGAGTTCATTATTTGATTATTTCGTTTATTTATTTGTACCGTCATTACGTATTACATTATATTTTGTTATTTTTAGGTTTTATTTGAATAATGGATAAAGAGGAACGCGAAAGGCACAGAATTCGCAGAAGCATCTCGAAAGGAGGAAATTCTTCGGAAAACGAGGAAGATGATCACGTTAGCGAGCGTTCTCAACAGAGTGATACCGAGCAAGGGGCATCAGACAATGATGATGATGATGTACCTTTGAGTGTCATCCAAATTCATCTGCTCTGAACATATAATTTCTTTCTGTGGCGGTTGCGCAGATGACGGTGCTAATAATGATTAGTTAGTTAGTGACACTAAGATTCTTTATAATTTTTACATATACTTTCTTAAAGATCTCACATTTGTCATTCCAAAAAGTTAAAAATACATGTTAATTAGTAATTTTTTTTTTGTATTTTATTAGTAAGTTTCTAGAAGTTGAATTTTTTGTTGTAAATTTTATACTGATTTCTTAAATACATAAAAAGGTTTTTATATAACTTAATTTTTTTTATTTTATCTCCAAGATATTATAATTTAACTATTCTTCAAGTGATGACCCACCATTCAGTTGTTGTACCTATTTTCTACCATGGTGACGCCGGGTTAAGATAATGCTATATTAACAAACATGGACATTTCAATAGTCTGAAATAATCGAATTTTATTTTTTATATTTAAATGTTGATTTAAATTGTTTCTAATCTACTGATTACCCTAACTTTTTCGCTCTAAAAGGCTCCAGAATCCTTATCAAGTGCTAATATCCCCAAATGATACTAGGTACCACTACAGCCCACCCTCTTAAGCAACACGCGTAATGGTGCACAATTGTGTTCATCGCTGTTCAACTGTAAACTCGTTAGCGACTGCTCTATGATCTAAGTTATAAAATTTATGTTTGGTACTTGATTTAGGAGCGGGCTAAGTACGTAACTGTGGGTTTGGGTGTCTTTGGGTAAGTTTAGGTGTGATGTTCATGTTTTTGATGATATAGGGACATATTTGGTAGATTGTCTTGTGTCGTGATTAAGTAATAACCGTCTCACGACTTGATTTTTGAGGTTTAGCAACTCTTATCGATGGGTCTCCATCTCCGTGCCTCGGAAATTACGTCAAGCCCCGGCTGTTACTTGAATACCTAAGACAAATATTACGGGTAGTCCGAAGCTAGAATATCTGACCAGGCTTGCCAAGGGTGAACCGTCATCATCATCGTTGTCATATCAACCGAAAGACGTCCACTGCTGGACATAGGCCCCCAAGTGTCGCCACAACAACCGGTTCTATGCGTCTCGCATGCAACAGCTACCCGCGACCATGACAAGGTGGATCGATGACCAGATGAAGGCCGCAGGGATCCGCTGGATGCGACACGTACATGACCACTTGGGGAGACCTTTGTCCGGCAGTGGACGTCTTTTGGGTGTTTAGTATTAGTATGAGTTGGATATTCAGAACTATACCTATTAATATAACCCAGTGACTCCTCAACTAAGATATTGGTCCATGTTAAAAGCTAATTAGTTTCATGGTGATTTTACGCGGTAAGCATTTAGCCCATAATAGTCAACAGCTGGGACACGGGATTTCTCTCTATGTGAAATACTGGCCTGTCTCGTCTCATGTCTTTTATCACTTTTCTCACGATATTTTCTTTCTTCGAATTAATAATAATAAACATTTATTTCGGAAGAGATTCCATATTTCTTAGTAGAAATATAAACTTATAAACTAGGTATTTGTAAACATTTATTCTAAGCTGCGTGAGGCACGCCGATCCAGGTTTTTGAGCGTACCGTGGTGTTGTACAATGTACCAATGTTCAATCACTGAAAGACAAAACTATTAATGATTGATTTCCTTGTTTTTTGTGAAGTTCAACTTGAATCTTTTGTCAAAGGTGACTAAGGTTCTTACAAAATAGTCTGCATCGCCGAGCGAACAAAAAGTACCCAACTAAAGTTGGTTTCAATAGGTAATGGTGTAACAATTAGAGGAACCAGCCAACTAAGCGAAAAGGGTTACTGAGATGCCCAAGTTTTGGGATGGGCCTCTGATTTACTGCTCTCTCTTTCTTTCACTGTATAAATCTTTATGTAACCGAGACCGCGACCAATAGCGACCGATAGCCGAGACCAATGGCTTAACGTGCTTTCCGAGGCACGGACGGATCTCGATATGTTAAGAGGTCACCAATCCACAGACCGACTATTTTATTTATTTAAGGAAAAATAAACAGTAGCACAGTAAGAAATAGTCATAATATCTTAAATATTACATTTTAAACAATTATGCTTCCCACTACGTTCTCTACTAATTAGATTTTTTTATTCAAATACCATTTTATAGTTAGCAAATGAACAAGAAAAAAAAACATAAAATCCTCTGCATAATTTATCAGTTCACCAGCAACTTCCTGACAATTCTCCCTCCTTTTTCCTATAACATCATCGTAAAAAAATCCTTTACCATAATAATTCATCCACTTAAAACATTGTTCGGTTAGACTGCACTTTCATTTTTTGTGCCACTGCCGGAAGGGAAGCTACGGGACGGCTTGCATCCGGTTCCGTTACTACTATTTACTGTGTTCTCCGAACCCCCCCTTTTTTCTCTTGTAATGGCCCAAGTGTCACCATCAGAGTTTTACGTTTAAATTTCTTATTGGATTGTCTATATTTCTTCTGAATTTCAGTTTCAAACTGAAATTGTCAACTCAAAAATATCAGTCCATGAAGGTTGACGCAATATCTCCCTTAAGGTGGGGATGGATGACCTAGTAAATGCAGTGGAAATCAGCTGGACGCGAAGTGAACATCTTTCAGCTTAAATGATGATAGTTTATCGATTTATATGTTTTATTTTGTTTGATAATGATTCCCTGGATGGTCTAGAATTATAGTTGGACCCGATAGATGGCGCTGCAATTGGGTTAATTTTTTTTTCTTAAGAAACATGCCGTGATCAGACCAGGGTAAAATTATAAGGAGCGGCCCGTTACCTAGTTTGTTAAAACTTCAGTCTAGATTTAGTTCAAGGCTATTCAAGATTAATTAGGCTCCGTCAAAGAAATCCCTAGACATCGTTGTGAATCTGACAAGATTCAAAATTATTTTCAGCACTTACCTAATTGTTAGCTCGTCGCGAATAACCTTCCTTCCGGAGGTTTTAGGATTCTCAAAGTAGTATAAAGTTTTTGGACCAGCAGACTAAGGAATGGTTTTTTGGAGAAAATACTCAAGCAACATTTTTTTTTTTAAATATTGGGTTTTATATTCTATGAAATTTCAATTTTTATGCCACTTTGAACTTTGATATTTTTGGACTTGGTATTTTAAATTCAAATTAACTTATATCCTCGGTGTACGGCACTGATAAATTAATCAGGAATATTCTAGTTTCTACACTGATTGATTTTGATGTGCCGTACTTCACCGAGGCTGTGGAGGCCTGGAGACTCGCTTGCCCGAATTCAAATCCGCCCGACTACCCTTCATTCCAGAGACGGTGGGACGAGCCGCTCTGCAGGCAAGTTCAGGAAAAACTTATTGCCACTTCAACTACTACTGCAGAGCGTGCGCGCCTGCTGGCTGTGGGTGAGTGGGAGTCGGGTCTCTGGCTTCACGCACTACCGTCGTCGAACATTGGCACCATGTTCGACGATACTACTTTCCGCCTCGCTGCCTGCCTGCGTCTTGGCGCTCCTTGTTGTTCTCCTCATCGCTGCCACTGTGGCGAAGTTGTCAACAGCCTCGGACACCACGGCCTGTCATGCAGCCGTAGCGCGGGTCGCATTGCGCGGCACGCGAATCTTAACGACATCATCCGACGAGCTCTTGTCACCGTCGGCGTTCCGGCTGTGTTAGAACCCAATGGCCTGGCACGCGACGATGGCAAGAGACCGGACGGCATGTCGTTATTTCCATGGAAGATGGGTAGGCCATTAGTGTGGGACGCTACTTGTGTCGATACTCTTGCGCCATCCCATCTTCCTAGCTCTTCGTGCTGTGCTGGCGCTGCCGCTGCGGCTGCAGAGAACCTCAAGCGGCGGAAATATAATAAACTTGTTGGTAGTTATATTTTCGAGCCGTTTGGGGTTGAAACTCTCGGGTCTTGGGGTCCGAGTGCACATAACTTATTTAAAGATCTCTCAAGGCGCTTAGTTGACACTTCACGTGACCCAAGGGCTGGCTTTTACCTTGGTCAAAGAATAAGCATTGCCATACAACGTGGCAATGCCGCCAGTCTTTTGGGTACACTTCCAGTCGACAGCGACGCGGATGAATTTTTTGACGCCATATTTTAGGGTTTATTTAGTTAGGAGATTTTATTTTTATTTCTAGTGTATATAGTTAGTTAAGTATTTATGGAATAAAGTAAATTGATTTCTTAAATAACTTCAATTCTGTTTATTTTAAAATTAAGAAAAATTTGAATATATTTGAAATCCTCAATTAACTTTAGATTTAATGTATTTTTTTTCCAAATCCGTTATTAATTTTGTTTTTATTTCTTACAATCTTAAGTTGCTTTCGAATGTGGCCGGTTTAATCATTCATTTTTCTAGCACTGACATCCGATTAATAAATATGGACATACCAATAGTCTGAAATAAACTTTTCTTTTTTTGTATTTATTAAGCTGAAACTTGGCAGACTTAAGTAACTTTGAGCACAATGCAATAACTGCTGGCTGATGATGTAGCCGGAAGGCGGCTTTAGCAACTCCTTAAACAAACAAGATAACACCATCGTGTTCGGGCTTATTATGTGTATTGTCAAGTGATATCACATTTAGTACATAAAAACTTGCGTTTTATAGTTTAGGGTTCCATACCTCAGTTGGCAAAAACGGGAACCCCTTATAGTATCACTTTGTTGTCTTTATGTCTGTCTGTCAAGACCCTTTTCCTCAGGAACGCGTGAAAGAATCAAGTAAAATTAATAAAATTTGCATCAAATACTCAGGTCTGCTACCCCTTGGAGCAGTGAAAAAAACAAACTTCTAATTCAACGCAATTTAAATATAAGGCTGTTTATGCTCCGTTTATGGCGCATTATTTTACGCTCGTAAGGTAATTAAAACCTATAGGGTAATTCCTGTCGACCTAGAGTCATGAATTTTGGCAAGAAGAAAGATCTTACTGTACAAATACAGGAAAAGTCTGGGAATCATTAGGAATTTGTTGAAAACATATTTTGCGATTACTAACTAATATCTTCGGTTGAAGAATGGACCGTGACGTACATTAATGTATCCGTAGGTAATGTATACTCGGAAAAAATAAAGATTCGCACTTGTCCGGTGTTTTTAATTATATTTATCAATTATTCCATAATTTCTCCATATATCGTGGCAACAAACACTTCGAAGTCTTGTACCTTGTACCATCCAAAAGCGTTAATGGAGTAGGTCGTTAGCCACAGCTAAAGATTATCAGAGAAATCTGCAGCTAATGTGTTTACAATTTATATTTATTAACACTTTCGGTTCGTTGGAGACAGGATCTGAGGCAAAGGTTACCGGATTTTTTTGCGATAGATAAGGAAGATGTTTTTACCTTACGATTGAGTTTCTTTTTGGATTTAAATGAAGTTTTTATTTTAGCTTCAAGCGCTTTAGTTTGATAACCGTATTAAAAAAAAATCGCCATAATGGAGCGGCGGCCATATTGAATTTAGTGCAATTTTACTAACTTTATCGTTTTCTGCTTTTCAAGCCCTTTCATTTGATATCTATATTAAGGGGATAGAGAAAAAATGTTACCCGCCATCTTGGAGCGGCGGCCATTTTGAAATTATTATAATTTTGAGTATTGCACATTATGTTGTCACCAGAACTAAAGATGTATGCAAAATTTCAGCTCAATGATCTATCTCATTGAGCTGAAATTTTGCAAACATCTTTAGTTCTGGTTAAAAGTTAAAATTTTTAAAACCATTTTTAGACCATTTGTTGGTAGATACCAACAAATGGTCTAAAAATGGTTTTATAAATATTGACGGACAACTTACATACATATGAACGGTGCAAGTTAAATAAAAGCTTGCAATAAAATCAAAATTGAAAGTCATTTATTCAAATTAGGCTGAGCGCCAGCACTTTGTGAACGTCAAAGTTCTAGATAAAGACAGTCCCCCAAAACGCCCGCCCCTTCCTAGTGTTATAGCTGGGAAGAAGAATTAGTGCATCAAGCTCCCCAGCAACACATCTGTCTGTTAAGTTTTAAAAACATGAATTTATACAGTAATATGCAAAGTATTTCACAATACATGAAACAGAAAATTAAATATTCAAAATGTAAATCAAATTAAATTAAATTAATTGATACTTGGTAGCTAGCACAGTCCATTAAGCCATCAGAAATAGACAAACTCCAGCATTAACAAGTAAACCAAACTAATTATGCCTCCGGGCATAAATGGTGTGCCCGCTTACACGTGCAATAGATAGTCTAACAATAGGATTGTGACTGGAGCCACAACTGATGAACTAGTGCCAACATAATTCTAGTAATAAGCAGTAGTTTAACGTTATAACAACAATAATAATAATAAAAAATACTATGACCAGCTAGATGACCAGTCACCACAAGCAGCACTCGTTCACGAGCATAACGCAAAGATCAGCCATTACCGCCCTCACCATGTTTGATGGAAGGAGGTAACCCGACCCCCGACGCTACCGCAAGCAGTGACATCTAGAGGAGCATGACGAACTTGCCGGTTGATCAGGCAAAAATAATGTATAAAACAGCTATGGACAACAGTAGTTCATCATATGTTGCAATACAACTCATACAAAAAAACAATTGTAACGAGTAGATTATGTCAAAAAAGAAAATAGTAAAAGCTAAATAATAATATGTATATGTATTATATGAACTCATATAACCTGTTGCTAAATCATATAGAAAGAACTTTAAGTATTACAAATATCTTGCGTTCAACACTGCGACCAACAATTCTTATCGTCTAAATAGTCATTGATAGAATAGTATGCCTTAGAACAAAGGTTAGATTTAACTCTAGTACAGTCTAGTAATATAAGTTTATAGTGGTCCAAAAACTGGATCATGAATAATTGTTTGTCATCCGGCGGCGAGATGGTCACACGACATTGTTGCCATCACGTATGGAACCTGGGTGAAGCTCAGGAGCGTCAAGCACAAGAAAAGAGAGGTCTATACACAGAAGTGGGCCAAGTTGGACTTTGATGGTGATCTCAATATTTATATTTCTTGTGTACGTGAGTATGTCACTGAAATCCTCCTAAATGGCTGGACCGATTTTGATGAAATTTTTTGTGTGAGTTCAAGGGGATTCGAGAATGGTTTAGATTCACAACTGGACCCAGTAGGTGGCGCTGCAATTGATTTCTATAATTTGTCGTCATACACAAAGCAAACGTTCGGACGCGACAACGCCTGTCGGAACCGCTAGTACCTATAGTTATAAATCCTGACTGGACAAAAATCAGCTAATAAGTATTATCAAGTTATGCGCTCACAAATGTATGGGGGCAGTTGACTTTTTTGCACGTTTAGTTTTTAGATATTGACCAAAGTGCTCCTGAAACTTCCTTTGCTTGTATGGCTATGTCAGAAGACGAAGCGATCGAAGATAACACTCGCTGACACGCTTGGTCTACAAGGAAAGTTATGACAATGTCAGTTCTAGCAGTCTCCGTGCTCTGTGGCCTTGACACAGCTTAGATAAAAGTAGATATTGCCAAAAGGCAAGCCTCTATTAACCTAAACAAAGCAAAGCTCGTAACAACAGAAGACCTACATTTGAGAAATCCTACTTACTTTATAAATGTGAAAGTTTGTACGTCCAATGTTTATACTCAAACACGCAACTATAGCTGAACGGATTTAGTTGAAATTTGCCTCATAGATAGTTTATAGCCTGGATTAACATACTATAAAATAATTTTTATCTCGGTAAATGGGGGATTATCAGCCCATCCCACAAACAGAGCAAGTACGGTGTTTATGATCAATCTATGTCCCATCAGTTCAAGTGTCCCAAATGTCTATTTACTTGCATCCACAATGATCTGAAAAATGCCTCTGACGCTGCAACAAAAGTGGTCACGCTTGGCGGATGGATGGCTTGGCCTACCAGAACCTGTGGAGGAAACAGAAGCTCGGAGACTGGCTGAAATCATAAGCGGTAAAGAGTTACAAACTACCAGGAGACTAGAATCATGAAGAAGTCAAATTTTCGACATTCAGCTGTAAAAACCGCTGGCAAAGGCTAGATTTAATAATAAATTAGAGCTGACATTTAGAACAGTAGTATTACGAATATTCTTCAGTAAGTCTCTGGGTACGTCGGCGCTGTACAAAGGCATAAACGATGCGCGGCGGTTTATTGTTTGTCGTATCAGCTGCAACAGCTGGGCTGCGGGCGTAGTGACGGGAAGAGGCGGAAGCGAGAGCGACTAGGAACCCAGTTATTGGGGGAAGATATTTGTGTGTGCGCAATTTGTAACAAATCCTGCTTTGAATGCGTCGTGTATTCCCTGCACTAGTTTTTTACTTTTAAAAAAGTACGTACCATAATGTTATGGTACGATAATATTTGTTGTTGCAACATTCGTAGTCGTACTTCACATGAACGTACCTCATTCTAAAAATCAAGGTGTATTCTTGTAAAAAGTATATACCAAATACATGCAAAAGTTCACTTAAAAGGTTCTTCTCCGGGTCACCGCTTAAAGCCTCGGACGCATCCTCCTATTTCAGTAGCGGAATTGTTCTAAAGAGTTACCGCGGCCCTGGAACACAAAGGGCGTTTTGATGGAACACAGGTGGTTTAGTCAGTAAGAGTCTGAGACTCCCTCCCGCTCCGTCCAGAGCGGGAGACGACCGCTATTTCAGGCAATATTTACACGATGAGGCAGGCAGTGAATCGAATCTCACGTCACATCTGTTTGTATTTTATTCGTTGATGTTCAGACGTACTCCGACCGACCGACGACTGGCCTGTTGGTCGAGTGGTTAGTGACCCTGACTACTAAACCGGAGGTCGTGGGTTCGATTTCCACCCAGGACAAAACCTTTGTGTGATGAGCATGATCATTTGTTCTGTGTCTGGGTGTAATTTGTCTATAATATTTATGTATTCAGAAATACATATATAAGTATGTTTATCAGTTGTCTGGTTGCCATAGCACAGGCTCTGCCTAGTTTGGGATCGGATGACCGTGTGTGAGTTGTCCCAAGATATTATTATTATTAAGACCGTGTCGATGACGCCCCTCTGCGCGGCGCCGTTTCCGATCTCCACGGCTGTAAGCGGTATCATGTGAAAACCATCTTACTGAAAACATTTCTCATAAAACCTGACTCATGGCAGATGTACATCTACTTCTTCTTCTTCTTCAGTCGATGGTTAACTCCTTAGATTTTTGGGCCCAGTGGGTGGCCACGTCGACAGCATTAATCAAATCTCCCAAAGTACAGGTGCACGGGCACTTGGGGCACTCCAAAAAGTGGCTCATGTTCTGAACAGGGGCACCGCACTCACATTGTGTATCCGACGGATCTATGAAACCCCATTTCGCCAGGTTTTGTCTGCACCGGCCTACCAGAAAGGCCACTGCAGATCACGTCCACGATCCAGATCACGCCAGATGTACTGTCATAACCCCAATTAAAATCACAATTTAAATGACTATAAAGATAGATCTAAACTCTATAAAGGCCACCATGCCAGCTCCCTTACCCCAGCTGTTCGAAGCCAAGTGTTAACGTCCCGAATACGAACTGAATGCACTTTTGTTCTTTTGAAATTGACTGCACAGATAACATTGTCTTGCAGTGACGTTGTTGGTCTATTTAATAGACTATTGTTTGTCCTGATGAAGCAGGATTATGTAGAGCTTGTAGATGAGATTACCTTCGACGAGATAGTGTTTTGTTTATGGGTATTAACTATTTGGATATTTCTATAATGGCCAGGATAATGGTGACATCGAATTGCTGTTACGTTAGAATTTATTTGTTGAGCAAAATAGAATAAGTCTAGGTTACATCAGTGATGTTCTGTATGGTGTCGGACGTAAAAGAATAGCACTATCCCATCACTTCCCGTGGGTGTCGTAAGAGGCGACTAAGGGACTGACCAGAGAATGGGCAGCAGCATTCTCTGTGCATTGCAACAGCTACACTGCGATCCCCAACTCGCCTACCAAGTGTGGTGATTACGGCAAACCCCTCCTTTGGGGGAGGGTTTTGTCCAGCAGTATATCTATATATATATATATATATCTATCTCGAGACAACTCACACACGGTCATCCGATCCCAAACTAGGCTGAGCCTGTGCTATGGCAACCAGACAACTGATAAACATACTTATATATTTCTTAATACATACATATTATAGACAAATTACACCCAGACACATAACAAATGATCATGCTCATCACACACAAAGATTTGTCCTGAGTGGGAATCGAACCCACGACCTCTGGTTTAGCAGTCAGGGTCACTAACCACTCGACCAACAGGCCAGTCAAAGTAGGTTTAAAGTTTCTATTTAACATCGTGACGAATATCTCGTATGTAATGTTTAAACTCATAACAGCAGTATTAAACCCGCATGAGCAGGCAGTCAGTGTAAATAATCCGATTAAATAAGATATATGAATGGTAGACTTAGTTACAAGTTACAACTGTTCTGTGGAGATAATGTAAATTGCTTATGTTAAGATTATACTGCAATGGTACTAAAATAATTGCGAAGAATGATTTGTGTGAAATTATTCAAACAAACGAACAACTATTTTTTGGATTTATGGTAATACTAGCTTTTGTCCGCGACTTCATACGCGCGTTTTTTCCCGTTCCCGTAGGAATTTCGGGAAATGGGAATGTCAAGGAACCTACATGCCAAATTTCAGCTTTCTACGACCAGCAGTTTCGACTGTGCGTTGCCTGTCAGTCAGTCAGTAACGGAAGAATTTGATATATTAGGGTAGGTAACTACTATTTTTAGGGTTCCGTACCCAAAGGGTAAAACGGGACCCTGTTACTAAGACTTCGCTGTCCGTCTGTCCGTCTGTCACAAGGCTGTATCTCATGAACCGTGATAGTTAGACATTTGAAATTTTTACAGATGTATTTATGTTGCCACTATAATAACAAATACTAAAAAACATCAAAAAAGGGGGCTCCCATACAACCAACTTGTTTTTTTTTTACCGTTTTTAAAGATAATGGTACGGAACCCTTCGTGCGCGAGTACGACTCGCACTTGGCCGGCTTTATGATTGTTGTCGTAATTATAAAAACTTGAAACACGTCCTCTCTTCAATAAGTTTATCAAATCCTGAGCTACCGTTAGCTATGTATGTAAAGCACCAGATGAATTAATCAAGTAACAAATCTTACCCTTGAGAAATTACAGTGCAAAATCCCCTTTGTATAAAAGACAGTCTTGCCTTTATTACCAGGCTAAAATTATTGGCACACCAATTTTCCGGCCGCTTTGTCTATTTTGAGCAAAATACATTCATTATGTGGTGAAATACTTGTACAGACGCCACACATCAAGCTATCCGGAACTGCCAAATTTTCGTATTCAACATTGAATCTTATGCTTTGGCTATAAGGTTGAAAATGTAAATATAAAATAGACATATGGTTGCAGCTTGATGTGCTGGTGTTTTTTTACTATTGGTAGGCACGCATTTGAACATTTTCTCACATTGAAGTGAAATATGTCTACATCCGGATGCTTAACAGTAGTTTGAGCAAAGACACCGCCTGGTTTGTTGCCGCGTATACAATAATATGCGTGTACTAATTTACGATCATGTTTGTAATGTTATAACGAGAGTAACTTTAGTGAAAGATCTTCCTATTTTCACCCGACTACGGCAAAGCCAAAAGGAAGGGTTATGTTTTTAGCAGTCTATGTATGTATGTTGTGTGTATGTAAGTATGTTCCACCGTAGCGCCAAAATTACTGATCCGATTTTTATCAACTTATATTCGCATAGCCTTCTTGTAGTTTGCAATCATTACCCTTTACAAGAGCGATGTTTTGTTTTGTATGAAATGAATTTGAAACCATTTAATACGGTCCGTCCGCGTTTCTGAAAAAAAAAAACTGTTTAGTGAGTCGATGCAATTTTAAAACACTTCCTTTCGAAAATCCATGATTCAATTTTTTTTTTTTTGCAGTTGCACATTCGAAAGAGTCACCGCGGCCCTGGAACGCAAAGGGCTTTAGAAGGAACACGGATGGTTTTTGACACGCCCTTCCGTTCTACCCAGAGCGTCATTGATAATTTCCCATCCTTAAAAATAAAACATGGATTAGTAGGATAGGTACAACACTTGCCCATAGTCCTTTAAACGTTGCCCACAAAATTAGATAAGGAACTTCATCCCTTACGCCCAGAAGGTACACATTTTACAACCAGAACAAAAGACGTGCCTCCTCATTATTAACCGCCGTCCATCCCTGTCCCTCATAACACGTCAATCTTAGGAACCTCATATGTGAACCCTCTTCTATGATCGTTTCCATCTGACTTCCTTCACTCATCGTTATTGCCAAAATGTAGATACATATACGTGTATATACCGTATAGGGATGATATGGAGGTGGTTTTATCGGAACCGAAGTCGGAGTTGGAATTTTTAATTTGGTTTGTTGGTGTTAGAACCGGAATTAGTGTTGGAGTCGAGATTGGTGACAGAAGGGACAGAAAGACAAAAGAGCAGGCTTAAAAATTGGTTGTCTGTAAAATCGGTTTACGGACGATAGTTTAACGTGACAACGTCATAACAAAACATTGATGAAATGATCGTAACGTTACAATGAGCGTAACGTTACAATGAGTTATCCTTTTTCGTGCGTGCAGGCGGCGTTCATCGATTTATTAGACGTTGTCACGTCAATAAAATAAAATACAAATAACACCAGTCAACAAATTTTGACCTTTTGAAATTATCTGAGTTGTTACTATGTTTTTATTATTTCGTACTGTAAACACAAAACGTATTCATAATTGAAAGTTTTCCGTCACATCTCAGTTTTCAGATAACGCTTGGAATAATCACGTTTGTTCTACAAACTCTAATATTCCATGATCAAGAGCAAAGTTTTTTGGACTGACTGGCACTTCTTTTACACTGATATGAATCATGATTAACATATTAAAGGTGTTTTGAACAGTCTTTTAAAAAAAAAACGGTATAATCGGGTAGACTTTGATTTGGACTAAAATTCGTAACAAATTTTATGCTCAAATAGGACGCGGTGTATTAAGAATTCCAATTTAAAATAAATTGGGCTTTTTGATACACGCACGTGATATTTTGTGATATAACGCGACAACAGTATTTAGGTCGTAGCAGTGTTTTTACTGCCCGCGATGTTAAACCAGAACTTGAATTAAAAATCTAATAAAAATGTGATTGTCTCCATTTTTACATGTGATATGAGAATCAAATGTTTACAGACATTTTTCATAAGGCATTCTTCTGATTACTTAACAATATAAATCAAATCAAATATCTTTTTAGTGTAATATTAAGTCAGCCTCGTTCATTTCAATAAAAAAACTTTAATATTAACGTTGTGCATTTTTGATATGTTGCGGAAATAAAATATGCTCATTTTGCGGCGGTCTACTCTCCCTCCGTCTTACTAATTTTCGACCAGGTCACGTGTCCTTTAGTTTAACATTTTTACCCATTCCAAAAAGTGCACAACGCCGTTAAAGAAGTTTTCACTTCAAAATAATAAACCTACAAATCGTAGGCGTTGAAAATAAAAACAATTACCTTTTCAATAACACCAAATAAATCAAATGAATTATGAAGAAGATGAAGCGAATTATGCTTCAACCTCAGATAAAAACTCCGATTATATAGTGTCAAAGCCGAAGAACCAGAGGTGCAATCAAAGGTTGGAAGTTCCATCTTATCGAAGTCGAAGTTCCATAATAACCTTAGTTGTATATACCGCGCTTTACCATGATCCCTTTCATCACTGGACGATATTTTTCCTTCAATTTTCCTATCGGTAACTTTTGCGGGTTGTCCATTTTTTTAACGTGAGTTTACGAAATCAGGTCATTGGTTCTGCATGTTTTGGGGTTATTCAACTATAAATATTTCTCGTATCATGTAGGTAATGGGAAAAATCTTAAACCTACCGCAGAGAGGTGTGTTGTGACTAAGTTATAAATATGCAACAACCCATTTTCGTAGAAATTGTACTCAAGGTATAAATTTTATTTCTAGCCAAAGTCAATTAGAAACTTTTATGAAAAATCGTTATCGCGTCGCACCTGCCTATAGGAAGGAAACCTTTATGCATTGAACAGTGGTTTATTTTAATAAACACTTCAAGAGGTAGTTTCTCTTGTTATTCAAGATCTAACAAAATGACAAACAGAATACAGAAAGATTTCAGTGACCCGATCCTAAGACGTCTGGCTAGTACTTAGGTCGTAAAAACTGGAAACTATCATGATGATTCATTAAAAAAAAGTTTTTTTGCACAAAAATACAACCGACTTCCAATTAAAAAAAAACACTTCAAAGTATAAAATGACTTTACTTTCCGAAATTAAAGTTATTTTATACTTTGAAGTGTTTTTTCTCTACTACCTTCAGAAGTGTTGGTAAAAACCACTGTTCAATAATAATAATAATAATAATACGAAGTCGCAGGCAGAAGCTAGTGAATATAGGATCTTCTAATCAGTATTCAAACTTAACTCTTTATGGGAAAGGCCAACATTTTGATTTGTATTTTTTCAAATTGCGCACAATGAACATATGGGTAGAGGATACTTCAAAAAAAAAAAATGTTAGGAACATGGTGCCCTAAAGTGTCACGTTGTCGAGGAGATATTTCGAGGTAAAGTCACCATGTGAGTCTTGATTGTCAAGACTATAATTAAAAATGACTATATATGCGTGTAAGATCGTGCACCGCAAGACCGCAACTTTGAAAAAAAACAAACAAAATGGCGGCGGGGGAGCTATGCCAGCTTCCATAGAAAAAAGTTCGAGCCCCATTTCATAAAGAATCTGCTATAAAAATATTTTTAATGAATAAGTCTGATTAAAGGCTGCAGCCTCCGCTTACAAAACGCTTTAATTGACCTCTCCATCTTACCCACATCAAAGGCTCACAGTACACAACGCTACTACACAACTAACACTGTCATATATTATATTCTTGGCAGCCCCAAGGCACGACGCAAGTCAAGATTTTTTATGAATAATTTATAGAACACCCCATTTTTATCGCGGGAGGCGTACGGCCAACGAAGACTGTGTTTACCGACGGATTTACCTGGAGGTGAAATTAGGGTTGCTATTATTAGAAATCAGGTTTAGATAAAACTAGGAATTTTCATCGTTTAGTCTAAGCTACCTGTCTTTAATGTTGATGACTCTCAAAGTCCTTGAGGTTCCGGATTTTATCAAGGGATTATCTTGAGGTTACATTGTCTTGATTAAGGCTTGAGGTGGCGGTTTTGTGAAAGGCATTCTAAGTTACTAGATAGTTGTAAAGGTCTTTGTGAATGAGCTTGTCCCACCAGATAAGCTTATTCACAAAGAAAATGGTGTTAGTACGTCACCATTTATGAGTAACGAGACATTGCTGTTTTGTTTTAAGGATGGCCACATGTCTGAAATGGCATTTATGTTGAGATGACCATTTCAAGCTTATTTTTATTTACATTTTTGTCTTTTTCTGTTGTTCTATAACTCTCTTCTATAACTTACAATTGTTACTGTTATGATGTCCGTCTTCAGTAATATTTTATTTTATTCTTCCTTACCATCAGCTGGATAGCTTGCAATTGTTTTATACCACAAAACATTAACCCTTTTTGATACTTTGTGTGGATATTGCTGTTTTTTCAAGCATGCAACTATAACCTATATGCCAGTTTTAAAGCGGTCGGTTTCGGTTACGAGAGATTACTCAAGCGAGAGAATTTCACGCATACTTTCATTCATTTCTCGATTGATGAATACCTAATGAGCTGTACGCTTACCCTGTTTAATACGACCGATGGAACTTTTATGCTGATATTTGTAGAGAAGAGAAGAGTTACATGAAATAATACATTTATTTTTAAATCCACAATAATATTATCTTTGTCCGTTTGTCTGTCAGTGTATTTGTTGCCTGTTCATATTTAAACGATGGAACGAATTTGGATGAAAATTAGCACATGAGAAGGCCATGTTCTGGAATGGAACATACGATGCTCAACAAGATTGTTGGCCGAGACTAGCCAAGGTATTGACCTTATCTAATAACCACGATAGGAGCTATTCTTGTAATAGCACTTTTCAATGCGATTTTATATATTAGAATCACAGCGTTTCCTAAAAGTGTGTTGGCGTTATCACACTTTTTTTTACTTAAGTTTTCTCTCTACTCTTCTGCTTTGTTGCGGAATTTGTTCGAAAGAGTCAAGTCACCGCGGCCCTGAAACGCACAGGGCTTTAGAAGGAACTCGGATGGGTTTTAGTCAGTAAGAGTCTGACACTCCCTTCCGCTCCACCCAGAGCGGAAGATGTCATTTGATGATTTCCCATCCTTAAAAATAAAAGCTTCTACCAGCAGCTACGCCCACGTGAATGTCAGGAATTACTCCCGGGATAAAAAAAACTAGCCTTTACGCTATTCCAGACTATAATCTTTACTGTGACAAATTCATCTGAATCCGTTCAGCCGTTCTGGCATGATGGATTAACAAACGTACATGCATCAATCCAAACTTTCACATGTATATTGGCACCTAGTTACAGCTATAAGAATTGACTTCAAAAAACCCGTGGCAGCCCTGCGTAATATCCGCCTGGATCTTGTTGTCAACGCGCGTGTATACTGTGATATTTTACGGCGAGAATTATTTTTGCTAGAGAATTGGCAGTCAGAGGATCCTATCGATTTATAGGTGCAAACAGCATTTGCCTGTGTACCGATAATATTATGCTTCGAATGAATAAATCTGCTTTAGATTATTATACCCACGATTTTAAAATGCTTCCTTGTTTTTATTTTTAATGATTTATTATCTTCCTGTCCTTATTCCATGTTACTCGGGGTCGGTGCAAACACGTTTTTTTCTTCCATTCTGTCCTATCAGCGGTCACGCTATAACTAACTCCCTTTTCTTTCATATCTCTCCTAACACAATCCATTCATCTTTTCTTTGGCCTCCCTCTCCCTGTCCATCCATCCACATTTATATTCATAACTCTTTTAGCTACATGATGATGACATTTAATGGTGATTGACTCCTAGAATTTATAGATCAGATTCGGAGTAAAATGGTCACCATCTTCCGTGACTAAAAATAATGATTTTAAGTACTTATTTTTGATAAATTTTGCAAAGCTGGCTCATCGTATCTAATTTTAAACCATAAAATATTCTTCTTTCTATAACTAATTTCCTATTCCGCCATCACTTGCCTTTTTGACTTTATCGATCTTGCGTTCTTCATCCACCGTGTTGTTTTTTTAAAGTTCATTCCATTCTTTTGTACTGCGTTTCGATTTGTACCCGGTTCTGCTATTACTGTATTGTACCAAAAGTCAATGTTTACTGCTACTATTTATTATTCTATAGCTAGTTTCTGTCAGTAGCTTCACCCGGCTGAATGTCGAAAATTATACCCAGGCAACTAGCTGAATGAAAAGTATCATATTATGTACTATTCCAAGAAATAGTCTACTCATGTGCTAAGTTTAATGCAAATCGGTTTAGCCGTTAGACGTGAAGCGGTCACAAACATACCGACCGACAGAATTACTTTGGCACAGATAATATTGGTATGGATATCATATGATAAAGAAGTAAAATTGTATACCTACAGGTCTCTGAAAATACTGATAAGATTACAAAAAAACATGCGGAGCAGTCTTTGGAGACTGCCGATAGAAGTGAAAACTAAAGCGTTCGATGACGATGACGCGAGTTCCATGATTTTTGTTCACCCCCATCGTTCGGTAACGATGACGCGAGTTCCATGATTTTTGTTCACCCCCATCGTTCGGTGACGATGACGCGAGTTCCATGATTTTTGTTCACCCAAAAAGTGTCCAACGAGCCTAAAGAAGTTTTCACTTCAAAAATTTGCGCTGATAGAAAGACTATGCGTGTCTTGTGGCTTCAGGAGAAGAGCGACGGAAAACAATCACTCCTTGAAAAGTTATATTTTGCTATGTAATACAATGCAAATTAGTATATTCATTAGTATAATAGTCACACCTACAATTCTAGGAATGGCGTATTATTCCTCTTCCATTTAATCATGATTGGTAAATACGAAGTTGTAGACACTTTTGCTTTCACATGCGTTGTTGAATTTCCCGGAATCATTTGCAATTTCCAATGATTCTATTGTAATAGTTTAATTTGTTAATTGATTGTTCGTGCAACTTTATTGACATGAGTACCGAGTTGTTCGATTGGCTGAATTTGCTCAAATTGCTGTTCGAAGTATTTTTTATTTGGAAGCCTTTTCTGTCTTTTGAATTGATCAAAATTGTTATTCGTAATCATTCAATAACTCATCAGTTACTCAAGTAAAATACAAATTGTACATAAATTCACATAATCTTTGTGAAAAATCCTTATTTTTCTACAGCAAAATAATATTTAAAAGCCAATTAATTCGTCTTTACTAGTTCAGATCATTTTAAATTCTGTACAAAAATGATTTGTGTTCATCCCAACTTTTGACTTTAAACTATACTTTTAATTACACTGCGATCACCAATCCGCCAGCCAAGCGTGGTGACTATGGCAAACCCCCCTCCCCCCTTGGGGGAGGCCTATGTCCAGCAATGGACGTCTTTCGGCTGGTATGATCCCAGCTTTTATAATCAAAGGCATTGTAATATAATATCGTCGATACAAACGTACACATTAAGGTGCATTTTTTGTTTCTTTAAGGATCTTTTAATTTCCCAACATTTTGACAAATGTTTGAAATTGATTTCCGCCAAAAAGATAATGGGTTTTGAATTTGAATTGGAAAAACCCAATATCACTTTTTGCCCGACCTGGGAATCGAACCCAGGACTTCACGCGCGGCAGTCACGCTTGCGACCGTGAGACCAATAGACCAGTTTAAAATCTACCTTGTAACAAACAAGACAACCGCAACACCAAAAATATTCGTAACTCAAAAATTCTAGCCGTAACTCATCTTCAATACCTCCGCCAACACCTATTTCACCGTGAAAGCCTCAAAATTGATCTCCCGAAGACATAAACCTAGTATCACAGTGTTGGCAGTGCAGCACAAAAATGGTGTTCCTGATCGAGATACTTCGATGTCTTTGTAATATAGTGTAGCATGTTCGGTTATGTCATCGAAGTGGAGTTCGGAGATCGTGCTTCAAAGTTTTTGCGGGAGTAGATATTGGTTTAGGGTATATTAAGGCTTGCTATTTGCTTGTGAATGTTATTGTGAGGCAGTTATTGAATGAGAGGTTTACCTAATTTTTTTAAATGTTCTATCTGAATCTATATGAAATCTTGGATTATCATAACTGTAATGTTGTTGGATACCGTGCAAACTTGTTCCTTAACAAGAATAAAGGGTTTGATTGACACTAAACAAAAGTTATTAAAGGTAAATTAAAAATGAGAGAACAATAAACCATTGCAAAGAAATTCTGGGCATATTTCGTCTCATAACTGAGTCCACATCCACCATCGAAAAATTCCGTCAAACTCTTGTTTTATTACAATTTAATTAGCTACTATAGATTTATTAACTCGAACACAAATGTTGCAATTATGCCCTTTCGGTATAGGCACGCTCAGCACAATTCTGTACCTACTATTATTTCTGTTACTTTGTTTTTGCTGCTGTACGTTTGTGTCTGTGCCTAGATAAGATAAGATAAGATATTTATTTTGCAAATATAAATGTCTTGTCTTATTTTCCGCTACTTTGCTGTTGAGACCTGCACCACAGATATTGTGCATAATTCGGGATTAAAAATAGCTTATGGAACTTTTTTTTAACTCTTGATAGGCTCTCGTTTGACCACTATCCTACCTGTTGGCAAGCGATGACGTGGTCGAAGATGGAGCACGCTTGCCTAGAAGTAACCTATTCACTCTAGACTTAAAGACTCCCAGGTTGTAGCTATCAGGAAACACAGACTCCGGCAGGGAATTCCACTCCTTAGCTGTGCGCACAATGAAAGTTTTCCCAAAACGTTGTGTGCGTGTGGGTGGGATGTCCACCATGTACCGGTGGGGCATCGCCGTACGTCTTGTGTTCCGATAATAGGTTTGGCAATTCTGTAACTTTCTATGAGTGAAAAAATTTAATTCCAAAGATTAAGTACTTTTTTTTTCTTTTTGTTTTAAGGATGGGAAATCATTAAATGACTTCTTCCGCTCTGGGTGCAGCGGAAGGGCGTGTCAGACTTTTACTGACTAAAACCCATCCATGTTCCGTCTAAAGCCCTTTGCGTTCCAGGGCCGCGGTGACTCTTTCGAACAAATTCCGCAACCCTGGCAGTTCCGCAACCCTGGCAGGGAGATTAGGCACCTACCTCCTACAAAACAATTCTACCTCTTTACAAAATCAGTTTAGATAATATTTAAATGGACTCCAGTCTTAAAATGTTTACCAAGATTCCCTTTGAATTGAAGGTATCCTTTTACCTGCAAAAATAACGTAACATTATCGTGGTTTCCTTATCTCTAAGGGAATCTTAAAGACGTAATTCAGTTTCCTTATATAGGTACGTCAAAATAATATCTTCATTCTCCATACAATGCGGTCATATTCGGTCATGCGTGCCCAAGGGAATACTCCATAACGGCCCTTGTAAAAAACCTTTAAAACTCGAATAAAGTTATGGCATTTTTATGATATGGCCAGTATTTAATGCGTGAAACCGTCAAACGAGAAAGATAACGTATATAAACCTCGTTATGTGATAAAATTGGCTGTTACTTTTGGTTACTTTCTAGTAATGGTGCCGACCATAGATTATATATTTCTATGGCGCCAACTGATGATATTTTCTGTTTGATGAATAGACCTAGGTTCAGCTGTTATTGTTATTCAACTGCCGTATAAGACAGCTAGTACATGAGTCCCACATAAAAAAAAAAACATTTATTCCACATTCATAATTCAAATACTCTTTTACTTTTACTAGACGCTTTCAAAGTTCTTAAAAAAAAAAATTAAATCAAAAGTTATTTACTCTAGTAAGGCTGAGTACCAGCACTTTTTGAACGTCAAAGTTCTACATAAAGACAGTCCCCCGAAACGCCCACCCGTCACCACTTCCTAGTGTTTTATTCTATCGACTACCTTATCTGCCAGTGACCTGCAGCCAAGGAGGTCATCCTGACAATACTTAGTAATAATTGGAATGACAGCAGCTTCCTTTAAGCTCGCTTCACCTAACTTTTCACGGTGAGTTTTTTCCGAAATCGACCGTAGAGGAAGGTATCAGTTTTATGTAGGTACTAGCTACCGCTCGCGGCTCCGCTCGCCTTAGTGTCGAAAATTATCCCAAGGGAACACACTCCCGGGATGAAATGTATCCTATGTGTTATTCTAGACTATAATCTACCACTATGCCAAATTTCATCAAGATCCGTTCAGCCGTTCTAACGTGAAAGAGTAACAAAAAAATATCCATACATACAAACTTTCGCGTTTATAATATTAGTAGGATGTACGAGGAAAGTAACGTCCATTCCATGAAAAATGGAATTTATAGAATTTCACTTATAGTGATATGTTTGCATAATAGGACCTGATACTGTCTTAGTAGGTACACAACTTTAAGGTATAACAATTTCACACTGAACTAAACTAGTCCAGCCCTTCAAGGGATTAACAGATTACCCTACTAATACCCCAAACTATAGATTATTTCGACACAGTCCAGCGGATCCAGCGTGTCAAGACGATGCAATTAATCAAGTGGCCAGGGAACGATATAAATAGTATAGAGACACGCTATGCCAACGAAGTCACAGTGCGGTAACTCAATCAAAGTGAATTTTTGAGAAAAAAGGGATAAAAAATATATTTATATTCACGATATAATGTACCTACTGGGTTTTTTCTGCTGCTTTGCTCGCGTTAATGGCTGGGTGAAGTGATCACGAGGTGAGCTGTCAATCCATACAATCAAGATGTCACGTGATCACGAACTGAGCTGTCATTTCATGTTGATTATATGGATTGACAGCTCACCTCGTGATCACTTCACCCAAGCCTTTCACTTCGAAATGTTTATAGAAGCGACCGGCAGGACCTATCTTTTTACCAAAGTTCGTCTAAATGGGTTCAGCGATGTAGGCGTGAAAGCGTAACAAAAATAAACGAACAAACTTACTTTTGAAACCAGCTTTTGTTAACGTGCAGTATATTGATAAAAACCGGCCAAGTGCGAGTCTAACTCTCACACGAAAGGTTCCGTAACATAAACCGAAAAAAAACAAGCTTCTTGTATAGGAGCCCCCTTTAATTTTGAATTTAATTTGTATTATTTGCTCTTCTAGCGGCAATAGAGATACATATTCTGTGAAAATTTAAACTGTCTACCTATTACGGTTCTTGAGATACAGCCCGCTGACAGACAGACGGATGGACGAACGGACGGATGGACGGACGGACGTACGGACAGTGGAGGCTTAGTAATAGGGTTCCGTTGGTTACCCTTTTAGAACGGAACCCTTAACTTATCTTTCGTCAGTTCCTGGGGTAGGTTTATATTGTGCGTATATCTATGTTGAATTTCATAAAAATCGGTTCAGTGGCTAATGCCCGGTTTCTGAGGTTTTTATCGGTCGTTTATCTGTCAGTTAACGATATTTGTCATAACGCAATTGGTTGGTTAATGGTTAACGGACAGATAAAATACCGGTAAAGTACCTCAGAAACCGATCATAACTCGCGAAAACGTAACGAACAATCAGACAGCGGTATTTTCGCATTTTTGAGTAATATGAAATATGAGTTTGTTTTATATTTTGCAATTTACGGATATTACGATTAGACTATCTGAAGCAGATTGCTTTTAAAAAAAATAATCTCAAATTATTTATTTCAATTAAACCATTTACAGGCACTTTTGAATTGTTAAGGTTGGTCAGTCAAAAGAGATGAAGCTATTTGCACGTTCCAAAGCGTAGATCTCTATGGAGAAGAACGTGCAAGAAACTCCACGGACAATCCTTTAAATCATTTTTGTTTTACAATGTTTTGGTTACATCATTCTTGTTGAAATGAAACATACATATCTGTGAGAACGATGTAGAAAAAAAATGCACGATAAAAGCGTCCGGAGTAGGAAAAACTGTTGTGATATTTGGTTGGAATAGTATTAAATATATTATTAGTAAAATAAGAGTTAGAAAAAGATGCTGAATGACAAGAGTGTTTATTTCAAGTAACTAGGCAATACATTAAGAAACAATATATCTATAAAAACAAGTCCGCACAACAGAGGTTATACTTTTCTACAACAGCCGCCCTTAATCGAAGTTGTGCAAGACAAACACACTAACAGAAAACAAAAAATAATAAAACTAAGTTTCTAGACCTAAGCTAACTGTACATCGTTTGTGTACTATAGGCCCTAGTGGCTTTGTTAGCACATCAGCAGGCATATCACTAGTTTTCACATATTCTAACATTATAACGTTATCGGATACTTTTTCCCTAATAAAGTGAAAACGAGTATCAATATGCTTCGTCCTGCTGTGGTGTACGGGATTTCGAACCAGATTAATGGCACTCTGACTGTCAGAAGCTAAGTTAACTGATGAAAGTTTACCTGTTATCTCATAGATAAATCGACGCAAGTAACACGCTTCCTTCGTGGCAGACGCTAGTGCCATATACTCTGCTTCCGCCGAGGATAAGGCAACAGTAGGTTGCTTCTTGGACTCCCAAGATACAAGACCTCCACTCAACTTGAAGGCGTACCCAGTATATGATCTTCTATCTATCGTGCAATTTGCCCAGTCAGCGTCACAATAGCCTTTTAAGGGGTTTCCGCTTCTCCTATAAACCAATGAATAGTTTACAGTACCCTTTAGGTACTGCAGAACCCTTTTTGCAGCATTCCAGTGTTCCTTCGTATAACACGTATTATACTGACTTAAGTAGCTCGTGGCGTAGGCGATATCGGGCCTAGAGTTTACCGAAAGGTACATTAGACCTCCTATTAAATTCTGATAAGGATAAGACTCTCCAACTTGTCCATCGGTTCTCCTTTCCATATTCTTTTTAACTAAAGGAGTATCCACTATCTTGCAATCTTTCATGTTAAACTGATCCAGTAACGATAAAATATAATTTCTCTGATTTACTTTTATACTCTCGGAATCATATTCAATTTGTAAACCTAAATAACATTTTAATACTCCAAGATCTTTCAGAGAAAAATATTTCGACAAATCCTTTTTGACAATGTCAAATGTCAATTCAGATTTAAAGAAGACGATTATATCATCGACAAAAATACCTAATATAACGAGTTCTTCACCAAAAAGTTTCGTATATACGCAAGGCTCAGAAGGAGTTCCTGTAAAACCTATTTTTATAAGCGTTTCGTTTAACTTTTTGTTCCAAGCTCTTGGCGCCTGTTTAAGGCCGTACAAGGATTTACGCAACAAACACACCTTGTTTTCCTTGTCTTTTGCTTTGAAGCCGAGGGGTTGCTCCATAAAAACTTCTTCTTCTAAGTTTCCGTTAAGGAACGCGGTGTCAACGTCTAAGTGTTTCATTCTTAAGCCCATCTCTGCAGCTAATGCAAACAAGGTGCGGAGAGAAGAATGACGAATCACTGGCGCAAAAGTCTCGTCGTAGTCTACGCCTTTAACTTGCTTAAAACCTTTGACGACGAGTCTGGCTTTATATTTAGTGACATTACCATAAGCGTCCTTTTTAAGTTTATAAACCCATTTACATGGTATGACCTTTTTGTTTGGTCTATCTACTAGTTCCCATGTGTGGAGTTTTATCAGAGAGTTGTACTCATCAGCCATCGCATGGTGCCACTTATCAGCATCGTCAGCATGAGTAGCTTCATAATAAGTCGTAGGTTCATTTGCATCATCCGTCGACAAATTATAAGAAAGAAAATCTGGTGGTTTTCTGTTTCTCGTGGGATACCTCCTCTCCTCTTCCAAACTAGGTGGCTCTTCATCGACACTAGGAAGTCTCAGCTCAAAGAATGGTTCTGGTTCTCTCATATTTGCTGATTCTTCTGTACTTTCTACATTTAACTGTGTAGTTGGCTCATCTATAGGATCGGCACTCTCAACACAATCGAAAAATTGACAATCGTTATGTTCAGGTTCCTTATTTTCAAATAACAATATGGAATCTGACTGTACCACAGGCTCAGACTGCCTCTGCTCTTTCAACCCTGTAAAGCAATTTTCAAAAAAGGTTGCATCTCTGGACGTAAACACTTTTCGTAGGTTAGCAGGATTCCTAAATATATAAGTATTTGGATTTTCTGAATAACCGACAAAAATCGCTTCCTTTGCCTTTACGTCTAACTTTTTCCTTTGACATGAAGGTATATGTACAAGTGCTCTGCATCCAAACACTTTCAAATGACTGAGGTCATTTCTACAACCACACCACCTGTCCTCGGGAATTTGACCACCTAAGGCTCTGTGAGGAGACCTATTTTTCAGGTATACGGCAACTTGGAAAGCATCTTCCCAGAATGCTTTAGGTAGTGAGCTTTCTGCTAACAACGTCCTCGCCTTCTCTGTAATTGAGCGGTGGGTACGTTCAGCTACTCCCACTTGTTGAGAGCTGTACGGCGCCGTCGTTTGATGTTGGATACCTTTAGAGGCAAGATAATCATCGAATTCCCTATTAACGAACTCTTTACCGCCGTCAGTTCTAACTGCTTTAATTTTCTTATCTAATTGATTTTCAACAAAGGTTTGGAAAATATTAAATTTATTTTTAACCTCTGTCTTGGAAGAAATAAAGTAAGCAAATACCTTCCTTGTATAATCATCAACAATAGTTAACATAAACCTATTCCCCTGAAAAGAGGTTGTAGACACAGGTCCCAATAAATCCATATGTATCAGTTCTAAAGGAGAAGTAGCTCTGTTATATGCTACCTTCTTAAAAGGTTTCCTTGCCTGTTTTCCTTCCACACAAGCGATGCAACTGCTTTTATCTACTACACTAAACTTTACACCTACCTCGTGATTCTTCAGTTGGGTCATGCCTATACGACACAAGTGTCCTAACCTCTTGTGCCAGAGTTTGTAACTAATATTCTGACAGTCAGAGTGCACATCCTGCGTCAAATGATTACTTGCCACATCTTCGGGAACATTAACAGTACCATCTACAACGTACAGTCCACCACAGGGCGAGGCATGAAGTACCGAATCACCTGTAAAATGAAAATGATTAGATTTATAAAAGTTACATCCATTTTTATCAAAAATACAAACAAAACCCTTATCAACAGCTTTCTGCACAGACAATAAGTTAGCTTTTAAGTCGGGGACAAAAGCAACATCGCTGATCTTGTTGATTACGTTCTCGGGTGTATTTATTGAAATGTCTCCTATGCCGCAGCATTTAATCTGCTCTCCGTTTGCGACAGTAACACTACCTTTATTCTGTATCGTAATGTTCTGAAGCCAATCTCGTCTAAAACTCATGTGTTTAGTACAACCAGAATCTACGTAAAATACCTCCTTGCTTGAGCAGCCAAAAGTATTGAGAGCTGTAAACGTTATGTTCTTAGCTTTCTCCGTTTTGCCTTTCTCCTTGTTTCTCAGCGGACAGTCAGGTCTCTTATGACCAGGTACTTGACACTCGTAGCAGACTATTCCCTTCTTCTTGGATTTAGGCTTCTTCTTCGCATGAAAGGCGGAATCTATAGATATAGCAGCATCTTTAGACATCTCATTCAGCAGTTTTGTCTTTACTAAGTCAGTAGTCACGTCTATATTACAACTTTCTAGAGCCATAATGAGAGGTTCATATTTTGAAGTGAGCCCTCCCAAAAGTATAGCAGCAATAGACCTATCCTCTATGACAACATCAATATCCGCAAGATCCTGTGCGGTTGATAAAACTGCATAAATGTACAGTTCAATATTTCCGAAATCTGACAGACTCAACCTGTACAGTTTTCGCTCTAAAGCTAGTCTTCTTCCCATTCCCTTATCTTCAAACGCCTGTTGCAAGTATTTCCATGCTTCGGCTGCAGTTTTCGCACATCTAACGTGAGTAATAGCTGCACCGTCAACTGTTAAGCAAATTTTTGCAAGAGCTTTTTCGTCGTTGCGTACCTTGATCGAAGCAGGGGTCGTGTCACCATCCGGATAACCACTAATTGTTACCCACAAGTCTTCGTGTAAAAGGTAATTTCTCATCTTAAACTTCCAAGTAGGATATCCATCTTTATTTCGAAGACAAAATGATGGAATCGAAGATGAATTCGACGTAGAGGGATTAGACTTATTAACACTCGAAGCATCTCCAGTTTCACGTGACATTTCGACTAGTAAAATTTTTAGTCACACAAGAAACTCAACTAATTTTATTACAAATTATATTTTAAACTCTTCCACAGCTTCGTGCTGATAACGTGTTGTGATATTTGGTTGGAATAGTATTAAATATATTATTAGTAAAATAAGAGTTAGAAAAAGATGCTGAATGACAAGAGTGTTTATTTCAAGTAACTAGGCAATACATTAAGAAACAATATATCTATAAAAACAAGTCCGCACAACAGAGGTTATACTTTTCTACAACAAAAACAACGATTCAAATATCAAATAATTAAAATAAACCATGGCAGCTGAGAGATGACCAGTCTCAACTGACGGCGTCCGTTCACAAACATGACGCACGCACCAGCACCATTCGGCTCAACTATATTGAAGGGAGCCAATTGATCCAACATAATTAGCTATCTGTTAAAAAAAAATGGAATTTTATGAGATACCGTTGTTTTGCTTCTGAGGACAGTATTGTGTTGTGGTCTGCCCTATAGTCGTGGCTGGGAAAGACCATCAATTACTTTCTTTACGTCTAAATAAAGTATAGATTAGTGGAACAGAACTCTTTGTTATTTTTAGCTGTTGGTAATAACAGGTGCCGTTCTCATGCCGGAACCCTACATCGTAAGACGTATCGTTTTACTTGTCAATTTGTGTTTCATTTTGGAATATGTATGTATGTTTGTCTTCCAGATAAACTGAATGAAAGTAAAAAGACAGTAATCAGTTTTGTTATCTGTTGCGGATTGATTTTAACATGAAAAAGAAAATTTAATGTACAATCATCACTTTAATGTGAAAAAATGGATTCATAATCAGCCGAATGACGTCCACTGCTGGACATGAACCTCCCCCAAAGGGGAGGTTTGCCATAATCACGCTTGGCAGGCGGGTTGGCGATCGCAGTGTAGCTGTTGTAATGCACAGAGAATGCTGCTGCCCATTCTCTGGTGAGTCCCATAGTCGACTCTTACGACACCCACGGGAAGTGATGGGATGGTGATATTCTTTTACGTCCAACATTAATCAACATACAGAATAACACTTCACCACTTTACTGCTTAGCAATACATGAATTACTAAGACTTACTTAATCACATTATCTCTATTGTCTTCTCACCAAACCCGTGTTGATCTTGTCACAATTATCTATTGTTGCAGAACTAATACCGTAAGCTTCTCATTCGTATTATT
Source organism: Mamestra configurata (assembly GCA_002192655.3). Classification (NCBI taxonomy): domain Eukaryota; kingdom Metazoa; phylum Arthropoda; class Insecta; order Lepidoptera; family Noctuidae; genus Mamestra; species Mamestra configurata. The sequence goes on along the minus strand of NDFZ01005436.1, from coordinate 671,540 downwards.
GTCCGTAGCTAATTAAATATTGCTCGTCAGCTAATTTACTTAGGGCTGATTTAGTATGTTGTAGTTTGAGGTGACAACATGTGGATAAATATCGATGTTTTATTGGTCTCAGGGTTTTGAGCCACTGTATGGAATAACGGAAGCTTTAAGACCACTCTAGTGTGTACGGTATGATTTACAAAAAAAATAATTGTTGATTACATTAAAATTTTAGGGTTGGGGGTTCCTGGGATTCCATCATCAGATCCTGACGTGGTACCAATGGGACCACCTCAGGAGTAAACTCTTTCAAATAAAAAAAGAATTTTGAAAATCGGTCCACAAATTGTGCATTGCAATAGTTACACAGCGATCGCAAACCCGCCTGCCAAGCGTAGCGATTATAATGTTATAATTATATATCATTTAATTCAGGTTACAAAGCCATAACATATATACATATATCTTACAGACTATCATATATATATTTAAAAACCCCAAAATTATTAATAAACTATTGTACACGAAGTGATGGCGTCGTGTTGCGCTGCGTGGTGTCACGTAGCCTTCCGCGGAATCCCCGATATATGACACCCTTCGGCCAAAACTCTTCCTTGAGGAAGGTCTCAATATGATGATATATCTCGCACCACGAATGTCTTGAAATTTGTGTTGTGGCGTGACTCGAACTACTCGACCCTTAAGGTCCAGCCCTCCCTCCCCCCTTTGGGAAAGGCATATGTTCAGTAGTGGACGCCTTTGTCAGTGGTGTCACCACTAGGTGGATCGCCCCTAGGACACGGTGGAGTATACAGTGGAGGTCTGTCTTTCTTTGACGGAGCACAACCGTGTCCTCGTAGCGGCGAACGGTGGCCTTGGAACGCAAGGGGCATTTAGAGGACCACGAGTGGGTTTTAGTCAGTAAGAGTCTGACACTCCCTTCCGCTCCGCTTATCAAATGGTGTCACATTTGATAAAATCCTATCCAAAAAGAAGCAGTTAAGTGGTAATGTGTAAAGTGGGAAAACAAAATAAACGATGTTTTTAAAGTAGATAGATATCTAAAAAAAAACAACTATAAAGTATAAAATAACTTTAATTTCGGGAGTCGGTGTTTTTGGTTGTATCTTCGTATTTTAACACTGACTTCCGAAAACAAAGTTATTTCATACCTTGTAGTTTTTTTTTTTAAATTAGGAAGTTGGTTGTATTTTTTTGCATAAAAGTTTTTTATTTTACACTTTTTGGTGGTAGGAAAGCAAAACACGCAATTTCGTTTACTTGGATGATATATTTTCTATTTCCTCCAGCTATTTTGATTTAAAAACCAAACTTTCTATGGGACCAATTGAAACGTATATCCTTTCACATGAAAAATGATTTTTTCTAATCGGTTCATAAATGACGGACTTATGAAGTAACAAACATAAACAAAAAAATACAACCGAATTGAGAACCTCCTCCTTTTTTTGAAGTCGGTTAAAATGAGTCTAGGGGTTATAGTAATAATAACTTCTTCATTTTACTTTGGCCAATAAACGTATACCTTATAGAATAGGTACCATAATTCATATTATTATAATAGAGTTTGTGTTAGTATATAGAAACTTAAGCCTTTGGAAGTAAGAACTATTCTATACTATTTACGTTAAGGCAGTGAGCTAGTGGTTAAGTAATAGCAGCCCTGCGGGTCGATCTTCGAGGTTAAGCAACACTTGCCAAGGTCGAACCGTGGATGGGTGAACATACTGAACATTCATTATAAACTGAGACTTGAAAGCACGTTAAGGTGTTAGTCCCGTCTGTCATTTGAAGATTATTGATGATAGTTTAGGTGGTCAGAAACCAGTAACTTTGAAACCAGTCTTCATAAGGAGCTTCGAAGTAAGTAAGTGGGTTGTGGCGATCAGGTAGGTAGGCAGTCACTCCATATAAAGTACCTACTGGTATTCAGCTACATCTATTAAGACTGGACGGCTACCGGAACATAGCTGGGAATAGAAAGAAAGAAACAAAATCAGTTTATTCTGCCGGAAAAAACGCACAGAAACACTAAAAACTAAAAAACTTATCAACTACAATAATTATAACAAAAATAAAAAAAAACCGCATCACTATCAGCCCATGTCAGGACCGGACATTAATTAAAACTTGTCTCTGGTCACACCACAGACAAAACAGATCACAGTTCAGCAGTTGTCTATGGCATGACGCCCGACTGACTGACAGCGACAACATGGAAACGAAACAATAATCAAACATTCTAGAAAGTAAAAGTAATTGTAAAAAATCAAAGAGATTTTAGTATAAATTTAATGTCTTTGTAGAAAATATACATAAATTCAAGTTGTGCGTCGTATCCGAGCAAGAATCGGTCATTTGCTCAGCATAAATGCCGTGACTATGGGCAAATCCAAAATTCGACGGCGCTGATATATAATATGAATAGGCTCAAAGCCACCCATTTATGGAAAGCCTTGAAGATTAACATTAACTATTCGCCAGTTATTTCTTAGCCACAAGCACCTTTCTTTCTTTCTCTAATTTACCGTGATAATAGATAAGAAAAGCTCTTCAATTGATCAAATAACCATGCAGCCATCTAGTAAAAACTTATTTCCAAATCGTTATGAAAGAAAAACGCACGTGTTAAATATTTCCTTCTACCAAAAACCGCGTTCAGTACGCACAGACAATCATACGAGTGCTCAAAACATACTTACGTAAATACTTACGACATATCTAGGTACGTATATGTGACGTCATAAGCTCATTCCCAGAGTACTCCCATCCTAAGTACTCGTAACACAGGTACCTTACCTGGCGTCTTGTCTGAATAAATTCCTCCCTTCCATATATTTTTATTGCCCACAGCAGAAGTACGGTAATAACATTAGATTTTATCGATGTCGAAAAAATTACCAAGATTCCTCATGTTTAATAGATTTTACTATAGGTATGCCAGAAAACAGATGTCCAATGTAAATATAATAAGCTTCGATGTTTCTTTTCAGAATCATTCTGGATAAGATTCTATAATAATATATTATCTTAATATCGTCTTGTAAGAGAGAAAATGTCAAATCGCTAACGCCTGATTGAATTGTAATAGCAAACTCACACTGGCGCAAAAGATGTCTCGCGTGCTTACGTAAGTAACACACAGATATCTTAATATTATATTTACTGGGTTTGATTACGGTTCAATGTCCTCTGAGAAATATTGATGTTATTATTTCAACGATTTCGATTGCTTGGGCTTTATTACACAACAGTATTGAAGTCTGTTATTTCAATTTGGAATTATTTTGTCGAGTTAACTAGGTATCCTAAACTTTAATTAGCTACTTACGATATTATTATATAAGTAGCTTACTGGATATAAGCACTAGACTAGAAAGCATCCATATTTAACTTCCCGTTTAAGTTTCGCCTCCTGCATAGTCCACTTCCAACATTACTCCCTGGGTTGAGGGGTATACCTACTCACAGGTATAAAATGATTAATCAATGATTTGTGAATCATTCGGCTTTTATTACTTTTTTAGGATTCCGTAGTAAAAAACGGAACCTTTACAGTTTTTCCATGTCCGTCCGTCCTTGTAAATTAAATCGACTCGGCACGACCAGTTCTTTTTTTTTGGATCGGAAATCATCAAATGACTTTTCCCTCTCTAGCGGAGAAGGAGAAAGTGTCAAAGGGGAGACTTATTACAACGTTAGTGGCATGTCCACAACGACCGCTCGACCGGCCCTACGCTACCGAAAACCAACGAATGCTTTTTTTTTTAAGGATGGGAAATCATCAAATGACATCTTCCGCTCTGGGTGGAGCGGAAGGGCGTGTCAGACTCTTACCGACTAAAACCCTTCCGTGTTTCTTCTAAAGCCTGTTGCGTTCCAGGGCCGCGGTGACTCTTTCGAACAAAGTCCGCAACCCTGGCAAGAACGAATACTTACAACCTTTGCAAGGTCATCAGACTTTGCGGGAGCACCAACCTGAACCACTTTGCGCCCTTCCGGTACATTCAGGTCCCTTTTTTTTTTAAGTATGTGAAATCATCAAATGACTTCTTCCGCTGTGGGTGAAGCGGGAGGGTGTGTCAGACTCTTACTGACTAAAATCCATCCGTGTTCCTTTTAAAGCCCTTTGCGTTCCAGGGCCGCGGTGACTCTTTCGAACAAATTCCGCAAACCTGGCAGACATTCAGGTCCCTTGATAATTTATTTTTCCCTCCACCCAAAAACTTCCCTGTAAGCTCATCAATTAGTGACAGTTAAGCTACAACACACATGGTGATTACGGGCGAACGAACAAAATAATGTGCTCAACTTAGGCGTACCTTTTCAAACAATTTCGTCTTCCCGGTCTTACTGACATGTAATTAATTTACGACAGAAAGATTTCTCATGATGTTAGGGCCAAGAGAGGAGCGAGTGAGGGAGATTGAGTATGTGCCTGTGTTGGGTGAAAGTGTGTTAATAATGAAAGTGATCGGGACTTGGCTTAGTTCTGGGTTGGTCGTCGGATTTGTGAATGTATAGGAACTTACATTCGCAAGAAGTTGATAGAATCATCACAGCGTTAATTCGTTGGATTCGTTTTTTCTTAATAACTTTGTTTATGTGTATGTATTAATATATTATTTTTTTCTTCTCTCTATTTCTTTTCTTTATGTTGCACCTGCCATGTTGTCTCTGGTGACCACCCTACGGTCGACTGATAGATAATGCCTAAGGCATTAAGTCCGCCTTTGTACAGCGTTTTTACTAGTGCATAAAGTTTTAATAAATAAATAAAACTTATAAAGACTTTTTTTACCTACTTTTTCCGGACAGAAAAAACAGTACTTATATAATATACAATGCTGAGTATCAGCATTGTATTTTATATATGTACCTTTCTATGATAGGTTCCTACACCAAAATAGATACTTTGGGTATCCAATTTTACTGCTATGTAGCAAAAGCGAAATTAACAGATCTATTAGTGCTGAACACACCGCATCCAATACCTTAATCCATGTATCATAATGTCTTATATCTGATACGTGTTTTTCAGTTGGGATGTATTTTCAGTAAACTGCATACCTATTTAGTCTGTATTGTAACAGTAACAAATAAGGTCTGGCCAACTTGGCCCATTGTCTAAATAGGGCCATTCCATCATCGCTCATTTCAAAGCCCCATCCAAGAACTGTGTCACGCAGCTTACATTTCCTTACACCACATTTGCCGTTAATGATGACATAATTTGACATAAAACGGCACTTAATTTTCTAGCAATAAGGCCCACATTTGAATGGCAATACGTTTTCTTAATGTAATTGAATGTTTGTCATACTTAAGAACTAAAATTAGGCATAAAAATGTTTGGGATTCCTTCAGTATAATTTCCCGGTTTTTGGCTGAAATATTGTGTTCAATTATGACGAAAAATGGCGGTTAATATTACGGAGCCAGAATCTTTTGCTATGCATAAAATAAGCCAGTTTTATTTCGGTTTACGTTTTAAGCACTCAGGCATTATAGGAAGAAGCCATATTTTTAAAATCTGGTTTTGTCTAAGAATAGTTAATTTTCTAATAAAACCAAGAAGGTAGTAATAGAAAATAGATTTTTACGCGAGTACGGCAATTCCAAAAAGAAAGGTTACTTACTAAACTATAAATAATATCAAAATTCCAGTGAATTTTGCCAATTATATATTCGAAACACTACACTGCGCTCCAAACCGCAAATCGTTGATGTGGCTCGAAAAGCTGCCCAACATAAATGGGACTGGGCAGGACATGTACAAGCATGGAAAAGCTAAAATACAGGATTGGAGCCCTGAAACAGCAAGACGAGGCCGCGGCAGGCCGCGAAGGAGATGGCGGGACGACCTGAACCTTTGCCCAGCAGTGGAACAGTACGGTCTAGTAATAATAATTAATAATAAGCTGACTAATAAAACGCTTCTATAAAAATCAAGTGCCAGTTAGATAAAAATATTACCAACATGCAGGCAAAAAGTATTTCCGATACCGGGAATCGAACCCGAGCCTCCTGGGTGAGAGCCAGGTATCCTAGCCACTAGACCATATCGGATATTATACGTAGACACGAAATGTGTGTATTTAAAGTTTGTCGACTTTCTTTAACTTTTAATAACGTATTCTAGGCTCGTCCTAGGGTGAACACTAGGTGACTGGAAGAGAGCGCGGTGTATGGCGGGCGGAATAGGGGTGTTGCCTGGATTCAAAAATATGATTCCACATAGAATACTCAAATAAATAATAATTAAATAATTATTATTTAATTATTCCTATAGCCTCGTCTTGCTGTTTCAGGGCTCCAATCCTGTATTTTAGCTTTTCCATGCTTGTACATGTCCTGCCCAGTCCCATTTATGTTGGGCAGCTTTTCGAGCCACATCAACGATTTGCGGTTTGGAGCGCAGTGTAGTGTTTCGAATATATAATTGGCAAAATTCACTGGAATTTTGATATTATTTATAGTTTAGTAAGTAACCTTTCTTTTTGGCATTGCCGTACTCGCGGAAAAATATTGGACACGTTTTTATTTTATTTTTATCAAATCAATAAAAAAATACGAAGATAAAAATAATAATAAAAAACATCAAAGATAATGAGTGGGGGCTTGTAACGTTTTCAATTTTTGTTTACGTGATCAAATAAAAAATACGTATCCAATATTTTTTGGAAATCTATCTGATGGACTAATTAGATTTTTTTTGTCAAATACCTTATTGGTATATGGTGGTATATGTCACTGGATTATTACAGACACCATATGATTCTCATAAAACTTTATCAAGTTATAGGTAAACTTTCGATATATTACGAGCAACATTCTACATTTTACAATATATCAGTGCCAACTCAAGAAGAAAGAGTTTACAATTTCTCACGATTTAATAAAATTACAGTATCTATTAGCAATAATCCTGTGACATCCACATATTTTATATATGAAATATCTTGAGAGATTGTAAACTCTCGATAAATTGTCAACTGAACATTACCTTCTATAGATCTACAAATGGTAGCCAGGATCAAAGGCTTTACGTGCAACCGAGGAACGGAGGAATATGTTATGACGGTCACCCATCCACAGACGGACTTCGGCAAGCGTTGCTTAATCTTGAAGATCCAACCGTACGGCTGTTATTATTTAGCGACGAGCTCTTCGTGCAGATTTATTCACACATAAACACCTAGAATAGATATCCAGATTATCCATAGATTACTTTCTAATCGTCATGTAGCTGGTACAGTGGCAAAAAGAAATTGCGCCTTTTTTTTATCTTCCCCACTTTAGGAATACCTTAATATATATATTTCTTGTGTACGTGTGTATGTCACTGAACTCCTCCTAAACGGCTGGACCGATGTTGATAATTTTTTTTGTGTGTGTTCAAGGGGATTCGAGAATTATTTAGATTCACAATTGGACCCGGTAGGTGGCGCTGCAATCGATTTCTATAATTTTTCGTCAGACACAAAGCAAACGTTCGGACAGGACAACTACTGTCGGGACCACTAGTATATTATAATATTATATCATTATTTTGCTTCTACTTCCATCCGAAAACACATTAAAACTAATATTCGTACAAGCAATCCAATCTAAATTATTAATTTGACCTGAAACAAACAAGCCGTAAATAATTTTCTATCACATATTTGCCTAAATCGTCGCCAAGTAATAACTAGGTTTACCTGAAAACCTAGGCATTTGGAAAGCAATGTAGGCAATAAATGTCCAAACAAATATGTTTTATAACTATTTTTATGGCTTTTTGTTTTAATAATGATAGTATTTTCAGGTAATGTTCAGGTTAGTGAAGTTTGTTTTAATAAGTTTGCAGCGTTTTGTACCTACTTATAGTAGAAGATCCCAATTAAGGGCGCCCACACAAAACCGCGATGCGATGATATACGACGCCGCAATCGCAGGAACTTGTACGTGCGAGCTCGCAGATATTCGCGATGCGTTGCGAATTCGCAGTTATGTGTGGGATCCCTAAGATCGACATTCATCCACACGCTTACCGGATGAAAATTATATTATATCAGATACGTTTTTGATATTTTTTCAAGTGGCAAGCATATGAATGCAACTACTATCTACTAATTTAATTACTTAACCGTTTGTACACAGCAACAAGGTAATAGGAACAAAAAAAGGTAATCAACCTAGCTGTTACATATTCTGTAGGTATGTAAAAAGTTTTTTTTTTTTTAAAACATATTTTATTTGATAAAATATAATTTTTATCCGGTAAGCAGGTGGGTGAAAGTCGATCTTACTTCGGATCTAAGAGTATTATGAGTGACTTAGCCATAATTATAAGCAACTATGTACTTTCAGAGCTGAAATTAGGTAACCAAATCATAATTTTATTAAGGGTAATTTTCAGTTATCCACTGCATCAGCTATCTCTTAAGTTCATAATCACAACGAAATTAGGAGACCAAAATGTATATTATATGACGGTGGGTACAGACGCCAGCACGTCACGCTACCCGAAACTGTATTTTTTTTCCAAACAACCTTGATCCTAATGCTTTAGCGATAAAGTTGAAAATCTATTAAAACAAAATTGACAGTTTTTTTTTTTTTTTAAAAACGTTGTCCCACACCAGGAATTTCTCCTGTATCCTGGGTGCGTTTACAAACATACAAATTCACATACACAAACAGCCAGACCCGGAACAACTATCTGTAGGCCATACAAATATTTGTTCCGTGCGGGAATCGAACCCGCGACACGCAGCGCAGCAGTCAATCGCTCAACCACTGCGCCAACCGTGTCATCGGATCAGATTGATAGCTTGATGTCACTGGCTACGTCTATAGGTACTAACGTTTTTTTTTTTTAAGATGCGGAAATCGCACCAAGGGCAATGTTTGCCAATCTAATCTAAACGAATATTATAAAGAGGAAATGTTTGTTTGTTTGTTACGATTTAAGTAAAAAACTACTCGACCGATTTTTAAAATTCTTTCACCGTTAGAAAGCTACATCTTCACCGAGTAACATAAGCTATATTTATTTCCATAAATAATTAGGGATCCCTACTAAAACTTGAATAATGTAACCAAGGTGTAAAAAAAATGTCATAAAATGTCTATCATCGCATGCGCTGTGAAAACTATTGGTGATACATACAAATAATGTATTACATAATTAAAGTACTCATTATTACCTATAAAAAAACAGCAAGGCTATTGTCTGACTATTAGATATGGTTAAGTCATAACCGTATTTTGTTAAATTATTCAATCAAAGCCCAGTTGGAAAGAAAAGGTGATATTTTTTTTATGAAAACATTATTCCTCCGGGTTAGCCCCTCTAACCCGGAGGACAATATGCGTTGAAGTTTGTGGAGTTGGTACCTACTAAATCCATGAAGATGAAGTCGCGGGCGAAGTGCTAGTATTTAATATTTAACTACTAGTATTTAACTACTTACTTACCTCAAACACGTTGAACTCTGCTGATTCTTTGCCCGAAGAAAAGCCCAGAGTGCCAATTTTACACATTTTAAGCAACGTTCACATTCGCATGTCAGTAGCAATCTATCAAAAATGTGTGGAAATTGAGGTTTTTTTAAAATGTTGGTACTTAGATGCGAATGCAAACGTTGCTAAAAGAAGATTGGCTCTCAGATTATTTAGTAAATTTGTAAAATGTAAAACCACACACGCTCTATCTTATTTGCACCAATTCTTGTTTGTACAAGCAAACATGTGCGTTACTATGGCAAAACGGTATACCGCACAAATGGCTTGCACAAAACGCTAGTTTGTGCAAAATTGATTTGCACAATTCAGCTCCTACGTGAAGACGGTACAATATAAATGCACAAACTTTTGCGCATGCAAGTCGCTATTGTGTGGACGCCACGCGCCATACAGTTTTTGCGCCAATTTTTGCACAAACTTTTTGCATGCAATATGTAAAGTAGATACATATTAGCAGTTTTCTGACCCAAAAAGTGATTCCGATACCGGGAATCGAACCCGAGCCTCCTGGGTGAGAGCCAGGTATCCTAGCCACTAGACCATATCGGATGTGAAGAAACGTTTGAAACAACACATTTTATTCTGTCATATTTATAAAAGGAAGTTATTCAAGTCGTGGCTGAACAGATGTGCGCGAATAGTATTTACTGGCTCTATGTACGTATCCGATATGGTCTAGTGGCTAGGATACCTGGCTCTCACCCAGGAGGCTCGGGTTCGATTCCCGGTATCGGAAATTTTTTGAAGACATTTCCATTGGCAGGCTTTTCATTTAGTACCTAAGATATTTTAATAGTTTTATAGTTTCTCTCCAGGTTCGATCTTAAAATGAGCAAAATAAAAGAATTAGCTTTGATTAAAAGTAATTCTTGGTTGAAAACCTTTTGAGAAAAAAAATACAACAGACTTCCAAATAAAAAGTGTTTTTGAATGTTTCTTTGTATTTTAACACCGTCTTCCGAAATAAAACTTTGTTTTATACTTTGTAGTGTTTTTTTTATTATTTCGAAGTCGGTTGTTTTTTTTTTGTTAAAATTAATTTATTTTTCACTTTTGGTGGTACCTACCCCACCCACACCTAACAACACCACTGGAAAGTCACAGGCAAGCAAAATACGCAAATTCGTTTACTTGGATGTCATTTTTTTTTCAGCTATTTTGATTTATAAACCAAACTACTTGACCAATTTTGTTGAAATTTCTATGAAATTCTAAAAAAATCCCATCTCTACTGAGTCTCTTAGTCGCCTCTTACGACAGCCACGGGAACGAGATGTTGCTATTCTTTTACGTCCGATACCATACAGAACGACACCCAAGTTTACAGTTTACACAGTGGGAAGTTTACAGAATCGCAGTGTTTAACAGACCGGCAGTGGCATCTGTCACCAACGTAACCGGAAACCGCAATCTCGCAAAACCCACTCTTAATCCATCTAAAGACATTGACAAACTAAAATAGAAATCAAGATAAACTTACCGAATGGTTGCAAAGTCTATACTTCAGACTAACATAAGCAATTTGTTGAACCGACGTTAATTTTGAATAGTTAACGGGGTGATTAATCATTGCAAAGTTAATTAAAGCTAAAGTTTAGTTCAACGCAGATGGGACGAGACGCTTCATACAATGCTATGTAAGTGATAAAGAATATTAAGTTTGCTTTGTTGTTATGGAATAGTATTTATAATAAGGTTTCTAGATTAGTAAATAAACATAGAAATATAAAATACATTTTATTAAATACAAATCTGGCGGTGATTTTTAGGGTTCCGTACCCAATGGAACCCTATTACTATGCCTCCGCTGTTCGTCCGTCTGTCTGTCTGTCAGGCAGCGGGCTTTTCAAGGACCGTAATAGGTAGACAGTTGATTTTTTATACAGAGTGTGTATTTCTTTTGCCGCTATAACAACAACTAATATAATTTCAAATTAATTAAAAATTAAAGGGGGCTCCCATACAAGGAACGTTTTTTTCGGTTTATGGTACGGAACCACGGAGGGTGAGAGTCCGACTCGCACTTGACCGGTTTTTCCAATATGTACTATCAATATTTTATTCGGAACTCGTAGCTAAATAAAGAAAACCGTACGGGTTGATTATCCAATCAACACCTGCCGAAGTTGCCAGTCAGTAGATGGGTGACCATCTTAACATTCCAAGACTACTCCGTGCCTCGGAAAGCATGTTAAGCCGTCTGTCTTTTGTAAATCTTTGGCAGTTATTACGCATGGTCATATACCAGAAAATCTGACAGCAGTCTTGCCAAGAATTACCGTGTCACCCAGTTAATGGCAGTCGCTCTACGTAAAATACTGGTATTCAGCTGAATCCGGTATGACTGGAAGCCGACCCCAATATTTTTTTGGGAAAAGGCTAGGCAGATGATGATTAATATTTTATTGAAAGTAGCCTATAGAAGTGGATTGCTTTCTGTAGGCTGACGATAAAATCAGGTGACTAAGTAATGGCAAGTAGTGGAAAAGACCATTTAAGTATCCTAGGAGTCAAAGTCAAAGTCAATTCATTTATTTCAACTAGACCATTGAAAGGCACTTTTGAACGTCAAATTTACAGTTTTAAATTAAAATATTAGTGACTCTAGTTGTCCATTCGCAAAAAGTAGATTCTCATGGAGAAGAATGGGCAAGCAAGCAAGTAAGCTAGGAGCGTACGTTTGAAATAATTTCGTATACTAACGAGTACTATAAATATTGAAATCGCCTGATTATTCCAGTCGAAGATTAAAACAGTACTGAAAATACTGGACAGTCTTTTACCGTTGAAAAAAAAATGATTAAAACTGTTGATACTTAAAATTATCGGCCAGTCTCTTTCCGTTGAAACAAAATACGCAAAGTGAACAGAGGATCGTTATCGTAGAAATAACAAAACGCAGCTTATAGCCAGTTCTCGAAAATACCTAACATCAGTCCATTACAAATCGGATCAACTGTATGGGGAGGGACACCACGTCGTCTGATATTTTAGGACAATTAAAATTACGAAAATAATTAATGTACCCACGTGTTCGTTGATATCATCGTTTGCCTTTATTTATATGTTATTAGCAGTTGCTTGCGACTTTGTCCGCGTCTGTTTAGAATTTTATTGTTTTATTTTTTTGTACGGAACCTTAATCGTTTGCCTTAAATATAAGTTGAGTTATTTCTTATAACATCAGCTATCTACCAGTGAACCTCCGGTAAAAATCTGTCCAGTCGTTTTGAAGATTAGTCGGAACCAAGAGACAGACACAAACGCCGACAGACAGACAAAAATAAAAGTTTTTTATGCTATTCTAAACGTATAAGTAGGTGCGATGTACAGGTTACATATGCATTTAGAAAAAATATATTATTTTGATATTACAAACAGACACTTAGCTCGAAAATATAAAAAAAAATATATTAAATTAAAAACCGGCCAAGCGTGAGTCGCACTCTCACACGAAGGGTTCCGTACCATAAACCAAAAAAAACACGTTTCTTCTATGCGCCCCCTTTAATTTTGAAGTTAATTAAATTTTTATTACTTGTTATAACAGCAACAGAAATACATCATCTGTGAAAATTTCAACTGTCTAGCTATATATATCTAGCTATAACGGGATACAGGCTGGTGACAGACAGACGAACAGTGGAGTCTTAGTAATAGGGTCCCGTTTTTACCCTTTGGGTACGGAACCCTATTACTATACCCCAAAAAGATAGGCACACTATCTATATTCAGTGTTACGACCGCATGAAAACTAAGTTTATTCCATTTATAAGCTCTACAGTGGAATTTACCCGAACATTAATAAAATTTCAGAATGCCTGCCATGCCATAGGTATATATGTAGGACATATAGTTCCAAATTCTCGACATAAAATTCCTGATACCACACATTATATTACTACATAATTTAGATAAGATAGTACAGAACCCTATTAGCTTATAATTTACGACCTAAACATAAATCTAACTAATATTTTGATAAGATTAATGTGAACTAACTCAATGCCGAAGGGAATTGAGTTTGTAGAATATTCATAAAATATTCTTCAGCTAATGTATTTTATAATGAGGTCAGTAGGACGAAGAAAGATGTAGGTAGTTATGAATTCTAACCATTTTTACCTAGGATTCAGGCTTAATAAAATACAGATTTTATGGGGCTTAGTAGTAACTGTAATATATATAGTCCTCCTGACAAATTTCGGCCATGGCGGCCAAACTCAACCGAGACTAGCCATCGGCGCGGGATATATTATAATGCATAAGTGTGTGCGCAAACACAGGTGCACTCCCTCTTCCATCACTCTCATATCTCGATGGGATGCCAACCCGACAAGACCGGAGAGAGATTTGGCTGGTAGTAACTATTATTTATTAAGTATGTATGTTTGTTAGGCAATCACGTCACAACGTCTGAACGGATCTGGATGAAATTTGGCACAAAGATAGGTTATAATGTGGAATGGTACATAGGTTTTATCCCGGGAATATATTTCCTCGGGATAATTTTCGACATTCACGCGGGCAAAGGACCTTCTTTCTTATAGCGTTTTTTTGTTTGGTCCATTTTTCCATTTGTCCTGTAGAGGTGTCAAGACGGCGCAATGTCAAAGGTCATCTTTTTACATTTTTACATGGAGCGACTGCCTATCCAACCTTCACAACCCAGTAACTGGGCAACACAATACCCCTTGGCAAGACTGGTCTCAGATTTTCTGGCTTCTGATTACCCATAACGACTGTCAAAGGTCCTACGGCTGACATGCTTTCTGAGGCACGCATGAGTTTTGGTTCACATACTAAAACTCCTCCGTGCCTCAGAAAGCACGTTGATGTTACCCATCTACAGACCGACCTCGGTAAGCATTACTTTACCTCAACGATCAACCCGTGTGGCTGGTGTTATATAGTCCGGTGCTCCTCGAAGTACAAATAGTTCCCTTATATGCAAATAAAATCGCGTTCAGCATAAATCAATTCGTATAACGTTACATAATTTTACTATATAATATTTAGTACCTGGATGATCGAGCTTTAGTCGTTTTTTTTTTTTGGTAAACGTTTTCTAAAAATGAAACCTAGCTAGATCTATTGATCGGTATCGGTAACGGTTCCAAAGACGGTTTTCATGAAATTTTGTATTTTTATGTTAACATAACTTTTACACACGATGTCTACATATCTTTTATTCGACTCTCCTTTCGCAGGTATGCTGGAAGAGATTTCTTTAGAAATAAGCATCACCTTTGTACCTGTTTTTCTGTTCCCTTCTTCTTATTTGTTTGTTAAATGTGTGTACATAAACTGTTAAATAAATAAATAAATAAATAAATAAATTAAAAACCGTCTTTGGAACCGTTACCGAGATTCAGATAGCTAGCGGTCCCGACAGACGTTGTCCTGTCCGAACGTTTGCTTTGTGTATGATGAAAAATTATCGAAATCGATTTCAGCGCCACCTACCGGATCCAATTGTGAATCTAAACGATTCTCGAATCCCCTTGAACACACACAAAAAATTTCATCAACATCGGTACAGCCGTTTAGGAGGAGTTCAGTGACATACACACGTACACAAGAAATATTTATATTAATGCATAAGAATTCCTCGTTCAAAGGTAATAGATTTACAACTAATGTTAATAACTAACTTAAAACTATTAACTTTAACTATTTATATAAACTAAACCTAAATATCATGTATTGTAAAATACTTTGCATACTATTGTATTCCTCACAAAATGACGCCGCTAGCCGAGGTCCATATCCCACAGGGGATGCCCTAGCGAGCGGTCATGTAGTTTTAATTTAGTTTGTAAGCCCTGGCTGGGGGGGCCTTAGATTCATTTAAGGCCACCACAGGATAGTCCGGTTAAGCAGTTACCAGCCCTAGCGTGCTGAACTGCGAGTGGCACCATCAAAAAAAAAAAAAATACTATTGTATAAATTCAAGTTTTTAAAAGCTTAACAGACAGATGTGTTGCTGGGGAGTTTGTTGCGCCACTTCTTCTTCCCAGCTACAACACTAGGAAGTGGTGACGGGCGGTCGTTTTGGGGGACTGTCTTTATGTAGAAGTTTGACGTTCAAAAAGTGCTGGCACTCAGCCTAATTTGAATAAATGACTTTTGAATTTTGAATTTTATATACATATACAAAAACAAAATGCACTCAGGCGTCGAAACGTGCCCAGAAGCCTGGCAGCATTGCCACGTTGAATGGCCATGTTGCAATTCGAATAAGCACTCTCAAACATAAACTTAAATATTTAGTCACTTTTAAAATCCCACAAGTTGAATTTGCATTTCAAAATAAACATTCAGATCCAAATGAACTAGTAACGGACGCCCGGTTGGTCGGCAAACTGCCAACGTCAGTAATTAGCTTGAATTAATTATTCGACCTTTTTCTCTTCAGTGCCAATTGTTTTCTCTATTATACTTTAACTGGCTTCTACAGTTCAGATATTGATTAAGAAGTTTTTTGCTTTTATTAGTTGGTATTTTGTTGAATGAGTGATTGTTTTAACCGAAGGAAATTGAAAAGTGTACCTTTTTAGGGTTAAAAACGGACCCTATTACTAAAACTCCACTGTCCGTCTGTCTGTCTGTCACCAGGCTTGTATCTCATGAACCTTGAAAGATAGGTTGAAATTTTCACAGATAATGTTTTTCTGTTTCCAGCTTTGATATGAAAATTGGCACACACAATCCAACAAGGCCAAAGAGTAACTCTTGCATTGACAACATTTTCCATAATATTAGAGGTAGCAAATGTGACGTCCTTGACTTAGGCATGTCAGATCACACGGCACAATTATTAAAATTCCCCGTTAAAAAAACTTGTACTGTCAACTTTTGGTATACAAAAAGGCGAGACTTTAGTAAAGAAAACCTAACTAAATTTAAAGAATGTTTAATGAACTTAAATTTTGATGATGTCTACACAACTAATGATCCAGAGGTAGCATTCAACATATTTTTCGAACATTATAAACTTTTTTATGACCTCTGTTTTCCAATTATAAAAATTAAAAACGCTATTATTAAAAAACCGAAATGGCTATCTAAGGGAATAAGCCAATGTTGTCGGCAAAAAAGAAAACAACTGTGGAAGTATAGACTCAGTCCTAGTGTAGACAAGAAAATTGCTCTCAAACAATATAGTACTCGTCTCAAAAAAATTGTTAAACTTACCCAAAAGTCTCAAAATAATTACTTAATATCCAATGCAGAGAACAAATCGAAAGCCACATGGAAAATTATAAACTCAAACAAAACCCAACTTCCAAAAGAAAATATTAGTAAAATAAAAGTAAACAATCATATAATATCAGACCCACGAACAATTGCTGAAGAATTTAATAATTATTATATTAATTTAATAAAACCAATAAATGTACTCAATAATAATAATTCATCAATTGCGGACAATTTTAATGATAATAATCCTAATATAAATTTGACATCTTTTAATAACAAATTGACATTACCCAGTAGCTCGTATAAATCTCTGTTTTTAAACCCTGTAATACCTTATGACATTAATATTATAATTAAATCACTTAAAAATACTAGAAGTACTGGTTATGATGACATAACAACATCCTCAATAAAGGAAGTTGCTCTAATCATCAGCCCAGTACTCAGTCATATATTTAATTTATGTATTGAACATGGTGTGTTTCCGACTAAACTTAAAAAATCCGTAGTTAAGCCACTTTTTAAGAAAAATAACAAGGAAGACATGGCATGTTACAGACCAATAGCACTTATCCCTATTTTTTCAAAAATATTTGAAAAAATTATATATAATGCAATTAATACTCACTTTGAGAAGTTCAACCTATTTGCTAAGGAACAAAAAGGTTTTAGGAAAAATAAGTCGATTAATTTAGCAATTTATGACCTTTTAAAAACAGTGTATACTAATATTGATAAACATGTTTCTGTCTCTGCAATGTTTATGGATATGACAAAGGCGTTCGATTGTGTGCACCATGGAACACTTTTAAACAAACTGTACAGTTATGGAATAAGGGGCAACGTCCATAAACTTCTAGAATCTTATCTAAATGACAGATATCAAGTAGTAGAAATAAATAATATTAATCTTTTAAATAATACCGAACAAAAAAATGAGTCCATGCCCAAAAAAGTACTATATGGAGTGCCTCAAGGTAGCGTGTTAGGTCCACCGCTATTCTTGATCTACATTAATGATCTGCCCAAAGTTTCACAGCATCCCATGATCCTTTTTGCTGATGACAGCACAGCCATCTTTACAGGTCAAAATATTGAAAATGACATAAATTCCACTCTTCGCAATATAATTAAGTGGCTGACGGTTAATAACTTAACTATCAATCTAGGAAAAACTAACTTAGTCAATTTCGGGCGAAACAATAAAAATAATAAAATCAATATTCATTATAATGGGACGAAAATTGAACAAGTCAGCTGCGTTAAATTTCTAGGGCTTTGGATAGATAGTGATCTGACTTGGCAAACACACATTGACACAATATGCAATAAACTTAATCATTATAAATTATCCAAAATTGTTGACCAATCAGTTCTTTTGACCGCATACCATGCTTATGTTTCGTCGACACGATCCAAGATTTCTTGAATTATTGATTGTATTTTTGACCATGTATTAATTTGACTGTATATTGATATTTTGACATTTATAATAACAAAATTTGACATGTAAAACAATTTCAAATGTAATTCCACTAGGTACATAATTATTGTATGCCTATTAGGCAGGACATATTGGAACTCTAATTTATTCTTAAGACCTGTAATTACTAACATATGCCCACAATAAAATATTTTGAATTTTTGAATTTTTGTTGCCGCTATAACACACAAATAATAAAAATGAAATAAAGAATAAAAGGGGGCTTCCATACAAGAAACATGTTTTTTTTGGCTTATGGTACGGAACCCTTCGTCTGCAAGTCCAACTTGCACTTGGCCAGTTTTTGTATGATGTCACTGTCGTGAAAATGTTTTTTGAAAACTTTCATTTTTTTAAATTCCGGTATTCTTACTAATAATTTGCTAGAATTTGCATTAAAAAACAAAGATTGGGTGCCAAAACAATTTGGGTGGATTAGATACTAAAATTACTGGGTTTTGAGAATTGAAAAATGTAATCACAATTTTAACTACAACACATATTTGCGTTAAAAAAAGAAAGCTGTTATTTATATGTTTTCGTTTTGAAATTTATATTGCGAAAAAATCATTTAGCATCATGTCTAAACGTCATCAGACTCTTTAGGTTAAGAAAGTTCTGAATCAAAAAAGATTTGCTTAAAAATAGTACAGAAAAAGTTAACATTCAAAAAGCATTTCCGATACCGGGAATCGAACCCGAGCCTCCTGGGTGAGAGCCAGGTATCCTAGCCACTAGACCATATCGGATATTGACAAGAAGTTCGAAATTATCTAATACAAGTCTTTGAAAATAATTATCAAAAATAAAGTTTATGTGAGTGTAAACTTTCATATAATAGTTTATTTATGAGGTTTCAATGAATTCATAAATAATTAATTTGTGTTACACGTAACTTTCAGTACCATAATATTAAACAAAGCTTATCAAAATGCTCAGTATTGACTATTGAATAAATATTAACTTTGCGAGACACATAGGACAGACATTTATCGAAAATTAACTAGTTTCAAACTAAACGTATTAATTTACTTTTTAAAGAAACATCATCCATATTTCACCAGTTATTATTAAGTTGCATGTAGGTAATATAATTCAGGCTTGCGGAAATTGTTCGAAAGAGTCACCGCGGCCCTGGAACGCAAAGGTCTTTAGAAGGGACACAGATGGGTTTTAGTGAGTAAGAGTCTAACACGCCCTTCTTCCGCTCCACCCAGAGCAGAAAAAGTCATTTGATGATTTCCCATCCTTAAAAAAAAAAGAAACTCATGTTAGGTACGATTATCGATTCGCAGTCTGTACTAAACAACATGTCGACCCCAGCATCTGACTCCACTACAAATCAAGTTCAATCTCCAATCGCAACTGTCATCTAGCTGTTAATAGCCAGCATATGAAGATCGTCGCTCCACCTAGCCTTCCTAAGGACAAATCGCGGTCTAAACACTAAACAAATCGTCAATCCCAGCGTCTGTCTCCACTATGGTAACAACAGCGGTCATTGTATTGATCTACCTAAATGTATTGACATTATGTATTTCAAAAACAGAAATAAAGACATAACGGTGTCTGAATCGACACTTTCGTGATCCTTTAAATTTTCTGTAATGAAAAACGATTCAGACAGCATCTGTCTGTCTGACATATCGCTGAAATGGACCTTTTTAGTGCAGCCGTGAGACACACTTAGTTCTTAGTATACCTACATTTATTTTTTTATTTCTATGTACCGTGCGTGTTTCATGTAAGTGCTAAATAAATATTATTCTTTCTTTCATACATTCGGGTACCTACGAAGAGATATTAAGGAAAGTAAAATATTACTTATTGCAATTTTTTCTGGCGCCTCCCATAATTTTATTATACTGCAAGGAATCAGCAATACAATCTTCTCTTTATCCAGAAAAACTTTCAACACATCTAGGACTGTCTCCTATTTCAGTAAAACCATGGTCACCACTACCAAATCGCTGAGTGTGCGTAATAGGTGCCCGATCGAACCGGATTATCCTGCAAAAGCGTCCATGACTAATGATCAGATTTAATATTGCTTTGAAAGCGATCCAGGGAAAGCCCGTGTTTCAAACTAGTCGGCACGTTACGTTGGTACGGTTAGATTAAAAGTATTTCATATTTACCTTTTTTTTTCATCTATTCAGAAAACAACCAGCAAATGGGTCTCATTTAACGGCAGACGACATTGCGGCAGATCAAGCCGAAGATTGATTCTTACCCCTCTTTCCAGCAGTGGAAATAAATTAGGCTAGTTAGATAAATCACTAGCTTTTTACGCGCATATCCCGCTTAGAATTTTCCAAATCCGACTGGTAGTTCCAGAGATTAGCGCGTTCAACCAAACAAACTCTTCAGCTTGAATACCGCATAGATTCATCTCAAAAAGAAATACCGAATGGGGCCTACTGAACAGCAAGCGACTTCGTGGCAGACAAAGGAGAAGATAGTGGGATGACTCCTGCTGAAAAGACTAGTCCGCAGTCCAGCAGAAGATATAATTATGTTGAAAAAGTGAGAATTTTGTCCTGCAAAGCCGTCTCCTGGATTAGCGATATAGATCCATTATTTGCCTAGCCTTCTCCCAACTATTTTCTGGTTAACTTCCAGTTTATCCAGTGAAACTGAAAGTATATCAGAACCAACCATGTCACCAACCAACCATGATACCAACTATGTTCTGGTAGACTTCCAGTTTATCCAGTGAAACTGGAAGTCTACCAGAACCAACCATGTCACCAACCAACCATGATACCAACTATGTTCTGGTAGACTTCCAGTTTATCCAGTGAAACTGGAAGTCTACCAGAACCAACCATGTCACCAACCAACCATGATACCAACTATGTTCTGGTAGACTTCCAGTTTATCCAGTGAAACTGGAAGTCTACCAGAACCAACCATGTCACCAACCAACCATGATACCAACTATGTTCTGGTAGACTTCCAGTTTATCCAGTGAAACTGGAAGTCTACCAGAACCAACCATGTCACCAACCAACCATGATACCAACTATGTTCTGGTAGACTTCCAGTTTATCCAGTGAAACTGGAAGTCTACCAGAACCAACCATGTCACCAACCAACCATGTCACCAACCAACCATGTCACCAACCAACCATGATACCAACTATGTTCTTGGAGACTACCAATTTATCCAGTGAAACTGGAAGTCTACCAGAACCTATCATGTCACCAAACAACCATGATATCAACTATGTTCTGGTAGACTTCCAGTTTATCCAGTGAAACTGGAAGTCTACCAGAACCAACCATGTCACCAACCAACCATGATACCAACTATGTTCTTGGAGACTTCCAGTTTATCCAGTGAAACTGGAAGTCTACCAGAACCAACCATGTCACCAACCAACCATGATACCAACTATGTTCTGGTAGACTTCCAGTTTATCCAGTGAAACTGGAAGTCTACCAGAACCAACCATGTCACCAACCAACCATGATACCAACTATGTTCTGGTAGACTTCCAGTTTATCCAGTGAAACTGGAAGTCTACCAGAACCAATCATGTCACCAACCAACCATGATACCAACTATGTTCTGGTAGACTTCCAGTTTATCCAGTGAAACTGGAAGTCTACCAGAACCAATCATGTCACCAACCAACCATGATACCAACTATGTTCTGGTAGACTTCCAGTTTATCCAGTGAAACTGGAAGTCTACCAGAACCAATCATGTCACCAACCAACCATGATACCAACTATGTTCTGGTAGACTTCCAGTTTATCCAGTGAAACTGGAAGTCTACCAGAACCAATCATGTCACCAACCAACCATGATACCAACTATGTTCTGGTAGACTTCCAGTTTATCCAGTGAAACTGGAAGTCTACCAGAACCAATCATGTCACCAACCAACCATGATACCAACTATGTTCTGGTAGACTTCCAGTTTATCCAGTGAAACTGGAAGTCTACCAGAACCAATCATGTCACCAACCAACCATGATACCAACTATGTTCTGGTAGACTTCCAGTTTATCCAGTGAAACTGGAAGTCTACCAGAACCAACCATATCACCAACCAACCATGATATCAACTATGTTCTGGTAGAATCCAGTTTATCCAGTGAAACTGGAAGTCTACCAAAACCAACCATGTCACCAACCAACCATGATACCAACTATGTTCTGGTAGACTTCCAGTTTATCCAGTGAAACTGGAATGCTACCAGAACCAATCATGTCACCAACCAACCATGATACCAACTATGTTCTGGTAGACTTCCAGTTTATCCAGTGAAACTGGAAGTCTACCAGAACCAATCATGTCACCAACCAACCATGATACCAACTATGTTCTGGTAGACTTCCAGTTTATCCAGTGAAACTGGAAGTCTACCAGAACCAACCATATCACCAACCAACCATGATATCAACTTTTTTTGACTGGCCTGTTGGTTGAGTGGTTAGTGACCCTGACCGCTAAACCGGAGGTCGTGGGTTCGATTCCCACCCAGGACAAATCTTTGTGTGATGAGCATGATCATTTGTTCTGTGTCTGGGTGTAATTTGTCTATAATATGTATGTATTTAGAAATATATAAGTATGTTTATCAGTTGTCTGGTTGCCATAGCACAGGCTCTGCCTAGTTTGGGATCGGATGACCGTGTGTGAGTTGTCCCAAGATATTATTATTAGATATTATTATTATTAACTATGTTCTGGTAGACTTCCAGTTTATCCAGTGAAACTGGAAGTCTACCAGAACCAATCATGTCACCAAACAACCATGATACCAACTATGTTCTGGTAGACTTCCAGTTTATCCAGTGAAACTGGAAGTCTACCAGAACCAACCATGTCACCAACCCACCATGATACCAACTATGTTCTGGGAGACTTCCAAATCAACCAACAGCGAAACATCGCAGATTCATTGAAGATTATCGAAGCGCATAGGTACCTCTTCTGGTATAAATATAAGCGTGTAAGAAATAAAAGGTTTATGTCACACCACACCGTGTGACATAAACCTTTAGATATTTTAATATTAATAATTAAGTTCAACTAGCTTCCCGCCCCGGCTTCGCTTTATTTTTAGGTTAGCTCCTACATGTATTTATTTTTAGTGTAATGTAATTATTTTCATGCTCATCTCACCGTGGAATTGGTTTTGTTAGTGGGTAGTGTTATAGAAGTTGGCAGTTTTTGCATTGAAATATTCTTTGTACTGCAATGCAAATAATTAATAGAGTGTCCGTGGAGTTTTTTGCACGTTCTTCTACATAGAGCTCTACGCTTTCGAATGTGCAAATAGCTTCATGTTTTACAATTCAAAAGTGCCTGTAAATTGTTTGTTGTTTTGAAATAAATGCCTAGTTGGATCAGTGTTGGCGTTACTCCGGAACGTGGAGTTCTTAGTTCGATCCCCGGACAGGACAAATATTTCTGGGTACTTTCTGGGTACTTACTATCTCTCTCCTTAGTCGTCCTTACTCGGGTTCTCTGCTTTTGTTTAATAATTATTATGTTATATATGTATTTATCTATTACATATATAAATAGTACACCTAAGACTACCTACAGCACTGTCTTTCCTTCTCTCTTTAAAATCCATCCAAAGGCTGTCTTTAAAATATCTCTTTCAGCGATAAGGCCGCCCATTGTGTCACCCTATGTAATGTTTTTCTTCATCTAACTTTTCTGTAACTTATATGGTGTACATAATAAAGAGTATTCTATTGTACTTTTTAATTTATCGCATACGGACAGACGCTGCGGGATGACTTTGTTTCTGATAATGATATTACTTTAATATATAGCATTCCAGCACAGTATCATGCGCGCACTCTGCATATATTTCTAACCTCCTCAGAGAGTTACAAAGTAATTAGTTTAATACATATTATTAAAGAAGATAAATTAATGTTATTACAATGCAATTATCTTCGAAGCTAATTTGATATGAACGGCAAAGTAATGTTACTTTACTTTTTAAAAGATAAATTGAGTTAATTTAAAAATTGTGAATTTTTACGATACTTTTTATCTTCAATATGTTCTTATCCCCGCATTATCTTTATAGTTTGCATTTAGAACAGTGGTCGTCAAACCATGCCGGCGGATGATATTTGTGCGGCCCGCGATACACAATTATAGAAGATAATATCAACATCAAAACTGATTTATCTAGCTTCATGTGTTACTAACTAAATAAAAATGCGCGGAACGGGAATTTGAGTACCTACAAATTTTCTTGAGTACCTCCCGTGTTGCGGGAATCTACGGGGCAATTGCGTTTTCACAGTTCATCAAAATATATTAGATAGGTGTCAACTACAATCCATGAGTGTGCAGGGACAGGTACCTCACATTGTCCTATGTGGCCCTTGATTAGAAAAGTTTGACGGCCACAGATTAGAAGGTATAGATCTGATTTGGTAAGATACAATCATGTGTAGGTAACTAAATAAAAGTGCGCGGAACGAGGATGGGTACCTACAAACTTTCCTCCCGGATTGCAGGAATCTAAGGTGCAATCGCGTTTTCACAGCTCGTAAAAATATGTTAGATAGGTGTCATCTACAATCCACAAGTGTGCGGCCCACAGTGATACCTCACATTGTCATATGTGGCCCTTGACAAGAAAAAGTTTGACGGCCACTGATTAGAAGTTATAGACCAGTCACTCTTTAAAGATGAATATGTGTTCGTCTGAATTACTAATAATGCCATGGCAACGTCCTAAAAATGTGTACAAGTACAGGCTGCACTTGCACACATTTTTAAGCCGTTGTCAACCGACAAAACACAAAAAATGCTAATTTGAGAACAAAAATAGTCAAGTGTATTTATTTTGAGACCGCGGACAAAAAAGTAGCTTTACAAATATTTTTATTTAAATCATACTAACGTTAAATCTAAAAGTTACAGTCAATATTTACCATCCCACTGTCCTAAAACCCATTATTTCCTAGCTTTACCTGCTGACCGTACCTAAATAATATAGGTACATTCAGTAAATTGATTTGTGATCGCACACTGCCAGTAATCTGTGTTTGTAGCCATTGATAGGGGCTGGACATGTTTGGTGCATGCCAATTAACGTTTGCAGCCAAAATGGTGTGGAGAACTATGATTCTGGTATTTAATGTGGGCTGGTGGGTAAGATTATTTCTATCAATCAAGCATGCTGGTCCTGCTCCATAGGACTATCAAGAGTGTACTGTACAGTCAATCAAACTGATTGGCATAATGTATTTAACTATATAGAGAGAATATTTGGAAATATGTGAGTATCATTTATTGTAAAACATTTATTTGAAAAGAGTAACTACGGAGTTTCTTGTCCGTGCTTCATCATAAGAATTTATTTTTATACATATTCTTTTAACTGTAATGTTGACGTTCAAAAGTGCCTTTTAATGGCCTAATTGGAATATACGTTTTGACTTTGACTTTGATCACAGTGATGGGAATGATAAATTATATTTATTTTTGCAAGCAGATTACAAATAATGTCTAGTTTACACGGAGAGAGCTAGCGTGGGAGTCAGCCTGCCGAGTAGCTGCAGTACAGTAACTCGCATCGTTTGGACGTATCTTACGAGTAACTGGAACGTGCGAATTAGATAGTAGACCGCATCCGAGTTACTTCAACATTTTTTGTTTTCACTTGCCTGCCCGCCGATAGTAACTCGCATATGGCAGCAGCTCGGCCATCACTTGCATTGATGGGACGCGTTTGGCAGTAGCTCGCTAGTAAAAAAACAGGTTCCGCTCGCAATAGCCTGGCTTAACCAGGCTATTGCGAGCGGAACCTGTATTTTTTAGGTGCTTCACTTCGACATGTTTACATAAACGACCGGCTGCAAAATTGATAAAAATTCCAGTTGAAAAAAAATCGTCGAGTTCATCAAAATTTCTCATCAACATATTTTTTGCCGAAAGATGTCCACTGAGGACATGCCAGTAACTCGCAACAAATGATGCGAGTTACTGCACTGCAGCTACTCGGCAGACTGACTCGCACGCTAACTCGCTCTGTGTAAACTAGCTATTATTTGTAATCTATTTGCAAAAATAATAATAATAATTTATTAACCATTACAGTAGTAGTTACAGTATGTTCCTTAGTGATACTTAATATTAGATTAATTAATTGTAACTAGTTTTGCATTTAACATTAGATTACACAGTGGTCCCCGAACTAGACAGCGCCAGTCGGTCGATTCTGAAAACATGTTGGAGTAAAGGCTTAGGTGAAGTGATCACGAGGTGAATTGTCAATCCATTTAATCAAGATGGAACGACAACTAAGTTCGTGACCACTTCACCCAAGCCTTCACTTCGACATGTTTATAGATTCGACTGGCAGGATAGCGAATTCACGTGAATTTTAAGTAACATACTATCAAACAAATGTGATAAATGGCATCATACCTGTATTTTTCAAAAATTACCGCAAATCCAGACACCGAGTTATTGCTGTGAACCTTTCCAATGGAGAAACTCACTAATAACTACTTTGCCCAGCCTGGAAATTGAGTCCAGCCAACGCATCGCAACATAGAACCAACCAAGCATAATATATTTCAGTACCCAACATATTTTAATTCCAAAACTGCCAACTTCCATTACACCATCCACTTACAAAACAAAAACCTATTCCACGGTACGATGAGCATGAAAAATATAACATTACACTAAAAATAAATACATGTAGTAGCTAAACTAAAAATAATGTGCAGCGAATAGATATTTACCGCCGTCCTTCGCTCCCCGTCCGGTTTGTTCTGCTTTTATCCAGTTATATCCGGCTCAATCTGGTTGGGGAATTAAAGTATAATATAGGGTACCAGTTGCTTCTCATACTGGGAGTGAGCCTGGATTTAGGAGACGGGGTTTTGTTGGAAGTTGTGTTGGCAATCTATATTTAATACTAGCTTCTGCCAGAGGATTCGCCCGCGTGATTGTCAGAAATTATCCCAAGGGATAAAAAGAAGCCTATAATATTTTCTATTCCAGACTATAACATAATATCTCCGTATGTCGCTACTGGGATCCAGCAGAATACCAGCGTCAGGTATATTTGCCTAGCACATGCTGAGTTGGACTCCCATTTGGTGCTACATGAGACACACACCGCATATTGGATTTTTTTGCATGTCAAATATTTTTTATGTCGTAGGTAGTTTGCCACTCACAGATTGCCATAAATTCTGTCTTTTCCTTTTTTATTAATGTTTTTGCATATTTGTATTTTCTACTATTATTAATCATGTAAGTGTGATTTTGTGTGTTGTGTTTTCTGTTCTTGTACCAAATAAATGTTTTTATCAATCTATCTATCTTATCTATCTCCGAGCAAAATTTCATCTAGATTCGTTTAGCTGTTCTGGCGTGATTGAGTGACAAACATTCATCCATCCATCCAAACTATCGTATTTTATTAATAGTAATAAGATTTAATCTAATTCCGTTAAGCTGTTGAGGCATAATGGTTTATGCCTGTTATTTTTTTTTGTTCGGGAAAGTAAACAGTTATACATTAAAATCTTATACTAAGTTATAAATATAACAGAATAACCTACGACATTTTTCAGAATATATTAAATGTTAAATATAACAGTGCGCTATTCTAAGCTGTTAAAACAGACAAGTAATAAACTTTAAACAAAAACATAAACAGGCATGCGAGAAACAGTGAAATAAAGAGGGAGAGAGAATGAGTAAATATTAAACTAATTGTTATAATCGTGTGTTACTATGGTGTTTTTTCTTGCTGCTTCATTCCTGGAGTCTGTCCCATAGAAAGGGTACCTCTTTCAGGATAAAAATAAATTAAGGCACTCAAGATAGTGTAGCTTTCCAATCAATGAGAAATCGTAACAATAATCGGATTATAGTTGGACCGGGACCGCTGTACCGCGCATGTATGTGCGCGGCGAGGGGTGGGCAGGAAAAAGTGAAAGCTGCCGATCGATTCTGTAAACATGTCGAAGAGAAGGCTTGGGTGAAGTGATCACGAGGTGAGCTGTCATTCCATCTTGATCACAAAGATCACTCCGTCAGTCCGCCGTCAACGCTCATGGCGGCTGGTAATGTTTTTATAAATTTCGTTTTCATTCATGATGAATAAAAAATTACTTGAAATACATACTAATATGAATATTTTAATAAAAACGTACCTACTTATTTTTTTCATTTACCATTACAATAGTATAATATTTCCTAATCAATATATTAAGCTATATCTCTATGCCATAAAATATTGTAAACTGATATCGTAAGATCTATCCGACAGTATCAAACTCATTGTGAACCCATGCTCTTTCCATTCATCACCCCGCCTCACCGCACCTTCTAAGGAGCGATACAGCTGTCCCGTTCGAACTTATAGTTCTAATAAAAACAAAAAATCATTTAACTTCTTCAAAGTACTTGAGTACTTGACATTTTAATGTTATTTAATTTTTTAACTCAAACTTTAATCTATTTTATTCTTTTAATTGTAATTAGTGTATTATGTATGTCCTAATTTATTTGTTATTTTTGTAGTTTTAATTTATAATTGTTTCTCTATTGCAATTTAATCCATGTTTTTTTTTTTAATATTTTTAATTATTCTGTATTTTAGTTCAATTTTGACTTAGTTAATTTTATTTTTTTTATTATCATGCATTTCCATTTTATTTTATTTATTAATGATATTACAAGTGCTGTGCACACCTATAAGTGACGAATTCACCGCAACGCTATTTAAATATATATCTAATGTAATGAGTTAGTGAATAAGTCGTTGGTGTGTCAATAAATAAATAAATAAGTACGTGGTAAGTGACAGGAGAAGCAGTAAAGTTTTTTTGCTACAGAGAATTTGCTGAATATGTAATTGATTTCCTAAAATTCTAGGGTGGTGGAGCCCACCTACCTTCCCTTCTTAGTAGTACATCTACAATGGCATGCCAAATTGACGATGATTTGGGTCCTTCACTAATCTGTTTACTACGATAAGTGAATCTTAAAAGAAGTCTTCGAAAATCGTAAACAACTGGACATTTTCCTGTTTCTGGTCCGGTTTTATTTCGCTCTCATCCGGTTTACACAAGTTTTATAAAAAGCTATATAGTGAAAGGATGAAACTGTCAAGCAGAGTGCGTCCCTAATCCCAGCTTAAAAAGGACTCTGCAAGTCATCAGTTATCATGGCGACCCTTTTTTGAAATGTTAAATAAGGTTTTTATATAGAAATATATAAAGGACACAACCTTTATGCTAATGTATTTTTGGGTTTTTGAATATAAGGAGGCCACACGAATATGCTTTATCATACAGATTACCGACGACTGAAATAGGGTTATTACTATGCTTACCTAACTCGATGTGCCACAGACATAAACAATATTTTTTACGGAAAGGTTATTATGTTAGGCACGATATCATAATACTAATTAAATACCTATTTATTGTACAAGTAAGTCATGACAGTATGACATAATTTTTAAAAATTAAATTTATTTTGTTAAAAATAACAAAGTTAGAAGTCAAAGTCTCTATTAAAGTCCATCCAATCCGTAATAAACAAATACAACGTGTAGCAGAATAAACGCAATACCTCTTTAGGGGTCATTGTACAAAAAAAAAACAACTTGTAAATAACTTTCACTATGGACCATATCTCATATAGGCCGGCAACCCGACACAACGGGAGAGAGATCTTGCGCTAGACCAACGGTTTAACGTGCTCTCCGAGGCACGGGGGCGTATCCTATTGGAAAAACTCAATAACAGGTAGTGCTCGACCTGGGAATCGAACCCAGAACTCCACGCTCGGCAGTCGAAACTTGCGACCACGAGACCAACGGAGCAGTTAAAAAAAAAGCAAAGCCATATACCAAAGTCACCAGTTACAAAAATCTAAGAAAAATCACCAGTTAATATTCTTCAGAAACATCCCTAAACAACGGAACCGGATGTTTACAACCAGCATAAGCAAAAACGAGTGATCTATGCCCTTATACTAACGAATACAACAATCATCGTATGTTACAGACAAATCCCTGGCGACTGTACTGCAGAAATATCCATATATCCAAATATTTTCCCGCCGTGTTTTATTGTTTCCCCAACCAATAGATCACGGAACCGCAACGGACGACCATCACATACGTATACATATATCTGGAGTTAGCGGCTCGTCTAACTGACGTTTGTTACTGTGAAATATTTTAACTGGAATATCAAAATTTTTCTGTATTTTTTTTTGTAAAGGTTTTTTCTGACTATAACAAGTAGTGCGAGTTTGATTTCTGTAAACATCTCATCGTGAAACTTTAGTGAAGTGAGCTGAATATTATTTGATGTCGTTTGCAGCTCGTCGTAGTTGGGCCACTGGACCAGAATGACAGGTTTGGTTACGATGTGGATGATCCTTTGAAATAATAATTATTGATTTCAAGCACTGAAAATCCTTTAGATGCAGTTAAAAATAGTATCCAATCTGCCTAGCCTTTTCATAAATAAGGTTTATTAATATGTATTAGTTTATTATTGTTTAAGATGTTTTTTTTGTATTTTATGAATGTAAAACCTAAAAAACCTAAACCTTTTACCTCAGTTGCCTGATAATAAAATGATAATAATAATTATTATAAATATGTTGGAGTCGGTAACCTAACCTAACCGGATGCAGCTGAGTACCAGTATTTGCCATAGAGCGACTGCCTAGCTTTATACCACAACCCAGTATATCGGTAATACGGTACCTCTTGGCAAGACCTCAGAGCTTTTGGCGTGATTTTTTCGAGTGAAGTTTAGCGGCTGTTTTAATTATTCGTAAATTTATTCCTAGTGGATATTGTGATGTAAATTGTTGTAGTTTTGTGTCGCAAGTGTCCATGCACCTAGAAATACGTGGAATTATTGAAACAGGCGCGATCTCGGTTTAGTGGAGCTGAGAATTTTACTGTAGTATTGACTACCTCAGACGAAACTTGACGAGAAGGCCGAATCGATATATTTGCTACCAGATACTTTAAAAATCATTAGAATGTGTTACATCCGCATCCTCATGCAAAACAAAGTGTTTGTCAAAAAAATCAAGACTGCGACTGAAGGACTCAGGAGCAGCCGGGACCAACGGCTTAACATGCTGTCCAACGCATGGAGGAATTTCGATTTGTTAAAATGGGCACTCATCCTAGGACCGACCTCGGCAAGAAAAGCTTAACCTTAAAGATAGACCCTTTCGGCGGTTATTATTAAGCCACAAACATCTGCAGTTACAAATACATCACTACGGATAAACCAAGTTAGCCAATCCCGAAACTATGTCACCTTTAACATTTGCATAGAATACGTAGTTTGAAAATCTCAGGGTACACCATCTACGTCTCGTTAAGACATTCCAAGGAAATTCAGGATCAATGACGATTACGTGACCCGCTTTCAGAAGTTATTGGTAACAACAGGAAGGAATATTGAAGATTAGGTTCTGCCCGCGGCTTCGCCCGAGTAAAAGTATTTTCATGGGTTTTTTTAAACAAAAGTTTTTAGCATAAGTATAATAAAACTCTGACGTTTCTATCGTCCTACTTAATTGCCTAAGTTAATATTAATAGAATCAGCTATTTACCAGTGAAAGTCCCGTCAGCATCGGTCCAGTCGTTTCGGAGATTAGCCGAAACAAACAAATAGACATAAAAAAGTTAAATTGTTATAGGTATTTAATGTGAGGTCCTATTAAAATAGATGTACAAATTCTAACACAGCATTCAGTACGTCTAACCAAAGATATCCAAGCAAAACAAAACTGATTAAAGTGATTTAATTTTGACCTAAAATAATAAATTGCCGGCACACTAGAATAAACACATCCATTATGGGTAGGTACTTGACGTGGTCACGTGCGCCTACACATTTGTAGTATCAGAATATGATATAACAAAGACATGGATGTGTTTATGCATTGAGTAACCATTATTTTTAGTGAATTTTCGCCAACTGATTTTTTTTCTTGAATGATTTCTAAAAATTTGTCCATCTATTTAACCTTTTATACTTTTATAGTATGCTCGTACCTGTATACTCGTACGTATTGGTATAACAAACAGACACTTTAATTTTATTTATTCGTATAGAAGATAGAAGGTACTTTGTAACTATAAAATGTTGCAAGGTTTAGCTTTATTTTGATGGATACGTTACATTAAGATGTTTCTTCCGAAACTTACTTTTAGTGCATCTAAAAGAAAGGGTACCAAGAGATGAAAGGAATAGATAAACGAACTTGCACGAAGGGTTCCGTGACATAAAGCGAAAAAATCTCCTTTAAATTTTTTTTTTGGCAATAGTGAGATAAAACTGAAAATATTGGTAAGTATTCAGCTGAATCCGGTTTGACTGGAAGCCGACCCCAATATAGTTGGGAAAAGGCTAGGCAGATGATGAGTGAGATAATATACACACTATATCAAAATTTGAACTGGGGGACAGTTGAAATTTTGGTTTCAAAAGTTGTAGTAGCTAACAAGTGTTTGACAATTAATTTAATTTAATTTGATTTGCAGATTGAATACACAATTTTTCTGTGTCACGTATTATCAAATACTTTACATACTATTGTATAAATTCAAGTATTTAAAACTTAACAGACAGATGTGTTGCTGACGAGTTTGTTGCGCCATTTCTTTCCACCTAACACTAAGAAGTGGTATAATGGGCGGGCGTTTTGGTGGACTGTCTTTATGTAGAACTTTGACGTTAAAAAATGCTGGCACTCAGCCTAATTTTAATATATTATGACTTTTGGTAGACATCGCTGGCCTATATATGACTAGATTGATGTAGGTACAATAAGAAGTACGCATCACCTTTGTACCTATTGTTCTGTTCCCATCTTCTTATCTATTTGTTAAATGTGTGTACATAAACTGTTAAATAAAATAAATAAATATTCGACTCGATCTAAATCCGAATTAGTTATAGTATTTATTAATACGAAGTCTGTACTCGAATAGCATACAAAATGTAGCGTTTAATTACAAATTCTAAATCTGTGGTATTGCGAAGAATGTAGGTCGAGCTGTTGGCTCATTAATTAATTACAGTAGAAAATGTGCTTATATTGATTAGGGTTTCAACGAAGAGTATTTAATGAAGTTCCTAGGGTTTTAAAGCGTTGGCCTATTTTTTTCCACGAACTTAATTAAATGTATACAGGGTGTTTGAGAAGTGCGTGATGCAGGCAGCTAACTTGCAACTACTTTAAAACAATGTTGTGAGTGTAACGTGACGATAACGAGTGTGTAAAAAGTTATAATGCACAGATCAAAAAAAATTTTTGCCTGTATACCAAATAGCTTTGTTGACGCTTTACAGTTTTTTTTTTATTTTAAAGTAAAAAAAACATATTTGGGGTCCTTCTTTCTACTTTCTGAACGAAAAACACTTTCTGCGTGTTCTTTTTACTCCCTTAAGGTCGCTGGCGCATGGTGTCGCCTTAACAAACGTAAATTCCTTGCATCATCTTCATATTATGTATATCATCGCCTTTAACTCTGCATTTTCACTGAGAAAATTTTACGATCTTTTTTTTACTGTCACAAAATATCCTCTTCAAGACAATCTTAAAAAAATATGTATGATGATGTGATGCAAGTTTATGAGAGATTGTAATAACTTAGCCAATCTTGATGGAGGGTGCAGCAACATAAAACATGGGGGAATTTTTGTGTGCCTACCTAATCATGTGTTTACAGCCGCGACCGCGAAAATGATGGGGTGGTTGGTGCTTTTTTATGCTACAGCTAAAGGGCGATTTTATGAGCGAATATGCAGGTACGGCCTGTATAAATATTTTTACGTTGGTATGCATGTTTTGAAAAAATAAACATTGTTTTGGCTTTGACGATTATAGCATGCATTCTTTTTTTGTCCTTGGTCACAACATCATAGTTTATTTTTATCATTTTCTTCGTTGCTGTTGCAAGGCTTCAGCTGGGCCTGTGGCTTTGCAGTGGTACATAGTAATTTGAAAGTAGATTTTTATTCACACTATTCTTTAAGACTAAAAGTATGTTATCTGCAAATTAATGGTTTATTGTTTTATCCCGACTATTTTACTTACAAAAATACTCCACAAAAAAAATCTAATGTGCGTACCTACCTACATTATTTGCAAATGAATGACTGTCGTTTGTTTTTTTAATTTGAAGTTTGACATTTGCACCTGTCAAATTAGTCTCTGGGATTTAAAAAAGCTGGCCAAGTGCAAGTCAGACTCTCACACGTCAAACAAAACACGTTTCTTATATGGGAGCCCCCTTTATTATTTGTTGTAGCGGGAATAGAAATACACACTCTGTGAAAATTTCAACTTTCTACCCATTACGGTTCTTGAGATACAGCCCGCTGACAGACGGACGGACAGCGGAGGCTTACTTATTGGGTTCCGTTGGTTTCCCTTCGGGTACGGAACCCTAAAAACTGATACGAAACGATCATCACACGGTGAAATAATATACTACAGAAAACTGGCACTAGGCCGGAAGAAAATTCTGATTACGCCAACGCTACTAAATCACATTTTAGAGGGAAACAAAACCATAATCAGTTTGAATATGACATTAATTTTATGGGGAACCAGCCAATTATCTTGAAAACTACAGGCGGTGATATATATATTGTCCTACCTGGGATATAAAACTGGGTCATAAAGCATAATAAAGAAGATTGCTTATTTGTAGTCACATATAATTTCCATAAATTTAATTCCAAGGAAAGAAAAGGGCTTTTTAGACGTCATCTATACATATATGTACATACTACAAATAAATACAATTGAAGTGTGTGTGTGTGACAACAAAATAACAGCTTTTTACAGAGTGTGTATTTCTATTGCCGCTAACAATTAATAAAACATAAAAATGAAAGGGAGCTGAGTATAAGAAACGTATTTCTTTCGGTTTATGGTACGAAACCCTTCGTGTGAGAGTCCGACTCGCACTTAGCAAGCTTTTTTTAAATCCCAGAGACTAATTTGACAGGTGCAAATGTCAAACTTCAAATTGAAAAAAACGGTTTTTTTGTGGATAGTCCGAGACGCGTTTTGTTGCTCTATGGTCCCGTAAATGGTTTAAGTATTGACATTAAATGGATGGAGGATTAACATCACATAAAACTTGTTTTTCTTTCCTCCGAATGTGTTAAGTAGCCACTCAATCCATTTCTCCAAGACTCTAGAAATGATTTCGTCATTGTTACTGAAGAGAACTTTAAAAAAACTTGAATTAAAAAAAAAAACAAGAAAAATCGGAAATCTTTTTGTTTAAATACCAAAAAAATATTTCAAAAGTATTCTCCTAGTTTCTGCCTAATTGTTTATTGGTATACAAATGTTACGGTTCAACGAAAGCCCTTTTGAAGTACCGAAAAAATATTTTCGTGGAACCAATAACTGGTTTATTGGTTCCATGAAATATTGAAATTCATGTCATCGTTTACTTTGATGTTTCTAAAACTGTACTGCTACATCCCTCACTTCTACCGAAAAAAAAATTGGATATACAGGGTGACTTTTCAATGAACATCCAAATTCTTTCCAGGCGTTAGGTATCAATCAAAGACACGATTTATGCAAACATTTTTAAGAAAAGAAAAATAAAACAACTAAAATGTCCTGAACAAGTACAATTTTGCTCTCATAACTCTGCAAAATGTAGAGAACAGTTGTTTTTTTTTTGTAGCGAAAAACTCATAACGTCACATTAAAAAATAATAATAAATAATTGATTTTATTTATTATTATTTTTTCCCACAAGATCCATATTTTGTTACTAAAAGTACGACCTAATATTAGTAAAAATCACAATATACAATATTGAAATGACTGACACCTACGTGTGCAGCCGTATCCAGTGAGCCAGCATGGAGCTGTCCCACCTATCACACAATACACTCAGGATGCTGTGGGAGCTAGCACGTATTCTACCGAGAATAGAAGCTCACCGTTTCCGTATAATGGCATGAAAACCATCAACAATCCTCAGTAGCAAAGCCTCGGTAAACCTCCCGGTAGCGCTAAAAAAACGTGGTAGACTCAACAGGATCCTGAATACATTGTTATACTGGACACGCAAGGCATTGTACATCTCCTTCTGCGAAGCAGTAATGCTAGCAAAGGAGGAGGAAGGCCGCGCGAGGGAAAGGCAAGGCCTTCGCCCCAACCGCCGCAACAGGAGAAGACGCCCCGGGCGTCGGGAGTCGCAGGGCGATCCCCGGCCACCGTAGGCGCGGGCCTGAGGACGGCGAGCGTTGGGTGGCTCGCTGTCCGATCACCACCAGGCCCGGGTCGATGGCGCGTTGTGTTTCACGCGCGCCTCAAAGAGATGTCAGCATAGAGGACGGGGCCCACTAGGGCCAGAGCCTGCCAGGGTTGCGGAATTTGTTCGAAAGAGTCACCGCGGCCCTGGAACGCAAAGGGCTTAGAAGGAACACGGATGGGTTTTAGTCAGTAAGAGTCTGACACGCCCTTCCGCTCCATCCAGAGCGGAAGAAGTCATTTGATGATTTCCCATCCTTAAAAAAAAAAAAAAAAAAGGCGTTGTACATATGTCCTCAGCGTATACCTGACCCACAGACTGCACGTGTAAAAAGACTGACAGTATGCTCTGAAAAGGGTTATTTTGACTTGCGTCGTACAAAGTGCAAATCTGCGGATTAAAGCCTAAACCGTTCACGATACAGAAACTCTAACTTTTGACAGTTGATTGACAGATCCATATTTTGTCTGTGAGTGCCATAATTTTCTTCTTCTTCATGTTGCTGGTACGATAGTTTGTCAGCTCTATTAGCCCAAATCTTAACCACTTCTTCGGCGTTGTTGGGAGTAGTGCAGCTCTTTGACTGCATGTTTTGGGGCATAGAGGACAGAATAGAAGTTTTCTGTCAAAGCTGGCCTGGAAACAACTCGTCAGTGAACACGTCAAAGCTTCCAGAACAGGGACATCAGCTATGGATAAAACGAATTAAAAGAAGAATAGATCAGACACAGCTTTGTATCCACAATATGATACCGTTCTATTGAACCACAATACTATATATTTTTTTTATAATTTATATTGAAATATTTATAAATATTAATGTATGTAAGTTTAAATACACGGAATAATAATTAATTTTATGTTTTATTGTCATGGAATATTTAAAAATGTAAATGGTATGTATTTTAAAATGAATAAAGAAAAAATAATAATTTATTTAATCTCGAAAAATTTTACATTTTGGTTACAAGTAACATTGGACCCTACTAGGATACCCTGTATCGTGAGGCGTGGAGTGGGTGTGTGTCTGTAGTCTCTTTCATCACAAGGTTTGTATTAGCTGTAGTTTATTAAGATACAGAGATAAGTAGGTACATAGGTAATAGGGACAATATTAGAGTTACGAAAATAGTTGTGTGCATGTTCACGAAAAAAAAAATTAAGTGGTTTTTATGTAATTATAATATGTAGTGTAAGTGTGTAGTGTAAGTGTAATAAGTGTTGTGAGATAGTGAGTGTTTGTGTGTGTCATGATACACGCAATAGTGATTATACTTTCAGTGTTCAAATAATCCAAATCTAGCAGCCAATTAGTTACATTTTTTTTACAAACATGTCACGTCGAGTTTAAGATATACTTTTAAGAAGATAACTCAGTATGATGCTTTGTCACGCGTTGTCCTTTCGTATTAAACAAGCGATATTCAGGCCCAACATATTTTTGACCGTGTATATCCTAACGTTTCATAGTTGGCAATAATTCCAGGCCGTAACACCCAATTGCGCTACGCTGGCTGCAAGGTGACAGACCAGAATATATTGTTGTCCGATATTACGCTTCCGATTTATTTGTAGTCCGTTTGTTTTCTGTAAACCCACGATTACAGGACAAGTAATGAAGGCCAATTTTTATTTTGTTAAAGGAGTAAGGTTTGTAGAGAGAGGAGCTCGTGGCTAAAGAATAACAGCCGCACGGGTCTATCAAAGGTTAGGCAACGCTTGCCAAGGTTGGTCTGAGGATGGGTGACCATCTTAACATACCGAGACTTCTCCGTGCCTTGGAAAGCACGTTAAGCTTTTGGTCCCGGCTATCATATTTTATAGATCTTTTGCAG
Organism: Mamestra configurata; assembly: GCA_002192655.3. Taxonomy (NCBI): domain Eukaryota; kingdom Metazoa; phylum Arthropoda; class Insecta; order Lepidoptera; family Noctuidae; genus Mamestra; species Mamestra configurata. Next base: position 633,203 of record NDFZ01005436.1, on the reverse strand, counting down.
TCATTACGGAATGTCAAACGCCAGTTAATCTGACTCTAGTCTTGCCAATAACGACCGTGTTACCCAGTTAATGGGTTGTGGAGGTCTGGTAGGCAGCCGCTCCACGTAAAATACTGGTATTCAGCTGAATCTGGTTTGACTGGAAGCCGACCCCAATATAGTTGGGAAATGGCTAGGTAGATGATGATGATGAGAGGGGTTCGTTGATTGTAGATCTAGTTTTGAATGAATTAGAAATCTTTTAGGGGGTGACGAAGCTCATGCAAATGTACAATTTACATTAAGGGACCAATATTGAACGAAAAATAATTGTCTGTTTAGTCCTGTTCGGCTTCAAATAACTCAACAAAATATTGTTAAGAATTATTTAGATTTTCTAGAAAAAGGTGGATTCTGTTTGGGTTTTGTGACCATAACAACCCAAACTGTGACGCGAATGATAAAAATCTATCCACAGCCCGTCATCGCAAACATATTGCATCTACGTCTTCAATATAGAAGGTCATGTTTCTAATATATTATTTTAGTACGAAAATTACACAGAGATTTTTCAGTTTTCAAATTTTGACGTGACAACGTCTAATAAATCGATGAACGCCGGCTGTACGCACGAAAAAGGATGACTCATTGTAACGTTACGCTCATTGTAACGTTACAATGTTTTGTTATGACGTTGTCACGTTAAAAAGTTCAAAATGGTCGTCTGTAAACCGACTTTACGGACAAACATTTTTTTGTTACTTCGAAATTCTATCAGCCATAATTTTAAGACAACAAAAGGAAACATATTACTGTGTGTACAGAAATATATAAAATACTCTTTTCTATAATCAATATAACATTTAATTGAAAACTCAACGGAAATTGCGTTTTATACGTCAAACAGAATTTGTGTGCGCTTTCAAATTCCAAAATGTTATACGAAAATTCAATGCGAAATCTAAAATCTGATTTCTAACGCTTTATAGTTTTTGGCGTTCCGCATCGAGTACGGTGGAACGGTGAGCCTGTGGAATTGTATCGATGTTTATTTGGGTACCACTAGCTCTGAAATCATGACTGTTATTGGCAACCAAGCTGCGCTTGCCAAGGTCACTTCATGGATGGGGTAACCATCTGTTTCATATCGTTTATCTTCTGCGCCTTGGAAAGCACGTTAGGCCATCGGTCCTTGGGCACGCCACTATTGCGGCGGTAAGGCCCCTCTTTGAGGAGTGGCTGCAGAGGCGCCACGGCGTCCTCACCTTCCGCCTGACGCAGATACTGACCGGACACGGCTGTTTCGGGAGGTACCTGTTTCGGATTAAGCGGGAGGACACGCCCGGGTGTCAGCACTGCGAGGATCGCCCGGAGGACACGGTGGAGCATACGGTGGAGGTCTGCCCTGCTTGGGCTGAGCAACGCCGTGTCCTTGTCGAGGCGATCGGCGGCGGTGACCTGTCGCGTCCGGCCCTGGTTGAATACATGGTCCGGAGCGAGGAGTCTTGGGGAGCGGTCACCTCCTTCTGCAAAGCAGTAATGCTAGCGAAGGAGGAGGCGGGCCACGCGAAGGAAAGGCAAGGCCTTCGTCCCAACCGCCGCTACAGGAGAAGACGCAGACGAAGGCGCGGGCCTGCGGACGGCGAGCATTGGGTGGCTCGCTGTCCGATCACCACCAGGCCCGGGTCGATGGCGCGTTGTGTTTCACGCGCGCCTCAAAGAGATGTCAGCATAAAAGACGGGGCCCGCTAGGGCCAGAGCCTGCCAGGGTTGCGGAATTTGTTCGAAAGAGTCACCGCGGCCCTGGAACGCATAGGGCTTTCGAAGGAACACGGATGGGTTTAGTCAGTAAGAGTCTGACACGCCCTTCCGCTCCATCCAGAGCGGAAGAAGTCATTTGATGATTTCCCATCCTTAAAAAAAAAAGTCGTACAGTACATGGTACATTGACATTATTCTCTATAATAGCAGATAGCAGTGAAACCACTGTCTTACGATAGGCTGTACGGAACCAATAAAACCATTTCGTTCCTGGCTGTCTTTTTATTTCGACTATGCTGTGTTGATAAAAAATTCAATCGTGTGTTTTTGTGGATCGAAACGTGGTTTGATTGATTTTGGTTCAGATAGACGTGTTAGATAGAAATTATATTTTAGAATACTAGGTAACTATGTCCATACACGTGAATTTCATGATTTTTTTCAAAAAGTTAGTTGTTATGTCTAGTCTAATATCTATTATCTTATATCAATAATTTACCTAATCTTATATAAAATATGAAATCTAATCTAATTTAATTTATTGTAACCATAATCTAATATAATTTATTGTATTCTAACTTAATATTTTTTTCTACTTTAATTTAATCTGTGTTACATTTGAACATGTTAAATATTGATTGAAAAATTAAAAAATAATAACAATTAGATAAAATTGTTATTATTTTTTTATTCAATCAATGTTTTAATAATTTTAATTAATTATGTTATTATCTGGGCATAATTTTATTTAGTGCATGCTGTGCTTCTCTTTAAGTGATGAGGCGCTTAGACTTAAGTTTGCAATGTACAAATTTTAAAGCTTTGGTGTACTCATTGTTGAGAAGCCTTCTAAAAAAAAAAAANAAAAAAAAAAAAAAAAAAAAAAATAAAAAAAAAAATATAAATAAATAAATAATGTTAATAAAAAATTAAAATTACTTATATTATTTTTTTCTTATTTCAATAAAACATATTTAAAATATAAAATAAAAAGCATATAATTTAAATAAATAAATAAACTAATAAATAAATAAATAAACAAATAAATAAACTAATAAATAAATAAATAAACAAATAAAATAAATAAAAATCTATAGATCATAGTATTGATACTCCAGGCCGAGGTTCGGCCACGGCGGTCAATTGAACCTAAGATAGGCTAATCTTAGGTTCGATTGATATAATAGTGTACGTGTGAGTGTGTGCGCAAATACAGAAGCCCTTTCTTCACTCACATAGTCCGATGGGACGTCAATTCGACACGACCGGAGCGAGATCAGGCGTGGGACCAACAACGCCTTGTCATCCAAGGCATGGGGGTGACACACCGACAGTAAAAAATACATAATGGAAAATTCAATTACACTGATCGAACACGGGCCCCACGCTCAGAACTTTTTCTTGCGATCACAGATGATACAACAAACAGTCGAACCATAGAGTGGAGACCATGTATCAGCCAGAGGAGCTCGGGACCACCAATTCGTGGACCGATAATTAGGTTGTATAATATATGTTTTTTAATGTTTGTTACCTCATAATTCCGTCATTTATGGACCGATTTGAAAAAAAACTTGTATTATGTGTCCCATAGAATTTTAATTAACATCGTTACAGTAGTTTGGTTTTTCAATCAAAATAACTGGAAAAAAAAACTTTAACTGGGAAAACTTTAGCTTTCTCGTGACTTTCCAGAGGTATTTTAGGTGTGTGTCTAAAAAATAAAAACTTTTTCACAAATAATACAACCGACTTTAATTTCGGGAGTCGCTGTTTTTGGTTGTTTCTTCGTTTTTAACACCTACTTCCGAAATTAAAGTTATTTTATACTTTGTAGTGTTTTTGTTATTTGGAAGTCGGTTGTATTTTTTGTTAAAAAGTTTTTTTTGCTTCCCCCATTCCACTTGTCTTCACCCAGTAAATAAAATCAGATTCCAAATAAACTTGTAATCCATTTATTTCTATAATTTCCACGGCTATCCGTTCAGGAACACGTAAGCCTGCATGGTTGAATAAGCTCAGTCGGACAGTTCGGTTGAAAATAAGCCGTCTGGAAGAGTCCTAATACAGATGTTATTATGAAATATTTGTATTGTGTCGTGTTGTGTTTATTTTTATACATGAGCCGGGATTTAGTACCTAGAAGTTTTTTCGGATTAAAAAGAAATATTGGTTTTTATACAGGGGCTAATCTACACGTGAAAATGCAGCAGTTTCATTGGTGTTGTTATTCTTGTACGATTATTTAGATAAAAGATCTGGCTTTACTATTCCTAAACTGGATTATAATTCACCTAGAAACGTACTAGTTCATCGATAATAATGTATTGACTGGTCTTCTTTATCTTCCTATAGGTTAACACTGAAACATTTTTGACGTGACAACGTCCAATAAATCGATGAACGCCGGCACGCACGAAAAAGGATGACTCATTGTAACGTTATGCTCATTGTAACGTTACGCGCATTGTAACGTTACGATCATTTCATCAATGTTTTGTTATGCCGTTGTCATATTAAACTGTCATCCATAAACCGACTTTACAGACTACTATTTTTTTCTGTATTATTTTAAAAATAATAACCTTGGGAGTTCTCGCTGGTTCTTATTATTCTTTTTTTCTAGATTCTCATTTGCCATGTTATAAGTGCCAAATAGATCATGATCAAAATTAAACATTTTGAAAACGTTAACGTTAAAGTAACTTACTCACAAAAATCGTCAATAAACAAAAAATACGTATATAATTATAATTGTCATAACATCAAACAGGCACATGTAGATTTTGGCTTGGTACTCATAAAATCCGATGGTTTAACCTCAATAACATTTTGTTCGACCCAGGAATCGTACCGACGATCTCACACTCAGTAGTAACCACTGGACCAGCTAGACAGAAAAATCACTTAACTACAAAATCGTAACTGATATTATTAATTCGAAAGTGCGTTTGTTTGTTTTACCACGTCACGAAATCACCAATAAATGGATTTAGACGAAAATGGGCGGGCACACAGGTTAACCACGTCCTGAAATAGGACATACATACGGAGTTTAATTTTATACCGGCAGTGGGTACGTTCTTTTGGGAAAATTATCAAATATTAAGCGGGCGAACCCGCGGGCAGACGCTGGTGACCGATAGGAATAGAGACTGCTATCCATCCTTCAAACATAATCCTTTCTGCAGTACCCACCAAAAAATACTCCTCTATAAAAAAATGAGCTGAACCATCAAAGCAGAATCTGATTCAAAATTTCATCAGGTATCTTTTCTGTAAGCGAAGCACGCAGTACCTTTACGTCTCAGGACGCCTTATGTAAATGTCGGAGCTTCCTAACATTGTGTTTTAACTCCCTCGCCAGTTTTCCACTTCATTTCTTACTGTTTTTGTAAGGATATTTATTTATTTAAACTTTATGTACAATAGTGGTACATGGGCGGACTTAATGCATCAAGGCATTCTCTACCAGTCAACCTTTGGGTTATTAAGACTATACTGTGGTAGGTGTACAATAAATAAAATTAAGATACAAAATTGAATTTTAACATTTCGGAAAGAATATACAGATAATATATATAATACTAATAAAATACATATATATGCTAAAATAATAAACTAATAAATATGATATATAATAATCATACCGATTAAGAGAATTCATAGTAATCATGACGAAGAACGACTAAGAATGACAAGCTAAGGATATCACGATGCCCTGTTGGTTTTAGATAGTCTTGAAGACCTGGCTTGGTGGCTTGTTATTAATAAAATAATATTTAAGTTTATTTTGTTATGTATGGTGTTGAACGTAAAATAATAGCACCATCCCATCACTTCCCATGGGTGTCGTAAGAGGCGACTAAGGGACTCGCCAGAGAGTGTGCAGCAGCATTCTCTTTGGATTGCAACAGCAACACTGCGATCGCAAACCCGTCTGCTAAGCGTGGTGATTATGGCAAAACCCTCCTCCCTTTGAGGGAGGCCTATGTCCAGTAGAAGGCGTCTTTTGGCTGGTATGATGATGTTGAATCGTTTATTTTGGAATAGAAAACAAATAGAGATAGAGAAAAATTAATGACAGTTACAAAAGTTAAAATTGTGGCTCAACTACCAACGCCCGGCTCTTGGTGAGAGGTATATTAGTTGCATTCTCATAAATAGCAAGAATTAAATGATACAAATAATTAGAAAAACAAAAGCACTAAAATATATATTATACAATTGACATTGTTTCGTTTTGTGGAATAGATAAGTTATGCTTTTGTAACATAAAAACAAATTAAAAGAAGGTACCGACGAATTGAGAACCTCCTCCTTTTTCTGAAGTCGGTTAATAATACAAAACCTGAAAAGGCGACACTATATTAATCATCTTTTCTTTACAAGCTATGGAATCAACCGTGAAATCGCAAAACGAAATCAGATACTCAGTACGTTTTGTCAAGTTATGCAAACATAAATGTATGGTGCAGTTGGTATTTTGGTCGGACCTCAAGGTTGGTCCCATAGTCAAAGTCAAAGTCAAAGTCAAAACGTTTATTTCAATTAGGCCATTAAACGGCACTTTTGAACGTCATCGTTTACAGTTCAGTAAAATAATAATGTTACATTAATAATGTGACTCTACTGTCCATTCGGAAAGGTAGATTCTTATGGAGAAGAACGGACAAGAAACTCCATAATAACTAACTCCATAGTAAAAGTATGTCATAACTTACTCGTTCTTTTGCTAGCGACTTCACTAGCTCGAAGTCGGAAACAATTCTAATGAAAAGTTTGGAATACAACGTGATTTTTTTAACACCTTTCAAATTTCTTCCAGTCATTATGTTCCAATCATAGACAAGATTTAAGCAAAAAAAATAACTCTCAAAAAGAGAAATAAATCTGCCGTTCACTACATTTTGTCCAAATATGCGTTTCAAAATGTACGGCTGACGACATCGCGGCAGATCAAGGTGAAGATGGCGACCTCGCTCCTCTAAATAAAAGAGTTATATGGAGAAGGGAGAAGGAGACCTTTGCCCAGCAGCAAGACACAATAATGCTGGCATTTTACTTGGTGTATTTGGACAAATATTCGCGTCACTTGTGCAATACCAAATTAACCTTATTTCGAATGACATAAGATATATTTTGTATTGGACAGGTGACGCCACCATTAGATAGATAAATAAATAGTAGGTATTACTTCTTAATTCTTATAAAAATCCAAATCTATCTACAAGAGACATGCCGAGTCCTCAAGGCGACATAAATCATGATTATTCAAACAAACGTAATGCAGAGATCGAATCAATCATAATACTAAAGATATAAATGATCGATCCGTTGTCTCTCTGTTTGTGTTCAGTTTGCCAGTTTATAGCCATAAAGCTCCGTGTCTCTTGCTTAGGTTCTGTTCAGACGGGCGATAGCTACAACTACACTCATCTGCCTAGCCTTTTCTCAACTATGTATATTGGTATTGGCTTACAGTCAAACTGTATTCAGAAGAATACAGTATTTTACTCGGAGCGACTGCGTTTCTGACCTCTACAACCCAGCAACTGGGTAACACGGTGCTTCTTGGCAAGATTGGTGCAAAATAATTGTCTGGCTTCTATTCTATCTGTAATGGCTGCCACGACACGGAATATTGAGATGGTTACCCATCCATTGACCAACTTGGCATGCATCGCTTTAGTTTGAAGATCAACCCATGTGGCTGTTATTTTTATTAGCCACCTATTAGCCACCTATATTAATTACCAAATCTATGATGACAAACGATAGATATGACGTATCTAAAAAGAAAAATAGTAAAATTAACTTGGGAATACATGCGTTTAAACCGCATGGAGAACTTTGCTTGCGCGATGCAGGATGTCGTTGCTAGTTCGTCGCTGAAAGGATAGATGGCGTTGTAGTCATTTTTGCTGCCGTACAAATTTCGCTTCGTTAGTTTTTCTTGTGGTGGCATTGATGCCGCTATAGTAAAACAAAAAATAACAGCACTACTTATATGAATGATCTTGCGATACGTAAAATTTGCATTAATAATTACATGCTTTTTATTATTTCTCTAAATGTGAATTAGTATCAATTTTTTCTACAAGAATGTGAATTAGCGCTGTTGTTGCAGAAACAAGGCTTCATTGACAGCTTACATGTAACTCTCGCGTGGTATTTCATATACCTAGGTAGTCGCAATATTGTCGCTATTTTTAGGTACGGACGCGACGCCAAATTCAAATACAAAAAATACATTTTTTGAAGTGAAAACTTCTTTAGCGGCGTTGTGCACTTTTTGGGATGGGTAAAAAATGTTAAACTCGCGTCAGGACACGTGACCTGGTCGAAAATTTGTAAGATGGAGGGAGAGTAGACCGCCGCAAAATGAATGTATTTTATATCCGCAAAATATCAAAAATGCACAACGTTAATGTTCAAGTTTTCACTTCTGCCGGCACTCACGGAGTGCAACCCGTTGTTTTTTTTTTAATGCAGCTACACTTTCCATAGAGTTTCACGCCCAGCAACATTTCTATCGGTTTGCTGTGACGCGATTGTGGCCCGTGTGCACAGATCGTTAGATACCATTTAACCAAGGTACTGCATTTGTGTATAGTCCTTTGTCAGCAATTCACTGACTGTTTGAGCTTGTGAATTATGTATACATGTGAACATAAACAGAGTTATACGACTTGATCATGCAGTTCTGTGTCAATGGTATATGAAACGGTTCCATTTGAATAGCACTAAGTTACTGTAGTCCATTGGTAAGTTAGCTTTTGAACTGGATACTCTAGTGCGAGTTTTGCTGGTTTTGACGGTCAAAATTGCGTTTTGTTTTTAATATTAATTATTTTAGTGTCGATCTCTTTTTTTTGGGATAAAGCTTCCTCACTTTTTGCGTTTAGACATTGTGTCCTGGATTGTCGATTGAAACAATTGGGCTTTTTAGAGTTTATTTTTCAATACGATGTAGGTTATTGAATGATTATAATTATATTGCACTTTCCGACGAATGTCAACAATACTTAATTATCCAATACCTTTAAACGAGAAATTTTATTCTTGAATTTATTTATATTTATAATCTGAATCTCCGAAAAGTCTCCAACGATTTTCATAAGGTTTAGTATGCAGGGGGTTTCGGGGGCGATAAATAGATCTAGCTAGGTTTCATTTTTAGGAAACGTTTACCAAAAAAAAATCAATGTACTGATGATTAAATGGCATCATTAAATTTGTGTCAAAATATTATACACTTTTGTTAATTTGACATTACTTACCTATTTTAAAATAATAACTGGAAATCGCAAATTCCTTGATCACTGATGGAATTCGAAAATGTTATTCTTCGTTGCAATAATACGTTAGATACGTATTATTGCAACGAACAATAATATTTGTGTTAAACTTTCGCTGAAACTTGAGTTTAAACATCTGTTCGGTTTTCATTTATTAATCACTGTTGTACAACCATTTTGATAAATTTAATATAGTTTGTTTTTAAAAAAAATCTTCCTACCTTTATTATATTCTTTATACTTATTTATTTACCAAGGACTGGCTTTTACCTTGGTCAAAGAATAAGCATTGCCATACAACGTGGCAACGCCGCCAGTCTTTTGGGTACACTTCCAGTCGACAGCGATGCGGATGAATTTTTTGACGCCATATTTTAGGGTTAATTTAGTTGGGAGTTTTTATTTTTATTTCTAGTGTATATAGTAAGTTAAGTTTATTTATTTATTTAAACTTAATGTACAAAAGTGGTACCTACGTGGGCGGACTTTATGCATCAAGGCATTCTCTACCAGTCCTTCGTTTCGTTCGATCATCCTGCCCTTGTTGTTTTAAAATAATGTTTGATATTTTCTTGGAAACCACAGAAATGCAAAATGATGAGCAATCTTTTAATAGCATATAAAAATATGGGATGTCAAGATAAACCTTTACAGAACTTTTTTTAAGGATAGGAAATCTAAAAATCAAATGACTTCTTCCGCTCTGGGTGGAGTGGAAGGGCGTGTCAGACTCTTACTGACTAAAACCCATCCGCGTTCCTTCTAAAGCCCTTTGCGTTCCAGGGCCGCGGTGACTCTTTCGAACAAATTCCGCAACCCTGGCAGGCTCTGGCCCCGTCTCCTATGCTGACATCTCTTTGAGGCGCGCGTGAAACACAACGCGCCATCGACCCGGGCCTGGTGCTGATCGGACAGTGAGCCACCCAACGCTCGCCGTCGAGCTTTTATTATTTTTTATGAATGGCGTCTCGCAGTTCAACCTATAAGGTTGTCGACTGCTTAACGGGGCTTGCCTGTTGCCTGTGTGTGGTGGCCTTAATTTAATATTAAAGCCTCCAGCCAGGGCGTTTAAAAAATATCCAATCTAAGCGACTACACGCTAAGGGCACCCCCTGTGGGGTACGGGCCTCGGTTTAAGGCGTCGCTGGGGGGAGGACAGCTAGGGACGGGCTGGATCGAACTAGGCCGTCAAGATTTTACACTCACACTGCGTCCTTTTACTCAAAATTTTGGCGCCCATAGCAAAGCGCGTTGACGGTTTCAACCATTAATGAAGAACTATGCCCAGGATACTAGAATTGTATAAAAGGTATTTAACACGATTGATATATGAATAACAGTTACTGCTATGATTTAAAAATAATCATTACAGTTATTGTTAGTTGGAATGTAATCAATTGGCTTAATAATTCGTGGCTCTGACAAATAAGGGCGAGACTAACGAGCGTTTCACAAAATTATGATCGTTTGGCCTCGCCCTTATTTGTATTTTGAATCTTTGTATATTATAGTCTTTTACCTTACAAAGGGACGTCAGCCTCGTCATACCCTTGTCTAACTAATTTTAACACGTTATTATAATATTATTAAAACAAGTATAGGGTTAAGGATTAAATAAGCTATCGGTATACCTCTGCAGCCAGAGGCGCATTGAGCTAAATACATTTAACCACTTTGCACGTGCATATAACAATGTTTTGATTCACAGAATGGTTCGCATTGACTGATGTGTGGACAGTTCCATATCTTATATGGACGACTAATCCCGACGCAATTCGGTTGATATAATACACGGGAGTCAGCAGACAACTCATTTTGCGATGATGAAACAGATGCACAAACAGGATTTTTGTATAAAACTGAATGCAACGTAAATTCAGTGACTCATTTATTAATATTAGAAAATGAATAAGTTTACCTCTGCTGATAATACTTTGTTCCTATAAGTACCATACTCTGGGTGCATCGTCCTCACATTTTCACATTAAATTAATTTTTGTATTCCAAATTTTGTAAAAACTATTTTTTGAAAAGAGTAACTATGGAGTTTCTTGTCCGTTCTTCTCCATAAGACCTACCTTTCCGAACGGACAGTAGAGTCACTTTATTAATGTAATAACATTATTTTACTGAACTGTAAATGATGACGTTCAAAAGTGCCGTTTAATGGCCTAATTGAAATAAACGTTTTGACTTTTGACTTTTGACAGTTTACGCGACTCACAACTTAAAAAATAACACTCGTTTGGCCTCACACTAACTTACTACCTACACAAGTTACGCTGCTACAAGGTTTTACAAATCTATGAACAGAATTTAAAACCGTTTTACGCTAAAATATCGTGATATCAAGTCGTTTACGGAGTTTTTCGTTAATAAGTTTTACGCTTGGTTTATTTTTCATCAACTATAGAGTGATGACAATTATCATGTAGAATGTACAGCTGTTTAAAATGCAATAGGGGTTACGATAAGCAATTGAGCAATGCCTCAAGGTAAGTTATTTTGCATGTTGATTGAGTTTATTAGCTACTAGCGGTCGCCGGCGGCTCCGCTTGATTATATAATTAGTACTTCCACCTTTATAAATGCCTAGCTTTTGCCTGTGACTTCGTACGTGCATACCCCGTTTTTTCCGTTCTCGTATAGCCTATAGCCTTCCTCATGAATGTGGCTATCATACACAAAAATACGACGAAATACGTGAACGAAGTCGCAGGCAAAAACTATATACTAATAATAAAGTTGACGAGTTTGTTTGTTTGTTTGAACGCGGCAATCTCTGGAACTACCAGTTGGATTGGGAACATAATTTTTGTAAATGATAGCCACATTAATGCGGAATGCTATAGGCTATACGGGAACGGAAAATTCCTACGGGAACGGGCAAAAACGGGATATGCGCGTACAAAGTCGCCATTTGATGTCAGTTCACAATTTCTCGGAATGACTTCGCGAGATTTTAGACTATCAAATGTTGATGCGTAAAATAGTATTCTATTATTATTATTATTATTATTTTCCGGTGATATATATCTATAAATGTATTATTTTTATGACCGATATTATTGTGATAACTGATCAGTGATCACTTATCCGTCCTGGTCATACCAAAAATAAAACAAAATAAATAATTGAGCTGCCTTTGAACCGCACAAAAATATTTTCTGAAGAATTTCTCATATCTACCTAATTCAAAATGACAAACATTCTAGAGAGTCTGTCGACTTTCAGAACTTTTAGCTTGAGATGTTTAAGTATTTAAACTTTGTTATGAAGTCATGAAGTTTACTGTAAATACATGAAATTGCGCGTGGGGGAGGCGGTGGGGAAAAAAAGAAATAAAACATATTTATTTGGAACAAATCTAAGGCGAGCAGGGCAAAAAATGAATTTAACGCCTATGTACATAAGCTGTCCCATCATATTTTATCTATATGTTATTGTGTGCAGTTATACATAAGAAAATGAAAACAAACACAATCAATTAAATCTGTTTTTAAAACTTTAAAATCAGAAGAATCCTATTTTAGTATTTTTTTGAAATTTTGCTTATTTTGTTAAATAAAAAATTGCTTTGGAAGTGTGCTCGTCTGTTATAAATAAATATACATAAAACTCTTTTGTTACTGAATGACTGACTGACTAAGTGAGTGACAGACAACGCACAGCCGAAACTACCAGTCGTAGAAAGCTGAAATTTGGCATGTAGCTTCCTTGAGGAGTGTAGAGGAGCACTAAGAGAATATTTCCCAAAATTCCTACGGGAATGGGAAAAAACGTGATATGCGCGTACAAAGTCGCGAGCAAACGCTAGTACTAGTTTATTTGTACATTAGTATATTCTATATATTTTGGCCGTTTATAAATAAAAAGAAAATTGAATTTTAACAATTCAGGAAAACGTTACCTTTATTTATTATTTTATTTTATTTATTTTAGGAAAACTTACAGCTAAACAAACACAGTAAGTAAAAATTTAAACAAAATATGGCCAATTACAAGTTTTCTAGTGTGTTTCCTACGTGCAAGCTTAATTCTTGTATACAAAATAATTTCAAGCACATATAACCTCAAAATAAGTATAATCTCAAAACAATAAACTGAACAAACACCGTTTAACGAGTAACCACGTTATCAATCCGAACCGGGTCGTCTTCGCGGTCGGTTACCGCAAAAACTTGCCAATAACTTGGCAATACTGGCAAACTTATGCCATTAAGCACACAAACGGGATTGATCTGGCCCGTGTGACGGCCATCCGGTTATTCTGCCGGCCATCCGGATGTGGAAACTTTAGTAACAAGCTAGAGATGTTCAAGTTTAACTGAAATTGTTAAAATGGTTTGCTCTTACTTTAACTCGAGGCTAAATAATAATTGCCGCATTCGAGGTTAAGCGACGCTTGCCGAGGTCGGTCTGTGGATGGGTGACCATCTATTACAAACCGAGTATCCTGTGCCTCGGATAACACGTAAAGCCGTTAGTCCCGGCTGTCATCATTGACAGTTGTCACGAATAGTCAGATGCCAGAAAATCTTACACGATATTATACAGTTAATAGGTTGTGCAGGTCAGATCCATGTAAAATACTGGTATTCAGCTGCATCCGATTGGACTGGAAGCCGACCCCAGTAAAGTTGGGTAAAAGCTCGGCAGATTGGTTGATTTGCTGCAGTTTTAAGAGTAACTATGGAGTTTCTTGTCCGTTCTTCTCCATAAGAATCTACCTTTGTGATTGGACAGTAGAAGCGCTTTATTTTTATACATATTCTTTTAACTGTAATGTTGACGTTTAAAAGTGTATTTTAATGGCCTAATTGGAATAAACGTTTTGACTTTGATTTTAAATCTATAAAGTAAAGATATAAGAAAACTAGTTTTTCTAGCAACTTCGTACGCACATATCCCGTTTTTTCGTTCCCGTAGAAATTTCCTGTTTCCGTGAAACCTTTTCTCATGAGTGTGACTATCATATGCAAAAAGAATTTTACAAATCCGACTGGCAGTTCCAGAGACTAGCGCGTTCAAACAAACTATTCAGCTTAATTATTAATATAATGGATTTACGAATCAAATAGTTCTTCAATTACACCTATGAAAGATTTTTATATTATTGAACTGTTTACAAATGCTGACAGAAGGCAATTTTATAAGTATTTTATATTTTATAAGTATTTATAATATTATTGTATTAAATCTAACAATTTTAAGATGATATTGGAAAATAAAAAAGTGTGTTTGTCAGCTCCGACGCGCGACTGGAATTTACTCCTTAAGAACTATTATTGTATAGATTATGTAAAAGAGGATAAATGAAAGCATCTTAAATAAGCGGAGCATTCTTTGTATTTACACATATACATAATCTCGAAGTGAAAGGTGCGCAAAGTACGTTACGCAAAGGTTCGTAACGCCTCACTTTTAATTACTCACCTTATAAAATTTTCATACCGCGGGCTAAATATGAAAATCGTTCCTTAAGGAGTAAACTCCAATAATTTCTGATCTCTGGTTTCGGAGATCATCTTCTACTTATAAATATTTATATAAACATACTAGTTGCCGCCCGCGGCTCCGCCCGCGTGATTGTCGAAAATGATCCCAAGGGAACATATTCCCGGGATAAAAAGTATCTTATATGTTATTAAAGACTATAATCTACCACTGTGCCAAATTTCATCTAAATCCATTCAGTAGTTTTTACGTGAAAGAGTATCAAACATACATCCATCCATCCATACTTGCAAACTTTCGCGTTTATAATATTAGTAGGATAAAACAAAAGACATGTATTTACATATATAAATATGACGGCACTTCGATGTTTTGAGAGTGTCAAGAAAACGTCAAGAATGACAGCGGACATTTTGACAAGCGCGGGTTGACGTTTCTTCACTCTGACGCAACCCCGGGCTCTTTTGCATCGCGCCCAAGCAAGACGTGTTCGGTGGAGCGTCGTTATATTTTGATTGATTTGGAAGTGCTGATTGTAATTGTGTTGGTATTTTGTTAAAATAATAATCGTGCATCGTTAATCATCCTCAACACGTCGTTTTAATTCTCCTCGCCCGCATACCCACGATAGCTCGGCAGTCGCAATGAACCTAGAATTGGCTGATGATGGCCAATTGCCTTTGAATATATAAAACAAAACACATCGCACTCTTTCTCATTACAATAGGTACTATAGTATACATTAGTTCGTAATTTTCTACGTCACCTGAATCTCACCGAAATGAATCATTCCTAGATTTTTCCCAGTCCAGCATTCAGACAATAAACTCAATATTTATGTTAGCTTATTGTGTTCCAAGAATGAACCTTAGAAGAATAAAACTATGATTTTTAAACCAGATTTTGTTAAGGTTCATGAAGGTCGTTTTACCAATTATAATACCTTCATACGAAATAGAAATATGACAAAAGAAAATAAATACCTTTTAAAGATTTCTGAAGCCCAACTTATTCTATATATTCTTAACTGGTTTTTGCTCGCCGCTTTATTTTACAAGTTTTATTTTCGCCACAAAAGTAGCCCAAAACCGTCTTCAGTTTCTCATCTATCTCTGTCCCAAAATTCATCATTATTGTTTTAGCAATTTTGGCGGGAAAGAGTTACAAACAAAAAAACTCACTTTTGTATTTATAACTAGTGGACCGCCCCGGCTTCGCCCGGATGTTAAAGTTTAAAAAAAAATCTTTCATAAGAACCTTCTCCTGACAATAACAAACATAACAAAAAAAGAATTAGCGAAATTGGTCCAGCCGTTCTCGAGTTTTGCGCTTAGCAACACATTTAGCGATTCTTGTTTATTATATAGATAATAAGTTAGGATAAGGATTATAAGAATACTTTAATTTCTGTTTAGCCAAACAAAATGAACTAACAATAGAAAACTAAAACGCTACTATTTAAATTATCGATATTCGATCGGCACATCCCTAGTGGTTTAGGGGCCGTTGACACAAATCGTGGGCGGCAAGTTTGTAACACTAAAACTATAATAATTATAGTTTATGGATATTTATGGGAAAATAAAGAACAGCATGTTCACTTCACATTAGTTTACACGGAGAAGATGTTGACAGAATAGACCGGCTGGACCGCAGCATTGTTATTTAGAATCCAGCCAAAATTGCTCCTAGTATTTATTTAGGTACTTTAGATAGACTAAAAGAATACTGGTCAAATACGAGCGACACTTCCTTGGTTTCATTTGATTGATTTGAGCGGGCGTCACGCATATTTTCGATTTTACTTTTTTTATATTGATTTTATTAAAAGTATCTAATTTATTTTGTCAACTATATGAGGTCAGTGTTTCCTAGCTGGCTAACCTGAGATGTACCGAAACTAACTCAAAGGTCAAGGTCTCTTTTAGGGTCCATAGAATTAGGAAAAGTAAATCATTTCAGAAACATGTAGGTTAATGTCTAATTAGGTCCGCCATTATCTCCGCAACTGTAGCGGCATCAATACCAACACATGAAAAATCCTGCATCGCGTAAGCAAAGTTCTCCGTGCAATTGAAACCATACAACAGTCCGAATATCAACTATCGGGCAGTTGCCCACCAGACACAAGACCAACCGTCTGGTCGGAGGATCCTCCCACTACAGTGGAGGTATGCGGGACTTTACTCTCCGTTCCGCATGCCTCTATAAAGCTACTACTACTTCTTATTACTTGAATACTCAAACTTTATTAGTGCACGTAACGCGTCCGTGTTCGGGTCACAGGAGTTCAAACTTGTTCCAAATTTCAACAGAATCGGTCAGGAATATTCGGAGAAAATTTACTGTGACAGAAAGACAGACACCCGAGTGATCTTATAAGGGTTCTGTTTCTTGTTTGAAACCCTAAAAATGGACCAAAAGGCTGGCTGGCAAGACCGATATCCTGTATATTTAGTTAGTAGATAGTTTTATGTGATCTTTACATTTAACACCAGAAACTCTCTCTGGCACCAAAATCAAAAGTAATTTATTCAAATTAGGCTGAGTTGCTCTTTTTGAACGTCAAAGTTCTACATAAAGAGAGTCGGCCCGTCACCATTTCCTAGTGTTTTAGCTAGGAAAAAGAAGTGGCGCAACAAACTCCACAGCAACACATCTGTCTGTTATGTTTTGTAAACTTGAATTTATACAGTAGTATGCAAATTAAGTTTACAAAACATGACACAGAAAAATAATATATTTCAATATTAAGTTAAATTAATTGACACTTGTTAGCTAGCATACTCCATTATGCCATTAAAAATAGACAAACTCAAGCATGAACAAGTAAATCGAACTAATTAAGCCTCCAGGCATAAATGGTGTGCCCGCTTACACGTGCAATTTTATAATCTAACAATAGGATTGTGATTGGAATAACTATACTAAACTATCTCTAGATCAATTTATTAAGAGACAGATTTATTAGAAGATCAGAACTGAACCCATTAATACCCTAAATAGTGATGTCCCACCATCAAACACCATGTACTTTTATTATCGACAAATCGAATTATCGAACAATTATTGAATTATTCATGTCGGGTTGTAGAGCGTTCTAATCACTTTAATTGCCAACCCTATTGGACCCCCATAAATTTATGAATCCCTTCTGTAATGTATAAGGTGGGTAACCAGCAGTAATAGTGGCCTAAAGGCGTAATATCTGTTTATAATGAAAGTTGATATCGTTAAATGTTTGGGGATTTTTGGAGAAATTCATATTTAGCCCGCTGTATGAAAATTTTATGAGTAGTAAAATCGAACGTTAACTAAAAGTGAGGCGTTACGTTCCTTTGCGTAACGTACTTTGCGCACCTTTCACTTCGAGATTATGTATGTGTGTATATATGTCACCGGAAAATTGCAGACTCCGTAAGATTTTAATAAATCTTGACAAGATTATAATTTCTCGATATATTACGAAAAAATCGTTTTGTATACAATAAATCCCATCCAAATTCAATAGTTTCCAATGTAGCCGTGTCTTATTTAGAAAATATAGTTAACGATTTCACGCGGTATTTTACAATCTTACGTCGTTTGCCATTTTCTGGTGATATATTATACAAAGTATACTCAGCTTATTAAAGGTGTTTCATTTACCCTCTTTTTACATAATCTACACAATAATAGTTCTTAAGGAGTAAACTCCAGTCGTGTGTCGGAGCTGACACACACACTTTTTTTATTTTGAAACACATATTTTTGGAATTTATTTGGAGATGAAGGAGGGGGG